>JARHVA010002931.1:1730000-2247500 GCA_037957365.1 Torreya grandis | reverse complement strand
ATTGCTCAAACCCTAATCCAAAATGCTATTAGGGTGTATATCCTTTTTTTCCTATTTTCACTAGTTGTCTTAAGCTTTTTAGATTTCATACATTTCATTTTAGCATCCATATTTCATTGTGTTTACTATATTCCATCTAAAAAATCCATCTCTCTTACATTAAGGAGAAGTGCTAGGTTAGGTGGCAATATAATTGAGCATATTTAGATTCCTTCTATTTGAGATTATACGATGGATAAGGAACTAGTTTTAACTCTCATCATTGATCCTTCACACCCTAATTATGTGGATTTTAATTATAATGCATCTAAAAATGAATAATATAATCAAGATCAAGATGATACACAAGGTGGAAATTAGGAAACTCTCCCTCCACTTAACAAATAAAACCTAATTGTTAATAAGGATGAGATCCTACAAAGCTTCAAAGATAGACTTCAAGAATAGCCCCTTAATCATGCACATATTTTATATACCATTATTGAAATAAATAATAAACCAATCTTTTACTCCCTTAGATAATAACATCATTATACCAACATTGGGCCCAACTCATCTAGCACAACAACCAATTGTAATTCAACAACCATCAATGATAGCTACACCTCTTATGGATAGTTCCTCCACTCTAGATGTACAATCCCTTATGCACAGGGTTCATACTTTGTAGGCTAAGGTGTTACATCCTAAGAAAGAAGCCACTAGGCCATCATATGCCTTGGATTCTCATGTTTTTTTACATACACCTTTAGCACATCACATAGAGACAACTCCTTTGCCATCCATATTTATGGCACCTAAGCTTATATTATATGATGGTAAGTTTACCTAGAATACCATCTCAAATATTTTCATGTAGCATGTTTGGACTATGTGTCCAATGATTGGACCCTCACTAAGTTGTTTCCATATGATTTAAAGGATTATGCTTTATAGTGGTTTTATGATCTACTAAATTAGTCTATCACCAGATTCAATCCATTGGAAGGCATGTTTTTAGCACACTTGTCAATAAACATCAATGATGAGATCTCATATGCTCAAGTTGCACAATTAAAAAAAATCAAATGATCCTATTATAAAATACATCTTTTGATACAAGGCTATATTGGCCAAATTAACTATCCCCAAAATAGATAAAGATCTCTAGGATATATTCAAATAGAGTCTTCTACCAATATCACATGAAACTATCTTGTTTAAGGAGTTTCTAACCTTCACATATTTATGCCACATAGTGAAAGAAATAGAATTTAATTTTCTCTCCATGTGAAAACTAAAATATACCAATGGATCATAATTAACTACTAAATATAATAATCCTCCATACAAGGTAAGTGTAGACACCAAAAATCTATACATAATGTTTTCAAATGTCGTAACTCCCCTGGACCACTTTAGGACCCCCTAGGGCCCCTAATTTGACCTTTCAACTAGAAAACCCACCTAATGATAGTTAGATTGACCTAATAACCTAACCCACATTTTAACTCAACCTGACCTTAACCCTTGACCACCGATGGTCACCCTAACCATCGACACCCTGACCATCGACAGTCAGGTTTGCACCACCTAAATACTTAACTACCACATCACCTAAAAAAGCAAATCAGAGTGGATTAAAATCAACAATCATCATCAAAACTTCTTGGGCAAGAGATCAAAGCTTCTTGTGTAGGTATTATTCTAGCTTCCATCATCCCAACTCCATGAATTATTCAATACATAAATTATCAATCAAAATCTATGTATATTGTTATTTTTTTAAGTTTTAGTTATTTAGTTTAGATAGTTCTATAACTCTATAAATTACCTCTTCCACTAGAATACCCTTTGACCTTTCTCAACCAATTGAGTACTAAACTTTAATCCTTGATACTTATAGGGATCTTTATTTCCCTCATAACCATTAACCAACCTCCATCAACCTGCAAAACCTTTTTGTGACCAACCAATAACCTATTCTAGCCAAAACTAGTAACTAGTCCAAACCCAAAGTACCCATTAATGGTCACCCTAACCACTGACGGTCACCTTAACCACTGACGGTCACCTTAACCATCGACGGTCACAGTGTAGATCACTTATACCCAAAACATCAAGTCATACCACCACTCAACCTTAATCAAAACCTTTATTTTCATTACCTCTGTCACTACACAAACAAGAAAAAATACCCTACCCACATCTGAACCTACTTTTGATAGTTTAGCATTTCTTTTAATGCTATTTTGTTAAAATAAATATTTATTTTGAAAATAATTTATTTTACCTTGCTTAAGTACTTTCATTTTTATTATGAAACCTCTCTTATTAGTAAATTTTATTAATATTAACATTTCTTAAGAGGCAGATTGACAACCTCCAAGGAATTCATGTACTCCTTGTATCTAGCTTGCTAGGCAATCCACCCTTCTACCTAACTAATCAACCATTTATTTGAGTGCTTTATTATTTACAAGGCATTCCTCCCAAGCCAAATATGAGTATTTATAATCATATGGATCATAGAGAGCAAACCAAATCCAGGTTCTACCAACCTTACCCTTTTTTCAAGTTTCACTCTTTCTTCTTAAGAAATAAGCAAAATTTTGGTGAAACATTTCTGGCACACCCGATGGGACTTAGTTGCATCTAGGTTCTTGTTCTTGTTCTTGTTTTATGCTCATTTAAATGAAATCAAAAAATTTGTTGGGCTTGAAATTAACCTTTCATACATTTTTTGCTTACATAATTAGTTCACATAGCTTAATTAATCAAGAAAATCAACCATAGCTTAACCTCTTTACACACACAGAACAAACCACTTACACCAAATAAAACATCATAACACTTGACATAAGGCCTGACTAGGGTTTCATCCCCAAGTGGTAGCCTTCACCCATTGGCTATCCCACTTGGACATCATTACCAAGAGGAGAAACCAAAACTCAGTTATCTGGTTGAGTATAAACTCTAGCAATAGGTATATCTTAGCTAGCACCTGACACCTTATCACTGTGGTGTGTGAAGTGAGGGGGTCGGCCCTAATATAAATCCACATAGTAATTTTCAATATAGATCCCTTTGAGCACATAACACAACCTAAAACCAAACATAGACTTCTTTTGCAGTACCCACTCTACAAGCCAAGTTGAGTCACATAATTTTAACTTAAGGCGTAAGCCACAAAAGAGACAAAATAGACCTTAGGATTTAACATGATTTAGCATGTGTTTTATCTTCTTTGATTGTTTTTCTTGTCTTTTCTTTGTTTGAGTTGTGAGAAATATAACCCCCTTGGAAAAACCTTATATGACCTTGCCTTTACCCACCTCATCTCCATTGCTTTGTTTAATTTGGAGCACTCTAATATTTTCTCATGGAGATCCTAATTTTGTTAAACTCCTAGAAGACAACCCTCTTGCCTTAGAACATTACCTTTCATCAAGATCCACTTGTGCTCCCAACCTCACCTACAATCAACCCAACCTCTCCTATAACCAACCCAACCTCACCTACAAACAACCCTACAATGTTGTTTTGTTAAACTAAGTTCTTAGTCATCTTGTGTCTAACTTAAGCTCATCCCTTATTTTTAACAACCTTCATCTCCTTATTTTAAGGGTAACCGATTACAATAGGATCATGTAATTATCTAGCATAATCCTAAGCATGGGTACGATAGCATTACCCATGACATGATTTTTAATAGTAATTTCCAACCTTTTATAGGATGGATCCCCATGGTCATTGCCACTTAAACTTCTCTTACCCATCATCAACCTTCTTGTGTTATAGTTTTTCCTCTGCAAAGGAAAGCCTTGAAGCTTATATAGACTTGTCCATGTCTAAACTATCATAAAATTAATTTGGGATACCAAATATCACTTGGGTCAAATCTCTAGCATGCAAACTACTCCTCTAAAGAATAGCTACCCAAAACTACCAAACATTACTTAAAATAATAGACTGCCCCCTCGAAGGATAGCTATCACACATAAAAAAATCCAAAGCTTAGACCATTTCCTTAAAGGATGGCTAAACCAAACATTTTTCAATTAAGAAATCACCTGGAAGCTTCCCACATCGATCAACTTCCTAAAACCATTAACTTAAAGCAATCAAATAACCTCAAGTCAAAATTCAAATACAAAGCAATCCTAAAGAAAACTTCCATTATCTTTCACACAATGTTAGTAGATGTCTAACATCGATCGGTCTACCCCAAAATTAGAACATGGACTTGTCTATAATGGTTCCTAGGTCACCTACATAAAGGCAAACCATCCCCATAAGAAGGTTACACTACCATCCATTCACCTATTTCATTTATCTCTCCTTATACCTTCCATAAATCAAGGGATTTTGAGCTTACTTGACACTACTTGATCAAGCTACTTCTTTTAACCAATGAACTAACACCAATGCAATGCATAAAAGGGGCTTACATTCTTAAGCCCACCCATATTACCATTTTGGTTTGTGCCAATAGGAGAATTTTAGCCTCCTACTTTCATGACCACTTGCAAAGGTGTATGTCTTCCCCTTTGAATTCATTGAAACCCCAACCAAACTTCACCACCCAACCAAACCAATCAACCTAAATTTGGTCATCTTGACCCACCTTTTACACTTTTTGTGGCATAACTTCACCTTGGTCATTTTAATCCCATCATTTACCTTGCCATTTTTGATGAATTTTTGCTACACAACTGACAATGTAGGTGCCTCAAATAATGACCCTTCTTAATCCTAACACCTTCACCCATTTTTTCTTCTCAAGATCACATCCTACCTTTGATACCTATAAATACATCAACCTTACCTAGGAAACTTAAGTTTATAAGAGCAACCCATATCAACTTTGCCTGATCCTATCGCCTGGTTACCCTATCACTTTTCCTCTTAGTGCCAACCTTGTTTTATCACCTCGCCCCAACTTTTCAACAGTTGGAGATTACCCTTCTCTACCAACCTTTCCTACCAATGATTTCAACATTGCTAGTGGCCATTTTGGCATAAACTAGCACATTTTTTTATAATGACCTTGCCTTGGTCCTTTTGATCACACTGACAACACTTTCCATGTTGAATTTTTTTTTGCACTTGTGCTACCTTGCGAACACCCAACCAATTGGTGTCATTTTAGGATCACTTCTTACATCAAATACCCATAACTTTACCTAACCAATTTATTTTTCCTTGAGATCACTTCTTACCTTAGATAGCCAAAAAAACATAGACTTTGACTACAAGACTTGCATTTGTCAGTGTTCATAACTACCATGCCTAAATTTGGTCACGTGGTCCACTTGTCACTTGTCCTTCTAGCACCAACCTTAATTTTTACCAACTATGACAACCTAGTCAATGCATGATCTTGGCTATCGCACTTTTGTCACACTTTGTGTGCATGTTTAAACTATAGTTCCCAACCTCTAATGATCACCTTTTTGTCATCACCTTCACCACTTATCAAACCCACACCCAATTTTATTTCACCTCATCAACTCTTGGTTTGAGAGGGAAGACCTCTTCCCATGCTCGAGGTAACTAAACCTTTGAATCACAATCTATTTTTATTTTATAGCTCATTGATATAAATTATATAATAAAAATGGGCAAAATGTAGACACCAAAAATCCACACATGATGGTTCTGATTGTCAAAACTCCCCTAGACTACAGGACCCCCTAAGACCCCCAACTTGACCTTTCAACCAACAAACCTACCTAATTCTAGTCATCTTGACGTACTAACTTAACCCACATTTCAACTCAACCTGACCTTGACCCTCAATCACCGATGGTCACCCTAACCATTAATGGTCACCTTGATCATCAATAGTCAGGTTTACATTGCCTGAACACCTAACTACCTCATCACTCTAACTTGATTTTTTCTATTTATATTTTCTAATTTGTGTGTGATCCCATGCATGAGAGAACTAAATTTAGACATCAAGTTAGACCTCTTGATAACATATTATTTCACCTCTCCTTCCTTCATATAAAGAGAGTGGAAGAGAGGGTGGATTGGAATCAACAATCATCATCAAAACTTCTTAGGCAAGAGGTTAGAGCTTCTTATGTAAGTATTCTTTTAGATTTCAACATCATAACTCTAGGACTTCTTCAAGCCATCAACTATCAACTACAAGCTAAGTATATTGTTCTTTTTTTAAGTTTCATTTATTTAGTTTTAATATTTATATAACTCTATATATTACTTCTTTCCCCTGAACACCCTCCACCATTCTCAACCACCTGAGTACCAAACCTTTACCCTTGATACTTATAGGGATATCTATTTCCCTCATGACCATTAACCAACCTCCAACAACCTACAAAAACTTTATATAACCAACCCATAACCTATTCTAGCTAGAACCAATAACCTATACAAACCCACAGTAACTATTGACGGTCACCATGATGGCTGATGGTCACTATGTAGATCACTTACACCTAAAAAAAAAATCTCATACCACCCCTCAACCTTAATCAAAACCTTATTTTCTTGATCTCTATCACTACACAGACCAAAAACAATACCTTACCCACCCCTGAACCTACTTTTGATAGTTTAACATTTCTTTTAATGTTATTTTGTTAAAATAAGCATTTCTTTTTAAAAGTATTTATTTTCCTTTGATTAATTAATTTCATTTGTATTATGAAACCTCTCTTATCAAAAAAAATTATCAACATTAACTTGTCTTATAAGGTGGATTGACAGCCTCCAAGGAAGTCATCTACTTCTTGGATCTAGCTTGCTAGGAAATCTACCCTTTGACCCAACTAACCAACCTTTTATTTGAGTGTTTTATTATTTGTAGGTCATTCCTCTCAAGCCAAAGAGGATTATCTAAAACCATCTAGATCATATAGTGCAAACCAAATCTATATTCTACCAACCTTACCCTTCTTTTAAGTTTTACTATTTCTTCTTGAGAAATAAGCAAAAATTTAGTGAAACATTTTTGGTATGCCCCGTGGGACCTAGTTGCATCTAGGTGCTTTTTATTCTTGTTTTATTCTCATTTAAATGAAATCAAAATTTATTTTGGGCTTAAAATTAACCTTTCATACATTGTTTTCTTCCATAATTAGCTCACATAGCTTAATTAATCAAGTAAATCAATTGTAACCTCGCTTATTTACACACACAAACCAAACCACTTACACCAAATTAAACATCATAACACCTAACATAAGTCCCAACTAGGGTTTCATCTCCTAGTGGTAGCCTTCACCCATTGGCTATCCCAGTTGAACGTCATTACCAAGAGGTGAAACCAAAATGCAACTCTCTAGCTAAGTATAATCTATGGTAATTGGTATATCTTGGCTAAACACCTAACACCCTTATCGATGCAATGTGTGAAGTGATGGGGTAGGCACCAATATAAATCCACATACTGATTTACAATATAAATCCCTTTAAACACCTAACACAACCTGAAACCAACCATAGACTTATTTTCTAGTACCCACTCTACAAGCCAAGTTAAGTCACACAATTCTAACTTAAGGTGTAAGCCACAAGAGAGACAAAATGAACCATAGGATTTAACGTGATTTAGTGTGTGTTTTATCTTCTTTAACTTTTTTTCTTGTCTTCTCTTTTTTTGAGTTGTGAAAAATCTAACCTCCTTGGAAAAACACTCTACCACCTTAACTTCACCCACTTCATCTTCATTGCCCTATTCAATGGGAAGCACTCTTATAATTTCTCCTAGAGATCCTAACTTTGTTAAACTCTTAGAAGACAACCCTCTTGCCTTAGAGCATTACCTTGTATCAAGATCCACTTGTGCTTCCAACCTTACACATAATCAACCCAACCTCACCTATAATCAACCCAAACTCACCTGCAATCAACCCAACCTCACCTATAACCAACCCAACCTTAACTACAATTAACCCAACCTCACCTACAATAAACCCAAAATCACCTATAACCAACCCAACCTCACCTAAAATCAACCCTAAAATCAACCCAACCTCACCTATAATCAACCCAACATCACCTATAACCAACCCAACCTCACCTATAACTGACCCAACCTTGCCTACAACCAATCTAACCTTATTTACAACCAACCAATAAACTCAAAATAACCATTTTATCATCATCGTAACCAACCAATAACCTTTCAACAATAATTTAACCATTGTCATAACCCACCTCAACCTCAACTATCTCAACCTCACCAATCTTTGGGATACTTGTCTCAACCATCATATTAGCCACCTCAAACTTATCAAACTTTTGATTATCTACCCCAACCATAATATCAATTTTATTAACCCCCTTTTTGGTGACCCTATTTATCTCAAAACTAAGACTTGGTTTATCCCCTCAACCATCAACCAGACTTTTTAAACTAACCTACCTTACCTACTTTATCAATTCCAACCAACAACTATAAACCTTACCGAACCTCTCAAACCAACCTACCTTATCAACCTTATCAACCTCCCCAAATCAAACCAATAATTTTATCAAACCTATCCAACCTATAAAATTCATCAACCATGTCAAACCAACCAATTTCATCAAACCAACTAATTAGCTTGCAACTATTAAAGCCATGGGTACACCCTCTTCTTAGGTAGTATACCCCACTGGAGGAATCATATGCCTTAGTCCTTGGTAAACTCTTAGAGGCTTATATCATTAGACTTCCTACAATCAAACCCATTAATCATTCTCTTCCAAAGTGCATTTGATTAATAGAGAATGATTTTTGTGCTTATCATCACACAAATGGACATGCAGTAGATACACGTGGGTCTTTTAAGATGTTTGTCCAAAACTTTATTGATAAAAATAAGGTTTTAAAGGATATTGTATATTTTCCCCCCAACCTAGCCTTAAATATCATCAATAAATCCATCATTGAACCTCTTTATTCACTCATTGATGTGCAAACCCATGAATAAAGCTCTCAACACAATGAGACCCCTTCATTAGATTTGGTCCTTAGTGAACCCATAACTAAAGAAACCATAATAGAAACCTCAACCAATCCACTTTTTGACCAAGTGAAACCTTTTCAACTTCTTTTTCAAATCATCACTAAATAAGAATCAACCCTAACCAATCCACTTATTGACGAAGCAGACCTTCTCAACTTTCCTTTAAAACCAAAATTAAGGAAATCAACCCACCTCTTTGACTTCCCATTTTAGTGTATCAACCTCAAATCAACCTACCTCTTCCACTCTCTTAAAATTTGGAATCACCCCCAATAACCATACCTATTCCACCTACCCTTTTAGTGGACCCAATCAAAGCTTTCTTACCCTTTCCACTTCTTATTCTAGTGGAGTAAACATCAAACCAACCCAACCTACCTCTTTCGACTACCTTTTTTGTAGAGCCAATCTAAAACACCTCACTTATAACTAATCCAACCTTACCTCAAATGAACCCAACCCTAACCTCAACTAAAACCAAACCCATTCAATTCCTCTATAATCTACTCATTTTCATCTAATTACATTGTATTTGATTATATTCCCTTTTAAACAAGGTCAAATATTTATCACCTTAACTTACCAAATAAACAAGTAATCCTAACCAACAAACCAAATCAACCACCCATCCTATCTCCCTAAACCAATCAATCCAACTCAATCAACCATGATCAACCCAACTTTTGATCCAACCATAACTAACTTATTTATCAACCTTTCATTTGAGGTTTATTGAATCTTGGCTACCCTTTTATATAAGCTACCCATATCTAACCTAAGCTCCCTCATTGGGATAATTTTAAACTCTTGTCCAACCCAACTTTATTCCAAGATGATGTTCCCAAAATCATTTCTAGACCCCAACCCTACCCAAATCTGACCCAACAATGTTTCCCTTACCATAGCACCATAAGGGAGATCCCACTTGAGCCACTACCTACAACTTAAACTCCATACAAACAACTAACAACCCTTGGGAGGCAAATCAAGTCATATTCAACCTTCCTAAACCCTCTTTACTAACCAACATCTTTATCTGGGAATCTTTTTCTTGCCTCAACATTCATGAAAAAAACACCTGAATTCTCCCTCCAAAAATCTTTGACAAAGTAATAACCCGAACATTAGAAAATAACCAAACCAAACCTTAAAATTTTGCCTACCAAATTTAATCAATGACCAAACTAACCCTTGGTATTTTCCTACCTCAACCTACACCTAAACTTGACCTTAACCCAACCTCTTACCACCAACCTATGAAAACCCTCAACTTCAACCATTCTGCTTAGGCCTCTTTTGGTCTTTAAACCTCATAACCCTACATTTTCACCATACTACCCAATCAAACTAGCAACCTAAACCTACCTAACCAAAATAAAAACCAATTAACATTGCAATCCAGCTAATTCATAACAACTATCACCAAACCTACATTCTTTTTGACCATTCTCAATCCAACATTCTCTCTTCCACATCTAATCTAGTGTCAAAAAGTAATTATCAAACATCTTCACTCCTGATTGACTCAGACCATTTACATGTAAGTATGGATCTAGGGCATATCATAACCTAAGCCACTCAATGCTTTTCATTTGTACCATGTTCTTTTGTTAAACCAAGTTCTTAGTCATCGTGTGTTTAACTTAAGCTCATCCCTTATTTTCAACCACCTTCATCTCCTTATTTTAACGAAAACCAATTACAATAGGATCATGTGATTATCTATCACAACTTTAGCATAATCCTAAACATGGGTACCATGGCTCTACCCATGACATGATTTTTCATGGTACTTTCCAACCTTTTATAGGAAGAATCCCCATGGTCCTTACCACTTAAACTTTTTTTACCCATCATCAAACTTCTTATGTTATGGTTTTGCCTCCGTAAAGGAAAGCCTTCAAGCCTATATATACTTGTCCATGTCTAAAGCAGCATAAAATTAATTTGGGATACCAAATATCACTTGGGTCAAATATATAGCATATAGACTACTCTAATAGACAACTGTCCAAAACTACCAAACATTACTTTAAATGGTAGACTATTCCCTCGAAGAAAATCTATCACACATAAACAAATCTAAAGGTTAGACCACTCCCTTGAAGGATGGCTAAACCAAACATTTTTCAAGCAATAAATCACATGGAAGCTTCTCACATTAATTAGCTTCCCAAAACCATCAACTTAAAGTTATTAAATGACCTCAAGTCAAAACTCAAAAACAAAGAAATCTCAAAGAAAACTTCCATTAGCTTTCATACAGTGTTAGTAGACTTCCCACATCGATCATTATACCCCAAAATTAGAACATGGACTTGTCTATAATGGCTCCTAATTCACCTACATAAGGGCAGAGCCATCCCCACAAGAAGGTTATACTACCATCCATTCACTTATTTCATTTATCTCTCCTTATACCCTCCACAAATCAAGGGATTTTGAGCTTACTTGACACTACTTGATCAAATTACTTATTTTAGCTAATGAACTAACACTAATGCAATGCATGAAAGGGGATTATAATCTTAAGCCCACCCATCTTGCCATTTTGGTATATGCCAATAGGAGCATTTTAGCCTCCTACTTTCATGACCACTTGTGAAGGTGTATGTCTTCCCCTCTTGGAGTCATTGAAAACCCAACCAAACCTCACCACCCAACCAAAATAATTACCCTCAACTTAGTCATATTAACCCACCTTTCACACTTTTTACATCCAAAATTCACCTTGATCATTTTGATCCCATCATTTACCTTACCATTTTTGATAAACTTGCATTACTTTCATGCACCGACAATGTGGGTGCCTCGAAGCATGACCTTTTGTGATCCCAACACCTGAACCCATTTTTATCTTCTCATAATCACATCCTACCTTGGATACCTATGAATACATTAACCTTACCTAGGAGACTTGAGTTTATAGGAGTAACCCATATCAGCTACGCCTAATGTTGTGTCCTAGTTATCCTATCACTTGTCCTCCTAGTACCAACCTTATTTTACCACCTCACTCCAAATATTCAATCATTGGAGATTACCCTTCTCTACCAACCTTACCCACCAATTATTTCAACCTCACTAATGGCCATTTTATCACAAACTAGCACATTTTTTATGATGGCCTTGCCTTGGTCCTTTTAATCACATCGATAACACTTGCCATGTTGAATAGTTTTTTTCACTTGCACTACCTTGTGCTCACACAACCAATTGGTGTCTTTTTAGGATCACTTCCTACTTCAGATACCCATGAATTCACCTAACTAATTTTTTTTTCCTTGGGAGAATTTCTTACCTTAGAAAACCCATAAAAATATAGACCTTGCCTAGGAGACTTGTGTTTATGCGTGTTCCCAACTGCCATGGCTAAATTTAGTCATGTGGTCCGCTTTTCACTTATCCTTCTAGCATCAAAATTAATTTTTACCAACTATGGTAACCTATTTAATGCATGATCTTGGATATTACACTTTTATCACACTTTGTGTGCATGTTTGTGCTACAATGACCAACCTCTGATGATCACCTTTTTATCATCACCCTCACCACTTATCAAATCCACTCCCAATTCTATTTCACCTCATTGACTCTCATTTTAAAGGGGAACACCTCCTCCCAACCTTTGACCTACAATCCATTTTTTCTTGTAGCTTGTTAATAAAAACTTCATAACAAAAAAGGGTAAAATGTAGACATCAAAAATCCACACATGATGGTTCCAAATGTCATAAATCCCTTGGACCACTTCAAAACCCCTTAGGGCCACCAACTTGACCTTTCAACTAAAAAACCTAACTAACACTAGTCATCTTGACCTATTAACTAAATCCACCTTTTAATTCAACCTAACCTTAACCCTTGCCCATCAAAGGTCACCCTAACCATCGATGGTCACCCTGACTGTCGATGGTCGGGTTTACACCACCTTTACCCTAACTACCACATCACTCCAACTTGATTTTTTAAAAATATATTATCAAATTTAGGTGTGATCTCATGCATGTGAGGAATAAATTTTAACATCAAGTTAGACGTCTTGTTAATGTATTGTTTCACCTCTCCTTATTTCCTATAAAGAGAGTAGAGGAGAGGGTGGATCGAAATCAACAATCATCATCAAAACTTTTTTTGTAAGAGATCAGAGCTTCTTGTGTAGGTATTCTTTTATCTTCCAACATCTAAACTCTAAGACTTCTTCAATCCTTCAACTATCAACTAAAAGCTAAGTATATTATTCTTGTTTAAGTTTCAATTATTTAGTTTCAATAGTTTTGAAACTCTATATATTACCTCTTCCACCAGAACACCCTCTGTCTATTCTCAACTACTTTAGTACCAAAACTTTACCCTTGATACTTTTGGGGATCTCTATTTCCCTCAAAACCATTAAAAATCTCTAGAGACCTACAAAAAAATTCTATAACCAACCCATAACATATTCTGGTTGGGACCAATAACCTATCCAAACCCACAGTAACCATTGATGGTCACCCTAACCACTGACAATCACCCTAAACATTGAAAGTCACTATGTAGATCATTTTTACCCAAAATAACAAGCTCATACCACCCCTGAACCTTAACCAAAATCCTATTTTCTTGAACTTTGTCACGACACAGACCAGAAACAATACCGTACCCACACTTGAACCTACTTTTAATAGTTCAACATTTCTTGTAATGTTGTTTTATTAAAATAAGCATTTATTTTGAAAATTATTTTTTTCCTTTGCTTAAGTATTTTTTTTTATTATTATGCAACCTCTCTTATCAATATCTTTTATCAACATTAACTTGCCTTAAAAGGTGGATTGACAGCCTCTGAGGAAGTCATGCACTTCTTGAATCTAGCTTACCAGGCAATCCACCCTTCTACCCAACTAATCAACCATTTATTTGAGTGATTCCTTATCTATAGGTTATTCCTCCCAAACCAAAAAGGAGTATCTATAATCATCTAGATCATAGAGCACAAACCAAATCTAGGTTTTACCAACCTTACCCTTCTTTCAAGTTCTACTCTTTCTTTTTGAGAAATAAGCAAAAATTTTGTGAAATAGTAAGGTTCACTAAAAACAAGAGAGATAAAAAGAACATAGTTAAAAATAGATTCAAAGTTATCCTCTCACTTGATTTTATCAACTCCTTCATGCCAAGTTTTGAACAACCTTCCAAAATAACCAGCACATGTTTTACAATAGCTCTTGGAATGCAATGTCATATCTCTCCCTCCCATAAAATAGGTTGATACGACATAACCTCCTCCAAATAATTATGATTCTAATGCATTTTATGAGTATCATAGGGTACCAGGCCATACAACAAATATATGAATCATCTTGAAATATAAAATCTAAGATTTGATAAAGGCTACCATTATTGATGTGGGCACACCCATAGAGGCACCCAAAGTAAAACAAATGAAATTTAGGGCATTAAAAATATTCTCAAATATATTTCTAAATCATATAGAAAATGAGGCAGGGATCACTTAAAGTATTCACTACACATATCAGGCACATCCACCACCTGCATCATATCACACTACTTTAGAGGAGGCAAACCCACTACATAATATAATTATTGTGTACCAAACTACAATTATAGATAGACCACTCATCATCTTCTCAGAGTAGGAGCTTTTTGATGATGATTCAAATTTATATTCACTCTTTTTAGATCTTATATAGATCATCATCCTATTTATAGTGTTATGGTTGACAATGGGTTAAATATTAATATGTGAACTATCACACTTCTATAGCTTTTGGGGTATTCAAATAAGGATATATCTTTACAAACATAGATATCAATGGTTCATTTTCCATGTTCAAAGCTCCATTTTGGATATTTTACTTCCACTAGAGGTTGGACCAACACATATGGCCACTATATTCTTAGTAGTATCTAGTGAAGTCATATTTGACATATTATTGGGTAGGCCATAGATACAATAGTTACAATATATCCCATCCACCATGCATATATTCCTAAAATATATACATAAAAATTAGGTTTTCATAGTTGAGGTCTTCCATATGAGTATCTTCTACCTATCCCACAGCTAGTTCTAGCATAGTTATCAATTATATCACTACCACTTCTAGCGTAGTTACCAATTATAGCTCTGAGCATAGTTCCTATTATTACACCACAAAGTTCAATGGATCCACCAAGGTAGGAAAGGTTTATTTTTAAAATGTTATCAGGTATGCATACTCTCTTATGGAGACCATTATTAGAGATACTCTTGCATCATAGATATGGTGTAGATTTTAGAGGGCCTCCCTCTCCTCATTTTATTTTGAGATCAGAATTATTGCTTTTATGGGGTTATAATCACATGGTACCTATGCCACCTACAAAATATTATACTAGATGAGTCCCTCAAACTACTAAAATTCACAAGACACCATAGTCAATGTCACGGATTCTTAACACCACTTCACAAGCATGTCTAGACATAGATCACTCAATGTAGTATATTTTAGGACCAAAATTACCCTTTCATATAGCACTCATAATCATAATTACTTTATTTTACATAGGTCACATTGATAGTGAGTCTCCCATAAGACTCGTCGATTAGTATTGTTCCTCCCTTATTGTACATACTTTCCTTCTCTCTTGTTCCTTGTATATAGTTTATGTTACTTGTACATAACTTATATCTATAAAATAAAAAAATAATATAATATGTAAAAAAACACAAAAACATTCAAATTTTTACTCAAAAAATACAAAGTTATAGATTGCATGCATTTTTATGTTTACATTTCTTATATTTGTTAGACACTACATATGCTAAAAAACTTAATATAGTCAATTTTATCATACATACATGCTTCACTTATTCTTGTTGAGTGATTGAAGATTGATACATGACTTAGGTCCACTACACCAATCTATATTTGATATTATCTACCCATTGGAGGCATATACATTGATACATGGGTTCTCCATTTGACACATTCACCTACTTATGGGGGGCAGGGGTGGGGGGGGTGCGGGTGGGAAGGAGAGAGAGGGGGTAGGCCGCAGGTGCACTATACACAGTTTTAAATACTAGGTTCTATATTTATATACTCTATATCATAGCTTTATCATTATTATATCTTGATATTAATCATGCTACACTTACTCAATTTCTTTACCAACTATTACTACTTTAGATTCAACATATATACATCTTAACTCTTACACAGATTTGTATTACAATTTCATGCATACTTTCATTTCTAGCTTTCCTAGTTTAAAACTTATTATATTTCTATGCTTATTCTATTCGAGGGCATTTGAATATGTCATTAATCTTTGGATCTATGCCACTTATTTTCACAGTATATATACTTTGGACATGTTCTCATGTCCTTGTGTGTGCCTTCCTAATTATGTATGCAGATATTTGATCATGTCTTTCTATATGTATATAAGCTAATTTGATTGATTTTTGCATATGTGGACATTTGAACATGTCCTTGTATGTCTTGCTTTCTCAAATTTAGTAGCATGTGCCCATTTCCTTGTGTTTTGGCCCCTTGGCCTACTTTGTGTGCCTCATGTTTTTTATGTATACTTTCTTATATGCATCATGCCATGACACTTGTCTCTTACTTGTTACACATTCTAGTTCTAGATGCCATGAGGGACCTCATGAAACTTGATTTTACTATTTGGGTGTCATTATGGACATCATTCCCCATCCCCTAACTCAGATATTAGTCATACTTATTGTTACATACATTATTATATCTATCTTGATAGTCTTGTGACTCTTAGACATAACATACATCACACATTACAAACTTATGCTCAGATTATTTTACATTATGATGTTATGTATGCATATCATATTGGATTATTATGTAGATATCATATATGCTCTGGCTAGCACCCATCTTGTAGATATTTTTCTTTTGAAGACAATTCTTGCATAGGTTCAAGAACTCCCCTCAAAAGAGGGTTTATCCACATAAGTTTATCACATAAATCAAGGTTCTATAACACACTCACAATACATTTTTTATCACATAGGCTTATATTTTATAAATTGAACTCAAGTTAACACAGTGGGAAAATAGTGACATAGAGATCAATACAATTGCATATAAATCAAAACAATAGGACATTAGTGCCCAAAATAGGACATTGCCATAACATGGTGCTACTATCCAAGTTATGGCACTATTGTCTAATAGCCTTAGTTTTATAAAAATTTATATTGGCAAAAAAATTACATTAGGTACAATCTAGGTTTTCATAGGTTTAGTTATAGATTTACCAGTTTTGCATATTTTAGCTTTAATCCATGCCAGTTTCTTTAGATTGGGGGAATCATGCATCGAATGATCATTCCCATTTGTAGTTATGATAATTAGATATAAATTAACATAATTCAATCTAGAATCCATATTCTAAGATATCATATTTACGGGCATATACACAACACATTATTTATATATGGTCACTTACGCACCAATTGATCAGATGGAATGATAAATTCCATGTTTGTTCTACATTGTATACATCTAACATCATATTCCATGTTATACACCATTTTCATGTCTTATTCTATATATAGTGGTTGGCATTTCTAAGTGACCTGGAGCCTCTTAATATGTTTGAGTGGTTATATAACTAACATTTCTAGTTAGACATTTCCATTTACATCATGCAATTTTAGTTTTAGATGCATCTACTACACATGGGTAAGCAATGATGGAGTCATATTATACTTGAGTTTTTGAGCCACCTACATGAGAAGGTTGGACACACCCTCATCCCAATCTAAACTATTGACAGGTCATGATCCACTAATCAAGGGTGGGCAATGATGGAGTCAAAATGAAATTGAGTTGTTGAGGCACCCACATATTAAGATTGAGAAAGCCATCATCTCAATATAAGCTATTCATTGATTGATCATTATATACATGCACACGGACAAGTTATCACTAGGTTATTGCATTAGTTCATATACACAGTGAGGTGTATTCATTATTTTTCTTTCTCTTATCCCTTTACTCAATTTTACTTAGTTATTATTTTTTACTCAATTTTGTCTTTACTTTTGATATCTCTTAAATAATGATTGATTTATGCACATTTCAATCAAAAGACACACATTGGATCATACTTCACATAATCAGACCTAAATTTATAGGTTTCACCTCTTACGTAAGTCTAAGCACGCTTCTTTTTCCTTTATCCTAGTCATTTCACTTTGTTGCATTTATAAAATAAATGGGGTGCAAATGTAAAGTGACACTTGAGTTCTAAGAGTCATAATTGAGACCACTTATCCCTAGATTAGCCTAAGACCTATCCTAGAGCCTATTTTGGCATTTATCCATCCTTTGTGTGGGCCAAAGGTATCCTTAATCATCCCTAAAGTAGTCCCAAACCCTCATTCTTACATCTCGGCCCTTGGTGCCTAGTGTTATAACACTTGGACACTAGCTCCATAACAGGGATCATAGTGTCTTAATAATGGTGCTACTATTCTTTCCCTCATTTTTCCATAAATGGATATATTTTTAAATCTTAGATCTCCAAGGGTTAGCTTGGACCACTTTTATCACCTGTACAAACACCAAAATAATATATATATATATATATATATATATATATATATATATATATATATACACACACACACACACACACACACACACACACACATGACTTTTAGCCCTCTAACTACTACATGGAAATCAAATACAAAATACACTTTCAAACTCAAAATTAGTTGTGCACAATTAAGGTTATCAATCCCTATTATGCCCTACTTCTGCACACTACCATCTACAACATTCCTGAGCTTAAATTACCTATATTTTTAGTCTCAAACACATTCAAAGTACTCAAGTCCACTATCATACTAGTTTCACTTGCACTTGCACCAGTATTTAGGTGGAGAGAACTACATCGATATTTATCCCTCTTCAGAGTATTGGTATGTAGGCAACTCTCATCACATTGGGGTTTTGAGGATTTTCAACTTACCTAAATAATAAACACACCTTTTGTAATCATATAAAATGCAAAATTGGATCACTTAGGCATGGTTAATATCACCCAACCTATAGGTCCTCTTTCTTGCTCACTCAACCCTTCTCAGCTAAACTTTCACTAATTCCTAGTCACTCATAGCTTCCCAAATTTAGCTTTTAGGACCCAAGTAGCCATCCTAGACCTAGATCCATCCCTCAAGGCTCATCCTCCTAGGGAAATAACACCAAATTGGGATAGGAGCACTAAAATTTAGGGGTGTCTTATTTATGATGCTATTGTCTAAGTTCATTTTCACCTCTAATGGTCAAGTTTTCTTGATTCATTATCTTTTCCCATGTTAGCCTAGTACAAGTTCATCTAACTTATGATCATCATTTTCCCTATAAAATTCCATTTAAAAGGGTTGGAAATCATTCATAAGAAAAGAGCAAGAATACATGTAAATACACTCAAACACTCTTCCATATTCTCTACATATAGCCTTCCAAGACCAATTCAAGTATATTCCAGCACTCATATCAGTCCTAGTCATATAAAGTACATTCCAGTTTCACATCTAGTTACATACATAACACAATCACACCAAACACTTCAAATGGGAGAACTACATTAGCTTGATCCCTCTTCGAAGTATTGGTATGTAGGTAGCGTGCCCACACATGGGGTGTGAAGTGCATCCTGTGTATCCTTTACACACTGACTCCTCTCTTTCCCAAGTTTACTATTCAATTTCAAGTATCAAGAGCTCTTAAGGGTTTCAAATATTAAATCAGACACATAACAAGCTCCACATAGAATAAGGTTTTGATATTTCACTACTAGGGTGTTACATGCCTATTAAACAAAACCCAAAAAATCCAATCACCAGGACAATAGCATCTGAATTGGACACTAGCATCGAAAGTGGATAATAGATCTAAAAAGTGGACTACAACACTAATTAGTAGGGAATTTTGAGTTTGATCCTCCTATCCAATTTAGAAATAGATTTTTGTGTTCTATTTGTGATAGTCTAACATCCCTGCTTAATAATTTCTAGATCCTGAATCATCTATTTTGACCTAGAATAAGCTAAGTTTGATTTCTCTACACTTCTTACTATTTTTTAAAAAGACTACATATTTGTTTACACAAATTAATATGCTAATTAAGATACATTACTTACTAATTTATATTTACTTACACCCCTTTATTTTCTTAGGAATTAAACACCTAATTCTCAAAAATAATAAATCATTTGGTGAACCTGACTTACTTCAAATTTCTACCCTAGAAACCTTAGGGCTAATTCTTTCTAATTTTTTTGAAATATTTTCATAATTTTTCCTAAAATTAAAAATAAAAAAACTAAAAATTAATTGAAATGTTTTCAATGAATTCACCAAACCCCTAATTTGCACATACTAGGTCCTATTTGTATACAAACACTTTCAACCCACTAGGAAAATATACTGCTAATTTTAGAAATATTTTCAAATTTTTCCTCAATTTTTCAAAATAAAACTACAAATTTTCTTTAAATTTTTCAAATTAATGCACTAATTTTTTTTAAAAATCTTTCAAAACCCTAGTTGCATCAAATACATTCTTAGCTTTTCTACAGTACTTTTTTGAATTATTTTCTAAAAATTTAGTTACATATCTAACTCAAAAAACTAATTTCAAATTCAAAAAGTTCATAGTATTTTTGAAAAATACCTAGTTATATATACTAGCTCCTTTTTACTTGTTAAGGTATCACCTTACGTGTTTCAAAGTCTCGTATCATTTTTATGCATATTCCAGTTCCTTATTTAGATTGTATCAGCTTAATATTTTATGCTATTATCCAAGTTTTTTTCCTTATGCCACCTAAATTCTTTGCATATTTTCCCTCATGACAAAGTGCAATACTTAGTGGCAATCCTCCTGAGTTCACCTAGATTCTTACAACTTGACTATATACCATGGATAAACAACCAATTCAAGTTTCAGTCATAGATTCTACACATCTAGATTACACCAATTTCAATGAGGATATTTTTGATAAAGAGCAGTATGAAAATAGAAATGATGATGTACACACTAATTTTCATGCTCCACCACATTGTACTATTGATCCACTTCCACCCATTGTCAATAATGAATTCATACTCAACAAAGATTTGGTTTTAAAAAATTTTAGAGAAAGACTTAAGGAACAGTCTAAAGATCATACACTAATTTTACAATCTATCATAGAAATAAAAAAGGCCAAGCAAGTTGAATCTTCCAATCATTCAGAACAACAAGTTGTAAATGACACTATAGAGGTAATTATGTCTCAACTACCCCCTATAGCAGCCCAACCTTCTTCTATGCCACTAGCTATAGCCAGTACATCCCTCTCTCTTAATGTAGTAGCCCTTGTGCAAGAGATAAGATCTCTTCAATCCAAAGTGCAACATCTTGAGCAAGGTACCACTAGATCTACACAGGCATTAGATTCTTCTACACTTCTACATACACCATTGGTACATCACATTGCATCTACACCCTTGCCACAAGGATTCATTCAACCCAAGCTAACTCTTTATAATGGCAAGGGTGATCTAGAGACACATTTAAGAGATTTTCATGTAGCATGTTTGGATTATATACCTAATGACTGGTTACTTACCAAACTCTTTCCATGGATACTAAAGGATTATGCTCTACAATGGTTTTATAGTCTACCAAATCAGTTAGTCATGGCATTCAATCCTCTAGCAGACATGTTCTTAGCACATTTTAGTATCAACAATGGTGATAAGATCTCATATGCATAGATCACACAACAAAAACAAAGGATGAATGAACCTCACATGGATTATGTTCTTTGATACAAGATTATTTTGGCTAAATTAACTAGCCCCATGGTTGATCAAGAGCTACAAAATATTTTAAAATAGAGCCTTCTACTAGCACTACATGAATCCATTATGTTCAAAATATTTTCTTCCTTCTTCAAATTGTGTCATATGGTTAAGGGAAGAGATGTCAAATTAATCTCAATGGGCAAACTCAAGTATTCAAGTACTCCAAACACAATAAACAAGAGTAATAAAAAATTCCCATACAAGGTCAAAATTAGTGACAACAAGAATCAGAATCAACCAATAGTTAATGCAGCTTTAGAGCCCCCTCAATGTGTGGTTTTATTAGCACCTCCTTGATGTACATTTACAAATTTACCAATTTTTCCAGCCAAATTTATACAAAAATTATTGGAACGTAACATCATAACTCTCCCACCTATTCAGGATGCAAATCCATCAAAGCCTCTTCCATAGGGATATGATCAACATGCATTTTGTGATTTTCATAGGGCACCAAGCCACATAACAAATAGATGCATTAGTTTGTGACATAAGATATAGGATTTAATTGATGATAATCTATTAGATCTAAGCACTTAAGTTGAGCCTCCAAAGATAAAACCAACACAAGATAAGGCTTTCAAAATCTTTTTAGATCCATTTCTATAGCATTCAAAATAAGAGAAACAGGACACATCAGGTGTTCATCATACATACCATACACATCCTCTACCCGTTACATACCAAGCATATGCAATTAAGACACATCCTTTGAGGGGTATGATAGGTGTGTATGAGTCTAGAGTTCCATCCAAGCCTCCAATTTATTTTTTAGATTAGGAGATTATGGAGGATGATACAGGTTAAAATGCACTTTTTATCATAACATATATCTATAATCAACCTATTTGTAGTATACTCATTGACAATGGTTCCATTCTTAATATGTGTACCTTCACACTCATACAACATTTGGGTTATTCAAAGTAAGATATCACTCTAACAGATACAGTTATTAGTAATTTTAGTGGGCATGTTTAGATTTCATTGGGTGAGATATTACTTCCATTATAGGTTGGTCCTACACATGTGGCTACACCATTCACTATAGTTCTCAGTGTAGGAGTTTTTGACATATTACTTGGTCAACCATGGATTCAAAAACTCAAGGTATTACCTTCTATATTTCATAGATGCATGAAGTTCATTCATGATAATTAGGTTATTACAGTTGGTGGAGTTCCTTATGAACCACCACTCCCCACTTCAGATCCATCTACCAGCTTCTAGTTACCAGATCCAATTTTTCCACTAGTTTTACCTTTTCCTCTAGCTTTTGTTCTAGGTCCACTTCTAGATCATCTATAATTACAACATCCATTGCTAGTACAAAGGGTTCATACACCCCCACATATTTAAGATTCTAGATAGTTTCTAGCTACAGTATTCATACCTAAAGCAGTTATATTGTAGTCTCATATAGCTACACAAAGGGCACCTATTCACAAAGCTTCTTCTCCTACTTTTAGATGGGTCCATAAGAGCCCTAAAATTTTATCCACTTCTTAGAATTATAGGGGGACCCCACATTCAACTTCTACTTCAGATATTTTAGAGTAGTTACAACATACACACATTCCAACTTTATAATCTCAGTCATACACTTGTGCCTCATGGTCACACACAACCCCATTATTTGATACAGGATACCATGACAAGGAGTCTCATCTGAGACTCATCAGTTATTATCATTACTTTTCAGCATTGATTGTGCATAAACTCTTCTGCTTACTTGTACATAGTTCATATTTTCAAAAGTACAAAAACAATATACATTTCAAAAATATAAAAACATTTAAAAAAATTGCAAAAACATCAAAAAAAATTAGAATATATGAATCATCCATGTTTTACATTACTACTATCATTCTAGGACTTACATTTGATGTTTCATGCTATTGTATGTCAATTTTCTACATTTCCATGCTTCAGTCGATCTTCTTTGAGTATGTGTAGCGACATTCAATTACTTGATTGCTTCATTCTACCCATAGAAGGGGCATTCTTACTTCTACATTCAAGACATACATTGTTATACACACCCATTGGGGGCATCTTTTACATGACTACACCATCTAGGTTATGTCATTTCTACACCACACACTCTAAGTTATCATGCCAATATACATTACTTTATATCTTACACAGAATATTATATCTACATCTCACTAGTATCTAGCACTTGTGTATTTCTTAGCATATACATAGTCTTGTAATACACATGTTTTACATACTCTCACATTTTCCTTGATTATTTAAATATGTTTGTATCTTCCATTTCTTGCATGCTTTCTCTACTTGCTTAGCATAGCTTATGTGATTGCATTTTCAATTCCAGCTTGTCTCATGTTTGTGCCTTATGACATTTGCCAATGTCCTTTGATTATTTTTCATGTGTGTGCCTTAGGACATTTACCAATGTCCTTTGTTTTTACTCCTCTCTATACTAGTGGATTATGTGCAAACTTTTATTATTGAATTTGTATGTGTATGAGGCATTTGAACATGCCTTCCATGTTTATTTCTAGATTGAGTGACATGTGCCCATATCCCTTGTTTACTCAACCCCTTAGCCCATCTAGTATGCTTCTTTATTCTTGCTTATTTATTGTCAAACATGTATCATCTCATGATCCATATCATGCATTTACCTTTCTTTCTTGGATGCCATGATAGACATCATGCTCTATCCCTCCAACCTAACAACTAACAGCTAATATCTAACATTTCTAGTTCCAATTCAATTCTTTGTGCATGATTTCACATTTTTATATCTATCTAGGCATACCTTTATTGATATAATAATATCTTGATATAAACATTACTATATCTTGAAACATGTTGTCAAACATTAAATTTTATATCATGTTTTTTTTCCAAAATTAACACACTTATAGGACTGTTTTCTTCTGAGGTCAATCAATAGAGGTTCATCATTCCTACCCTCAATAGAGGGGCATCCAATAGGGGATTTTTCATAGAGATAAAACCCCCTAACAATCAAAATAGTAGCAGTTAAAATAGTCATCACATAATCCAGATGTCAAACTAGTCAATTCAGAGTAGAAAAATAAGAATAAACTTAGATCAATAGTTAGATTTCACAGTGGATAATAGTGCCAAAAATTGGATAAGAGTACCAAAAATAAGATTTTTCATATTTTGGCACTCTTATCTAGGCAAAAAACCCTAAGGGTTTCAATAAATAGGTAAAAAATTTAGTTTAGGTATAGTTTTTGCACTTCTAGATCCTTCAAATTTAGTATTTTTAGCATAGTTTTCTCATATACAAGGGGTTATCATGCACAGCATAATGGTTCTCACTTTCAATTTAGATTGGAAATTTGGCATAACTTTTAGATTAGAATCCATGTTCTAGACATCAGTAATCAAGGGTAATGTGCACGGCGCATTGATCTTTTTTTGTTTTCAAATTCAGTTTATTCCAGGCATTCTCAGCAGTTGCATGCCTTAATCCATCTATAGGTGGTTGGAATCACATTGAGTTAAAATCTCATATACATTTATATTTTTGAGTACCTAAGTTCCTAAGTTGGCTGTCATATAAGCCTAGTATATCAGTTTTGAAGTGGCTTTCATACAAGCCTAATCTCCATATTTTGAAATGGCCAAGAATGGCCTAGTTTCTAGCACACATTTGGCTATCCATGCCATAGTGTCAGATTTATAGCACATTCATGGGATCCATGAGCCATCCCATATGACATATATTCTATATCGATATCACTTCATAGCTTCACTTCATGGGGAAATGTTGGATCCAAAGGACCAACCTTTGATTCTTTAGCCACCTATTTAGAGGGATTAGACATACAGTCTAGACATCAATTAGCCTATGCATGATTCATTAACTTCACTTAGTGGATGATGATGGAGCTAAAAGGCTAGCCTTTGCATTTTTGACCCAAATTATGGTGAATTGAGCATTTAGCTTTGTTCACTATATTACCCTTTGATTCAACACATACTGAGCATAATCCAACATCACAACAAGTTTTGTATTGGTTCATGTACCTAGTGAGGTGTATTCATTCCTCTCTCTTCCTTTGCTTAGTTTTTATACATTCTTATTTTATATATAGCATATCTATTAAGAACTGATCTACTTCATGTTTTTATTTTTATATTCACACATCACAATGTGATCTCTCTACGTACATCTAACATCATAAAACTTCATGAGATTTTACCCTTACAGGTAAGTTTAGGTATGCTTTATATTTTTACTTTATCCTAGTATTTCAATTTGTTGCATCACTAAAATAAAAAGTGAAATTGGATGACTTAGGCATGGCTAATATCACCTGACCTATAGGTCCTCTTTCTTACTCACTCAACCCTTCTCAACTAAACTTTCACTAATTCCCAGTCACCTGTAGCTTTCTAGACTTAGCTTTTTAAGACCTAGGTAACCCTCCTAGACCCAGATCCATCTCCCTATATCTCATCCTCCTAGGATAGTAACACCTAATTTGGATAAGAAAACTAGAATTTAGGGGTGTCCTATTTCTAGTGCTATTGTCCAAGTTCATTTTCACCTCTAATGATCAGGTTTTCCTATTCCTTATCTTTTCCCCTATCGGCCTAATACAAATTCATCTAACCCATGATCATAATTTTTCCTATAAAATGCCATTCAATGTCCATTTATAAGGGTTGACACTCATTTAGAGGAAAATATCAAGAATACAAGCAAATACACTCAAACACTCTTCCCTATTCTTTGCATACAACCTTCCAAGACCAATTCAAGCCTATTTAAGCACTCATACCAGTCCCTAATCATCCAAAGTACATTCTAATTTTGCATCTAGTTGCATACATCACATAATCATACCAATCACTTTAAATGGGATATCTACATTAGTTTGATCCCTTTTTGAAGTATTGGTATGTAGGTAGCATTCCCACACACATGGTCTAAAGTGCATCCAACATATCCTTTACACACTAACCCTTTCTCTCTTTCCCAAGTTTACTATTTAAGTTTAAGTATTAAGAGTTCCTAAAGGTTTAATATATTATATTAGACACATATCAAGCTCCACATAGAATCAAGCTTTGATATTTCACTACCAGGGTGTTACAAGTCTACCGAACAAAACCCAATAAAACTAGGTCACTAGGATAATAGCGTCAGAATTGGACACTAGCACTGAAAGTGGACAATAGCTCTGAAAATTGGTCTACAATTCCAAGTAGTAGGGTGTCCTAAGTTTTATGATCCTATCCAATCCAAAAATAGAGTTTTGGGTTCTATTTTCGATAGTTTGCCATCCCTACATAGCAATTTCTAGATATTGAATCATTTGTTTCGACCTAGAATAAGCTATGTTTGATTTCTTTACTTCATACTATTTGTAGAAAAGATAAAATACATATCTATTTACATAAATCAGTAGGCTAATTAAGATACATTAATTACTTATTTACATTTACTCAGACCCTTTTATTTGCTTAGGAGTTAAATACCTGATTCCCAAAAAGAATAAAACACCTTTCAGCTTTTATCAACCAAATTCCCTAGCAACATGAAGGATTAAGGCTTTCTCACAAATTAGTCAAAATAGGAATTTTATATGGTTTCATAACTGATGTACGCAAGAATAGACCTCGTATATCTAGACACAGGTGCACCCTGAAGCTCAAGACAATCTTACATAGAGGATATTACCACCAAAATAGGGACACTACCTCCACATATCCAATAATGGCACTACTATCCAATTAGGATGTTGGTGTCCATGAGTGGTTCTAACATTAGGATCCTATTTTTGATACTCAAACCAACCTTTGTCTTAGTTTTCAACCTCTAGATCATCTATCTCAATCATTTTTCAACTAAGTTATCACTTATATTATTTATTACTATTTTTAGAAAGGTCAAATTTAGTTAATTTTGTAACAAATTATTGGTTGTATTTATTACATATTATTACCTTGATTTAGTATACTTGGCTCTTTAATAAACATAGGATTTGCATTCGCTAAGTCCTAAAAGATTAAAATAAAATATATATAAACCTAAGTATTATATCTCTTATGATTCATAAGAGTCTTCTTTATAACTCATATGACTCATAAGAGTATTTATTCAATATTATAAGACCTACAAGAGTATTTTATTACATCTCCAATGACTCATAAGAGTATTTTATTACATCTCCTATGACTCATAAGAGTCTTTAAAATTTTCAATTACACTTCCTATTAAAATATGTTCTTTACAACTTTTACAAAAGAAATTATGCAATTTTCTCACTTGAGGGTTGTACATAATTCCCAAAAAAAATCCTTCATTCTACTTCTTCCATATTCTCAACTTGATTTTTACATGATTCCTAAAAACATTCAATATAATAACTTTAATTAATTTTAAAACATGTAAAATAACCTTGTAGGTTTTAATGAAGAGAGTATTTAATTTACTTAGTATAGATTTGTATAGGATGTTTGAAACAAGTTCAATGTCATGACTCCATGGAATTATAAAATGGGTTAAGCATCTAATTTTTTCACTCCAAATTTGTACATGATACCTTAAAAAAATGTAATATCACAACATGAATAAATTATAACATAGGAAAAATGACCTTGCATCAAAAAATTTAATTTACTCACTCCAAAGTTGTACATTATTCTTAAACAATTTCAATGTCAAAACTCCATGGAATTATAAAACATGACATGTATACAAGTTATTCACTCAAGATTTGTACATGATTCTTGAAAAAAATTCCTTTATGCTTGTTCCTCCATTTTCTCACTACAAATTTATTCATGATACCTAAACAAATCAATATCAAAACTGCATAGAACTATAAAATAAGGATACAACAATATATTCTATCATTCTTCTTCCTCCATTTTCTCATTCAATAGTTGTACATGATATCTAAAAACATATCAATATCATAACTTCATGGAACTAAAAAAAAAAAATTATATAGGAAAGCTACTTGAGATCATCTGAAATTTAAGTTTAACTATTTAACATTTATATCCTACTTACACTATTATCCATGCAGCTCCACCATGTGTTCTACCATTTTTATTAACTAGTTTAATAAGATATAAATTTAAAATAATTAGGATTATGTGATATATATAAATAAATATGAGTTTAAATGTAAAATAAAGACTCTGGTTTGACAATTGCACATACTATAAATAAAAAAGACTTAAGTGAATATGATACTTAGAGTTTTATTGTATTGTGCAAGTATGAGACTAAATAAAAATGATAATAATGGTTATAAATTAGACTCTGGATTGTTTAGATGAGGAAAAAAATTATTGGATGTGACTAGACAAAATCATGTAAATTTGGATGGTACCAACAAATTTTGGTTTTTAAAACCTAACTATGTAATCCAAGTGATTTTTACTCTTTATTTTTTATAGGCCACTACACCTACAAGTATGTTGTAATTTTGGGTGATCTTATGTAGCTATTCATATTCATAAATATCAAAAAAAAATCTTCTATTTGAAACCCTCGGTCCACATTGAATACTTGGTTTTGGTCTATAAAATGGGAAAGAAGGTGTGTTAAGTTGACCCTAACCACTACCCAATGAATAGTTGAGTGTTGTCTACATATCAAATTATTTTAATAAGGAATTAAAACTAAATTTGGATATCCCCATTATGTGTATGCACACATTAGTTCTCCTTCATTAAATGCAACCTGTGATCTAAATTTCAAAACTTGGAAAATGACAACTTTAGCTTAGCTTTGAGTTACTTTAGACTTAGCTAGGACCTGCTCTTTGTGACTAATGACTTAAGTAGAAAGAATGGGAAAGTCCCTTTCAATGTGCAAGTGATTGATTGATGCTTGATAACTACTTGATATGTACGGAATAGTTTTAGACCTATTGTGTATTTATATGGGACTCTTTGGATACTTTATCATGCCACATACATATGAAATTTATATACTAACTAATAATAAGGATTTGAATTTTAAATTTAATCATTGATTGGTGCAATATAAATGCTTAGGTTTAAATGAACCGAAAGTTATGAAATAGTCTAACTTTTATGATTCTATCTATAAGGTAGGAATAATTATTTGATTATTTGTAGATAGTCTAAATATGATTTTGAATAAGTTAGAGATAGACTAAGGATTTCTTATAGGTGACTAATAGAGAATTGGAAAATTCAAACCCATGGAAATCATGTATATGAGATATAAGGGTGAATAAGATCCATATGTGTATGCATAATTCGTGTAATATGAAGTTAGGTCAAATATAACATTTTTAAGTGTTTGATATCATATTTTAGTGTCTATAAAATCTTATCTTTTACTATTATATTCAAATGAAATACAATGTTATATTAATAGGATAAATATATGTACTTGAGTCTGTAAAACATACTTTGTCTTTCGGGTAATGATCTAAATATGCAACTTTCTCTGTGAAACCTATAATGAGTATACAAAAATCAATGTACATGTATGAAATATGAAATATAAAATGAAATTAAAACTTTTGATAATTAAAGAGTAAGGAAGGTATCCACCTATAAGTGTGTGAAACCTATTGTCCTATGGCATGATATTGCAAATGATGATTCCTTGTTGAACCTTTATAGAGATGTGCTTCCTTACTAAATAACTTGGATAATTTGTAGGTGATCATGGCCAAATTTATGTATAAGGCAAGGTAATGGGTTTGGAAGATAATTTCCCCAACCCTCAATAAAATAGATAAGTACCTAGGTTGTTTAGCATCGGTAAACCTCAACTTCACTACTCTTGTAGCTAAAATTGAACCTCAAAATGAAAGGTGGAAGTCACATATTGGGCTCACTTTCTGTAATTCCTATTTTTTTTAGAATTATTGAACATTAACTGCATTATTATTTTAACTGAATCAAACACTACAAAATTAATTATAAATTCAAATGTGCTCACTTCTAGGTACCATTGATGTCTTAATATAAAATTATAATAGTGTGTGTGTGAATTAAAAATGTCCATACCCATGATTTGATCCAGTCGATGACATTATGATATGGAATTTTATGCATCTATATGTTATTTTTATAAAAATTTAAAACCTATTAGTCATGTTCTTGTCAAATGTGTGCATAGGTATGGCATATGTGCCCATAATCTATCTCAATCTATAAATATTTATCCCATATCTAAACCACATCAATATTTTAAACTAATATAAATTTTCTAAATCTTATAATCTATCCCAAAATCTAAATTTTATATTTAAGGAGACTTAAATATCAATGACAAGTTGATTAATATTTCCCTTTTTTGAGGTGAGGGATGTAGCCTATGAATTACTCATCTTCAGAGAAGAATTAACTATGTGATGTTATGTAAAAATATGTAATCATGTAGAAGCATATGCTAACGTGTGGATAATATATCATCATATTAATGTATAGATCATCAAAACATATAATCCAATGCATACAAGTTTCATGCCAAGATTGATATATTAATTAAGAACATAGTAGTAACTATCATTAATATAAGCATTGAATAATACTACATAGTAAATCATCATCAAAACATATATGAAAATGTCATACACTAATAACAAGGCCAAGGGATGCACACAATGGATAATAAAATGTCATACAAAACATTTAGTACAATGCATAATGGATAATAAAATGTTAAAAATAAGGCCAAGAGTAGAATATAATGGATAATGAAATGTCACACAAAATGATAGATATAAGGCTAATTCTAAAAAACATGAAGATGGTATATATAATTTAAATTCCCTAACCATGCATCTATTGAAGTGACCCCATAAATAGCTTTGGTGGGTACACAGTTTAATAAGTAAACCATTATGTAAACTTGTTTTTCCAAATATGGACATGTCAAGTGGGCATCTTGAAAAAAGCATTGTATCATTTCAATAATGGTACAAATGTGTCACTTAACAACATTAGTTTCTTTCAACATATAAGGAGTAGTTAGTTAATGGTGAATTCCTTATACCTTCAAAAATACATAGAGTTCATTTTTTTTGTGCTCCCCCTTACCCCCCTAATAATCTAAGCAGAGGAAATGTATGTGATGACCAAATTGTATCTTAATTAGAACTTTAAATTGTTTGAATATGTGGAAATCTCAATCCTTGGTTTTAAAGTAGTATACCCATATTTTGTGCGACTAATCATCAAAAAAGCATTGAAAATATTAAATCCACTAACTCTAAGAGTGAAACGTTCACACATATTAGTGTGCACTATATTTAAAGGATCAATTTCTTAATATGTATTTGTGCCAAATGGACCTCTATGTTGTTTTCTATCTAAACAATTAGATCATATATTAGATGTCTTTTTAAGTGAGGGATGGCTTCTAACCATGTTATTTCTTCTTAATGAAATCAAGAATTGATATCTCAAATTCCCATATCTCATATGCCAGAGATTAGCCAAGTCTATATCTTTGACTACTAGATATTGATTATCTTTATGGATAACATTAAGATGAAACATTTTGGCTATGCTGGAAGGTGTTTCAATAAAGATTAATCTTCGAGACTTGTCTTGAATGAGATATATTTTTTTATCATTTTACTTATCAAATTCAACCATAAGGTTGTGATCGAGCGATTGATTTATAGATAATATATTTTTGGTTAGGCTTGAAACATATAATACATCACTAGTCATACATCCATGATTATCAAGTGGTAAGGAAATGTCACATGTACATTGGACACTATATGATGTGTCATATCTATGAGGTACTTTACCATGATATGATGAATGGTTCAAAGTGGTGAAATAATATTTCTAGCCATTCATGTGATTTTTGGCATAGGAATACATATAATAGATTGGATTTGGAGGAGGGATCTCCTCAAAAAAAATTGTATCATACACCAAATCCTCATCTGAGGAGTAATTATCTTGTGCAATACTCCCATGTTGATGTTGTGAGGAAGGCTTATGTTTCCATGTACATGTAGATTATGTTTGTTGCATAGTGTGTCCTTTTCAATATTGTTGTTATGTGGGCTTCTTGTGTCTATATAATCCTTGTGTAAACACTTTTTACCAAAAATTATTTAGTTCATGACCTATCTTTCCATATATTATACTGACCTTATATGAATGAGATATTTTCCCTTGATAGTTTTATTAATTGATCTATTTAGGGTATTGTTTTGAATGCTTCATGGTAATTTCCCAATTTCATCCAAATTCAAGTGCATGTTTTTCTTCATAGGATTCTACTATGTGCATATAGTTTCCATGTTGAAACATATCAACTAGATTTTTTAAAGTTGGTTTCATATTTAAAATATTCAAAGTAGTCACAAAGATCTTGTAGGCAAGGGTTAGTGCTCTCAAGGTGATATCTACTAAGTATACATATGACACTTATTCACCCAAATATTGTAGGGAGACCTTCAATGCTACAAAAAAATAAAGAATACTTTCACCCTTTCACCTATCTTCAGTTTCAAATAGTGAAGTTAGATTTATAGATAAAGAATGGTATTCTAGGTAGCCTCATAGATTGTGTTGAGTTTATTCTAGGCATCTTTAACTGATGTATAATTTTAGATATGAGGTTTTACCTCATCTGATACCCTAAACATAATGATCAAATTTGCCTTTTAGTTTTATTTTTTGAACTAATGCTAATGGTCAACATTTGTGGCATGAAGAGTGTATGTGTCATGAACAATCAACCAAATATATTCAAATTTCAAGTGAGTTATAACTTTCTTGTGTGGTAGTTTAGATTACTTTATATAACACTTTATTATGCCTCTTATATTTTACCTTATGTTACATCACCACTTGGCTCCTAAAAATTGTTATTATCACTTTAATAGACTCCTTGGATCTTATCTCCTATTATCTTACATTACATACATACATACATACATACATACATACATACATACATACATACATACATGCAGACATGCATACATGCATGCATACTTTCATACATACATGAATGATTATATGATTGCATGCATGCATATATACTAACATAAACACACACATTTTTATGTGTGTGCACGTGCATATTTGCACACATGCATGCACACATGTGTGTGTGTACACACACACACACACACACACACACACAATTAAATGAAATATAGAGAATATATGAGTTGAATGAAAAATATAAAGAACATACCTTAAACATTTTTTTTTCAAAAATTAATTAATATTAATTCACTTATTTATAGTCAATAAGTGCTTGGTCCAAGAATTTATTTGATAAGAGATAAACCCCACCACTTTTGGGTATGTTTACCCTCTTTGTCTTATGTGTAATCCAATTGTAACACTAAATAATTAATATCAAATTTTAAAATAGTAGTTGTATTTGATAGTGCTCATACATTTGTGATCAATTAATCTAGGGAATGAATGTTTGTTTTATGGATCTCTTCATCATAAATAATATTTTGAATAGAAATTTGTAATAAAGGTAATTCCATTTCTAGCAATAACATGGATTTAGTGACATATAATAAAGATAATGGAGTTACCCCAGTGGCAATTTTAATTTTAGTGTGATACTCCCAAAGTGTGGGCTAAATTTTTATATGCTAGTTAGTGATAAAATACAAAATAATTTTTTTTTAAATAAATTATCTTATTGGTTGCTTCGACTTGGCCATTTTTATTTTGGATGATAGCAGGTGGAATTTTTTTGTGTGATTTTCAATTTGGTGATAATTTTATTTATGCCATTCTTTTTCTTAAATTCCCACCATTTTTAAATATAATGACATGCGGGTAATTTTGAATTGAAAAATAATTAGATTAAGGATTAATTTTGAGATAATAACTATGGTCATGTGTTCAAAGTGACATAGTTTAAACCCACTTTCTGAAGTACTAGATATCCATAATAATGATGGTGTGGACATCTTGTGATTGAGGTAACTTACCAATACGATCTAACCCAAAAATAGAGACGCACTAGGATTCTTCAAGTGTTTTAAACTCGAGTGTAGGGGAATGGATAAAATCATTATGTAAATATAAAGGGTTGAAATTATTTTCAAATTTAATGACATATTTTTATAATGTCAACCAATAACAACTTATTCATAGGCATTTGTGGGATAAAGTGTGTCTCCTACAATGACCCTCACAATTACCCCTATGTCAACCAATACCACATCATAGCAACATTCCTTCAAAATTATGATAATAAAGTATGTCAATCTCTAAAATGTACTTGAATGATTATATTTATATTCAATTCATTTCATGATATTTGGACTAAAAAGGATAGGTTTGATTTTATAAAAATTAGAGGTTGTCTTGTACCAAGGGATTTTCCTCTTGATAAACACCTCAATGTGAAAAATAAGATATTTGTTTTAATGTGGACAATGAATTGTTTGTCATGTAAAGATCTATGTGGATGAAAAAAAGATGGTGAGAAGGAAAGAGAGTCCATGATAGAATTTTGTTCTCTTTGTAATGCCTCACTATTTAATGATGTGAACTTTTTAATTATTTTTCTTTTACATTGGTATTCTCCATTGGCTTGTTAACATATGAGTTGGGAGTCATATGAAGCATGAATCTAGGTTACGTCCATATTGATGATTGTTTGCATCTTGATAATTAGATATTCATATTCAACCATGTTTTTGGTGAAATTGAAGTTTATTTTAAAGGTGAGAGGGATGATTTTTATGAAGGGCTTAGAGACGACACAACCTACCTAACTCCTTACAAACACTCTGCATTATCAAAGTAGAGGGTCCAAGTATCCTTGTTTGATTTTAATGTAACCTCTTGGTGGTCTTTTTTTTGTTTGAATAGTTCATTTTCTTTTTCTTCAAAGGCTTGAGGTTATACATCAACTATGAAGTTATGGAAATTATATTTTAAAGAAGTGGCAAGATCAACATGCTTGATGAATAGTACATCTTTGTTAAGGAGGGTGTATTAAATGGGTCTTTTCATAAAGAACAGATGTATAGGAAAATTTATTGATGATTACATTTCCCATTACTAATTTTTATGTGATAATATTGTAATCAAATTTCATGACAAGTGCTATCTATTTACAAATTTAATTAATAGGAAAGATGTCCACAAATAAAAAATAGCAAAGGGGTCTATAAGGAAATTAACATAGGTTATTTGATAAAACATGTATTTTTGAAGCTTTTCAACATGGAAATATATGGTGAGACAATCATTCTCAACTTTAGTATAATATTTCTCATAGTCGATTAATTCATGAGTAATATAGTATAGTGGGTCCCACGCCTCTTCCTCCTTGCTAAATCATGTTACTTTTTTAAAAAAAAAGAAAAAAAGAAAAAAATATAAAGAGTGGTAAGGTGAAAATAAAACATGGAAATCAAGAAGAAAATTTGCAAACAAAATAAGAGAAAACTTGAGAAAACTAAGAATATTATGTTCAAGGTTTTACCCAAAAGAAAACATGAGTGTATTATTTGGGATTAAAGGCCATGATTGCAGTTTTTCCCTCTCCCATTCACTCTTCCCTTCTTCTTTTGTGTAAAAATGACTCAAAGTAGGTGTTGAAATCCTTTTGAAGAGCTCATAAGGATTGTTAGGATTTAGTTAGGGCTTCTAGAATATCGAGAACTAAAATAGAAAGGATTTAAGTGTGGGTACTTAATCCTTTTTTTTTTTGATGGAATTGACCCATTTCAAATGAGTCAAAAATTTATTTATAATTTATTTTATTCTAATATTATTTTGGATAAGTCATATGTAGGAGAAGTCATTTAAGGTAATGTCATAACTTAAAAATATCTATTGTAATATAAATTATATGTACATATACTATATATACTATCAATATTTAATTTTATGTATCTATAGTACAAACATAATATTGTGTCCCACTAAGAAGACAAAAACATTTTAAAAATAATTAAAAAATAAATCTTAAAAATACTTAATAATTTTTCAAAAATTTAAAAAAATGAAAAATCCATATGTCTATAAGATAAAACATATATGTTGTATTAATATCAGCCACCCATACTCAATTTATTTTTAAGGGAGATTATAAGTCTATGTGACCTCTTTAATCCAAAAAGTATGACACATTGTTAATTTTTTAAGTCTTATTAAAAATAAAAAATACATGTTCCTTGTAATTTTAGGGTGATAGGAATCCACAGATGTGTAGTAACCATGGCTAAACCATGCCCGAAAGTGGGTGAAGATATATCCTACATGGAAGTTAGAGTTAAGAATGGACATGAAATACAATTTGGGCTAATGGAACAATGAATACATTGAATCGATTAGATTTTTTTTAATTGAAAACATGCAATATATTTTTAAAAAATTAAATTTTACATATTTGATAAAAAAATTAAGCTGAAAAAGATTCACATCTTGAACAATAATGTAATTAAGAAAAGCTTTGCAAAGATGTTTTTTGGATGGTCATAACACCAAACCCAAAAATAATCATTGTTTTTTGACAAACCCATGTTTTTTTTGGACCATTCTTATTCCTTTTCATTAACCTTTGGAAAGGAGAATTAATTCAGAGGTTAGCCCAAAATCACATATCAATTTGGAATTTTGGATATCCGATCAAGGTTAACATCAACATAATCCTTTGAGGGATCTCTACTCAAATGCTAGAAATCACTATTGATCATAGTGATACACACCAATGAAGCCTCATGGCCAACCACTTCCTCATTTTTTTGAGCATCTACTTTTTTGGTTTCTTCACTTATTTTCAACTATCCCACACCTCTTTGCACCTCTCTCGAACCAACTTCAACTTGAATTGTTTGCATTTCCCCCTTTCCAAAGGGTCTTGAGTAATTTATACTAATATTTCAAAAAAAATCAATATATTAGGAGTTGCGTGTACCTATTTTATACATGAATTGTGCTAACCATTCCTTTGATGACTGTGTCTTCTTTCTTTGCCTACAATGAAAGTATGTTGTTGAGTTTTTGGGATTCCTAATGTACTTTTTTCTCCTCTTTACAGTCCTTATCAAAGTGGACATACTCATGGAATTTGCTACATTTTAAGGGTAACTACTCATAATCAAGCTCTTACATATTTGACTATCTTTCTAAATTAAAAAATGGCTTCATGAAAACCATTCCCCATGGCTAATTCCAAATAGATTCAAGCACATACGACACAACATTATCACTAATATCTATCAATTAAGTGGCCAAAATTGTTTCCAATAACAACCAAGGTTTTTTCATTAAAAAACATAAGAGGAAGGTGGTGAAGTTTCAACCAAACAAGGACTGACCTTAGGAATAGTTTCAATCAAATTGAAATCAATAGACCAATAATTTAGATAAAGTTCTATAGATCCCTTAAAATATAGACCACTTTAGAAAATCAAATATTTATCCTTCTTTAACTCGAAAAAAAAATATAAAGTCTCAAACCACAAAACCAACCACTTAGTCTACCCTTCAATGTGGGTTTCCAATGGATCTCGATCCAATCATCAATGGTTTGGGGTCTTGGCCAAAGACACATAAATTTTTCAACCAAATCCCTTTCATAAATATTAGGGCTTTCTTCCTTGAAGCATTATGGCTAAAAAATAACTTATAGAACTACATCTAGTTTTTGACAAAACAAGGTTAGGGAAGATTTCCCTTGGCCCTGTAAGCAAGAATTGTTATTATTTTTTAATAAAATGTTCTCTTACTTGAAATCTATAGTCTTTTTTTGTTTGAGGAAGATCCATTGATAACAACTCCTCACTGTTGAAGTTGTGCTTATTGTTATTGTTGGTTCATGATAGTAGCCACTACCTTAGGTTGCCTTGATGTGAACCCTAATCCTTTTGTTGTGTTTCATGAATTCTTCCTACACCATTCTTTTTACACATCTCAAAAAATATTTTTCAAAAAAATAATTAAATATTCTTACCTAAATGAGAAAGATGAACAATAAAAATTACCCTTATTTATAATACTTCTTTACATTAAAATATTTTGATGACCAATCTTTGTTAAAGCACCAACTACTTCAATACTTTATTTTTAAAAGAGGATTTTGCTTTCACCATGTTTTGACATCATCTTTATCATACTCTTCGATGTTCATTTAAACCTACTATTTATAATTCAACCAAAGGGTTAAAACCTAAATTATCACTGAGTAAATAATACACGACTTTTTAGGCAAAGTTATAAAAGCCTTTCCATTCCTCCATTTAAAATCTTTATACTTGCTCCATAACACTCCACTTTGATGGGAGAGGTTTCATGATTCATTCCATGAAGAACCCGAAAAGTTTGTTCCTCACGATGCTCAACTTAAATTGATTTGATTTAACTCCTTCCAAAAATGCCATCATTATGAATCAAGATTAATTCAAAGATCTTGAAAATGGAAGACGACCTTTCGTTGCTAATCTTTTGGCAGCAAACTTACCATATATTGTTTTTAACAAAAAAGTTAAAAATAATAATATTCAGTTAGTCAATTTAATCGTGGGTGCGAAAAATAATTACGCTGCAAAATTTGACATTTGTGACTTCATCAATCCTTTGAAAGGAAAGAAAAGAGATTAGAGCAATGCACTGGCCGTCACTGGTCGCAATCGTAGGACGAACAGACGAGAATGGAATGATTCAAAACTGCAGTCTTTCAGCAAAAATTAAAACGTAAGGGATGCGTTGTCCCCACGAGGCTCTCACTATTCATCATGGGGTTGGTATGTTGTCACTTCAAATACCAATTTTTTTGGGGAAAAAATCCAGCCGACAGTCTGGGACGTCCCATATAATAGTAGGACGGTCCATTCTGTAAGCTGGATAACCGCTTGCAATATATTCTGATGTTTATTAAATTTATAATGCCATCAATTGCATTGCATACAGCTTTCAACTATGAGTGTAATCACTTTAGAAGCAATGTTACAATCTCTGATCTACTAAAATTTATGCTTCTCTCAGGCATATGTATTTTATATGTATATCCCCGTGGTTTAAGTCTTAACAAATCCATATAAATAATATAGTAATTGTGAATTCTAATTAATCTATAAAAATTCAGACAATTTTATAGAAGAGTTAAATATTCTTTAGAGAGAGACAATTTTATGGAAGGATTATAGATGTTAATTCTAAGTTTTTATATTTTGGTGGATGGATATAAATAATCATCCTCCTCACCACTTGAATTACAATCTTTTCAATATTTGATCTAGAAAGTCAAGCAGTTAAGGTTAGGATCATGTCATGAGTGATTTCAATAGCGTGGATGTCCCTTACTCATTATAATATTTTCGATATTCGATACGTAAAGTCAAGCAGTTAAGGTCGGGATCATGTCATGAGTGATTTAGACGGTGTGGATGTCCCTTACTACAATCTTTTTGATACTCGATACGGAAATTCAAGCAGTTAAGGTCAGGATCGTGTCATGAGTGATTTTGATGGCGTGGATGTCCCTTACTCACTACAAACTTTTCAATACTCGATACGAAAAGTCAAGCAGTTAAGATCAAATTTGTGTCATGAATGATTTGACAACGTGGATGTCCCTTACTCATAATTGCACAATGAAAAGAACTCACTTATTTAAATATATACTTACTTAACATTAAAAATCAATTATATATTTATTTCTAAAACATGAACACAGATACTTAACATTGTAAATCAGTAAAAAATGAATATAGCAATAAATTTTAATTTCAATTTACTAGGAGCTGAAAAAGTATAGAATCTACACATTCTATTAAATAATAAATAAAATAAAACAATTTCTTAATAAAATTCCATTAAACACAAAATCAATGTCTCCATATTTTCACCAAGATTCGAAACAGTTAAATTCTGTTTCTAAAATAAATTTCCGTTCCCCATTAAGAGCTCCAATTACCTGGAAAAAAAACAATTCAAAAATTAAAATTCATTTATATATGAAATGAAAGAAAGGTATTAAAATATATATAAGTTATTAATTTTTATATATTTTGAGAATTGTGAATTATTAGGATTTTAAACTCAAAAATAGGTTATAGTAATTAAACATTTGATGTTTTTACAATCTATTAAAATATGAATGAATGTTTTATTTGGAATATTGGGTAAGAGTTATTCTCATTTAATATTTCTGATTAGTATTAGTGATTCATTATCAAGAAAAAGTAAGAGATATTTCTTCTTCTTTTTTTTAATGATGGATCACAGATGATGATCAAAATATTGAATGGGAAAAATTCTTACAAAATATTTCAAAAAATATTTATTCATACTTTAATGGACTATGAAAGAATCAAATCTCTAATAATTTTGTATAATAACAATCCAAAACAATAAATAAGAAAATCTTGAATATAATATTTTAGAAAACATTTAATTCCCAAAACTACTAAATATTTACAAAATGTTAAAAAATTACTTTTACTTATAAAAATCACCACAACAAATAATCAAATTTTATTTCAACAATACATTAAATTCAAAAAACACACACCTTCATTATCCATATTGATATCATATATATATGGCGGTGCATCCAATAATCTAATTTAATCACAATCTAATAATATAGACAAACAAACCAATGGTAGCAAAGGCATTAGGCACTAAAATCTTATCAATTTTTATTATTTTCTCAATAATTATAGATTTGATAAACTTAAACTTAATTTAAATCTTATGTATAAAGTCATTGCGTTATGCATTTTCCTTAAATGCAGCATCGAATTTTACAATAAACTTGTGGAGACAATCGCATCATTTAGCGGTAGTAGAATGCCTCCATTCGCGCCTCTAGACTTGAATATCAAAACCAATTATTTCTGAATCTTTGCAATTCTTAGACGTTTTACAGAGTTGACAAACATCCTGCAAAAACAAGCATTAATGTGAAATCACGACACCATTCAACTTTTCTTATGCAGTTTATAATAATTAATAATAGGAATTGAGGGGCTAGTTACCGCCAGGGAGCATCGCCCACAAGCATCCAATCTCCATCCTTATCCAGGTAGGTCAATAAGTAACCAGAACACGGATCCAAAACTCGTCGATGGTTTGAATTGGAATTAGAATTAGGTTTAGGGTTAGGGTTAGTGCTCTTCTTGTTGCGAAGTTGGAACATATTCTGGAGTGCTACAGCGAGAGTGTAGTAGCTGTTGTGGGCGTTGAGATCCACTTTTCTGCCAATGGGAATACCGTCCATGCTTACCTTCACAAAATTCGAACTTACTTCCTTCTCGCCGTCAAAGTTGTCACTCAATCTTTCCTGTACAGCCCACCTATATTTATGGGCAGGAATGCTTTCCTGCCCGGCAATACTGTTTTTTCTGTATGACCGAATTGGTGGCCAACCCACGGCTAGACTCCTGCACAAACACCCTTCCATGTTAACTGGGCTCCAATTCATTGATAGTCTAAAGTCTAAACCTGCATTTCGATTGAAATCACAAAGATATGAGCATGCACTTATACTTATTTAAAATTAGGAGTTATAAAGGAATGGTGTCCACACATTTGGAGCTTAACAAGGCATTTCTTCTCCTCTTCTCCCTCGTCCCCGCCCATTGCTTCACTGTAAACTCTTTTCAATACCCTCACCGGGTTCATCCCTGCACATCATACAAGTTCGTTACGTTGTAAAAACAAACAAAAAAAGGCAAACGGCGCACATAAATTGAACAAACATACCACTGTTTTTAAGACAAGGCGATGGTTCAGTACTAGAAGAAAGGCTTAAGCCCAACCTCAGATCCGTCTCTCCTAAACTGTGGTTGTTGGCATTTGGATTGGAATGCAAAGAGACGTCAATACAGTCGCGCATACTCATTCTCAAGGACTGATCAGTATGATTGCTGTTCGTTTCTTCCATTTGAGATGTCATTGAGAGGATATACTTCATGTGGCGGAGATGAGATATTAAAGGCGGTTTCGAGGTGTCTGCAATTCCACTGTGCTAAAGTAATTAAGAAAAATGTGGACGAGAAAGAGAAAGAGAAAGGGACAGGGACAGGGCGACAAGAAGAGGGCAGCCGCCATCTGCAAAGCTCGCCTGCGGGGCCGCGGGCCAAGGATCTGTTCCAACTTCCATTCCATTCCATTCGATCACAAGTCAATAAGGAAATCCCTCGCCGACCGGTTAACGTGTCTCTCGGTAGCCGACAATCACACGAACACGGCGGGAGAACCTTCCATTCTACTTTCTCATGTATCTGCCACGTGAAACGACCCTATCCTTTCTTGGCAGGGTTTACATGTGATGGTCGATCCTGCCTTTCATTATTTTATTTATATATATATATATATATATATATATATATATATTTAAGACGGTTATTTATTCAACATCGCCTATCAAATGCAAATATCGTGTAAGCGGACCAGTCTTTGATAGTGATCGAGGGAAAATGCATATATATTTATTATTTATTTTGACTCTTAACTTGGACATAAAGGAACCTATTTATTAAAAAATTATTTCTTACTAACAGCGTACAGCATGTGTTATAATGAAACATGTTTATTTGAAATATAAATCAAACTTTTTAAAAAATAATCAGAGTTAATTTTTAAAAATAATATAATTCTTACTTAAAGTCAAGGATAAGAACACTTATGACCAAACATTCATCTATGTTTTGAGAATTATGCATCTTTTTTTACACCTCTATAAAATATATTACAATATCAATACTAATAACAATGTCACCCACTGCAAATCTCAATCTCAATATTATAAAATGGAGGAGAGAAAGTTACAAATAGAGTGCCATGATTCAAGGGCACTCTGTCTATTATAATAACATAAAATGGAATCCCACCATGGGGGTATATTTCTCATCTACAAAACAATCTAAGTTGTTGTTGCTCCAAGGATAGGGGATTTTCAAAATGCTTTTCTCAAAATATCATAAGATAAAAACGAGACGAAATTAGGATTTTCTACTTAAAAAACATAAGCAAACATGTTAATGCTTAAACAATATTATATCATAAAGATAACATAGAAAGAAGAAAAAAACACCTTCAAAATCTATTTAATTTCTTCATTAATTATAATTAAAATTAATGGGACCCTATGAAAGATGGCCTAAAATTATATGACAAGGCTTTCCCAAAGGGCTTCTACAAAACCCTGAATTTTTAATGAAAGAAGCAAGATGCAAAACAACCAACACTGTAGAATTGGGTATTGCCCCACTAAGCTAATTACCAAAGACATTGAATATCCTTATAATAAAATGATTAAAACCAAGGTCACTACCATTAAGCCTTTTTCTTGCCAATTACAAAAAATGCAATCATTTAAGCCCCAACATAACCTCAAGTATCTCACCAATCAAAAAATTATATGACAAAATAATAACTTTCATGTGATGTAGATTAGTAAGAGACCCAGGGATGGAACTAAAAAATATGTTATGCTCTAAAAATAAGTTCTTAAAATCAATTATGAATGACATATCAATATTTAGGCCTATAAGAGAGTTTACCTTGAGGTTAAGAAGGCATCATTGATCAATTTTATCCAATATATCATGTAAAAAATGCCATTGAGTTACATGTATTCCAAGTCAATTTTTTTTAGTTTACCATTGGCAGTGCACTCCACAACTCCTATCCACTTGAAATAAATTTTAAATTTCCATATCTTTTCAACATTATGTGAAAGATATGTAGAGGGATTGAATCTCAAAAGGCCAATAACATCCAATGAAATGTGAGCACAAAATATATACTACATCAAAACTAGCACAAAAAAGGATACACAAAGCACAAGTTTTAACATTATTGCCACAATTTTTTCTCAAACCCATAAACCTAATTGCCAAAAATAGGGTTTGAAATTGTTGAAATTTAAATCAAATGGGAGAAAATATGATACCAATTTGTTACAAATCAATTTTTAAAATATCAAACTCTAATATCAATTTGTTTTCTTTTATTTAGGTTAAAGGGGGGATTTTTTTGAACTAGGGTCCCCAGACCCTAGGAGAAGTACAAACATAAGAGAGTCCAAGGTCTACCAAAGACCACACAAGAAACAAGACCAAGCAGGTCTAGAGACAACCAAAAAATAGCCTAGAAACCACCAAAGAACTACGAAAGAACTAGTCTAAGTCTAAATTACTAGAAACATCCTCCCAACAAGATTTCATCTTTTCAAGGTTTGTATCAATCTGAAGTAACAATTTATCTTTATCCATGACATTTTGGGAACCATTGCACTTCCCCAGCCTACCTTTCCCTTTGCCAATGAACTTGGGCTCAAAAAGCTTCCCGAAGTGTGCTCGTAAATTTTTAACACTCTGAATGCCCTCATACATAACACACTTTCTAAAATTCACTAAAAAAGCTAATATTATTACAAGGTTTCTCATTCTCTTGTTCTAAAATATCAACCCTAAATGAAATACTCTATTTTTTTTATCATCCTCCCTCGTTGAAGAGATTTGATTCATCCTTATGCTTTCTTGTTGTAGCTAATTCACCTTACATTTAAGCTCCATAATCTCTCTCATAAACCAACACATTATAGTTTTTTGTAGATCAATATCTTCAACTATTTTAATTTGAGTTCTCCTTACCCTTAAGAGAGGTTAGTAAATTATTAAAGGCCTCATTTTATTCCTTTGTTTACTTTTTCTAAGAGATCTCCCCTTTATCTATGGGAACATACTTAGGCACACTTTCTGTAGCCTCTAAAACACATTTTTGAGCTGAATTGTTTCCCTGGTCAACATCATTCTAACCCTCCCTTGGAATCTCTCTAACATCTTCTAAATCAATAAAAGCACCAACTAAATCTCTCATTTTACTCTGCATGCCTTGTTTGCCCTAACTAATAACTACAGGCTTTGAAGCACTCTAAAGATGTTTCTTGATATTATCCTATGGCTTTGGATTCTTTCCTTCAACATCCTTGGTCCTATTCTCCAAAGGTTTCTTAATGAACTTTATAACCCTGTCTGAACTCCTAGGGTATTTTATCCTAACTTTTTTTATTTTTCTAATATCGATAGGCACATCCTCTACCTCTTCCTTCTAAGGTTGAGGAATGTTTGGGCTAATTTTATTAATACCCTTAAAATATTTTAAAATGAGGTAGATCACCCCTTCATGTCTTAGAATCAATTAATTTCCATGTTTAAACTTCATGATCGACACCTCCATTGATTTTAGAATGAAAAAAGGAAAACTAAAGGGCATACCATGCCTGAAATAGTTTAATATTTTTAATAAAGACCATCTAACTACATTATACCTACCTTCCAGGGTTACATATTGCATTAGATGGAAGGTAATCTCTGTATACACCTTGGGCAAGGATTCTTGATCAAAACCAATGTGCAATAATTCCAATTACTCTCCCTCCTCTAGGAAAGTCTCTTTGTCCCTTTTGAAATCTCTTGACGAGTGTTAAATCTTGGTTTCCTCAATCACCAACCAAGTAACATGAGCAATGAGTTCCTTTGTGATATCAATAATAACTCTATTTATTGTAATTATTCTGTCTTCCTAGGTTTTTGCAAACATGATCGAGAAGTGCCTATCATGCCCTTCAATCTTCTCCAGAAAACTAGCAAAACCTCCCACTCGTAGAGCTACCCAAATTATTTCATTTTTCCTAACTTCAGGCAGCATTTTTGGTTCTATTATATTAGGCAATCCCATGTTACTTTCCTTATGATCAACCCATAATCGAAAAAGACTTTCTTTGTTTCAAAATTTAGGCTTCACCAAATAGAGTCGAGAGGAAATGCAGTTGGGTTTTATGTTTGGGTCATCTAAAAAATGTTTTGGAATTTCTAGAAACTTATCCATAGGACCTAAAAGAATTAAACCAAATTATATAAGTCCCTAACTCAAAATATTCCAATAATATTTCCCTCTATGAATTAGAGGCTTCCCCAATATGCCTAAAGTTAAGAACATTAGGATTTCATTCATATTTTATCTTTAGAAATAGATCCCTGGAGAGGTCTTCATAGTCTATCCAAGTCATTAGACCCACATTAATCACTCCTTTGTTGGTGAACCAATCCACTATAGCATTTCCTTCCCTATAGGTATGTTGAATGATAACATGTTGAAAATAATCCAAGATAACTATATCTTCCTTTAAAACTTATTTGATGGACCAGCTAACTACATTTTTCTCAAGCAAACAGTTCACAATATTTAGAGAGTCCCCCTCCACTATTAATTTTTGAATTCTCAATTTGTTTGTCAATTTGAGCCCCCATAATGCTGCTAGTGCTTTTTTTATTCCCAAAATCTGTCACTTGTTTTTGTGGACAACATGCCGATCATTTTGGTCCTATAGGCCAAAATGGTCTCTTTCTTTCTTTTAAAATGTTCTGAGCAGTTAAGTTTTTCAAATATTCAAGCCTTTTCAGCTAAGGAAGTCGTAGCTTCAACAGGCAGGCTTTCTCAAAGGGAAGTTCAAAACACTTAAGGCATTTCCTTAGTGTTTTGAGGATGGTTCAACACTGAGGTCCAATCAAAAGACTTAACAACCGCTTCAAATAATTGGAATGAACCATTGAACCATTGAACCCCGCCTTCGCAAGGTTCAAAGGTTCAACGAGTTCAAAGGTTCAACAGCTTCGATGGACTTAAAGAATAAAAGGATTCGAAGAGTTAAGATTGAACCATTGAACCTTGAACTTTGAAAGGTTCAAAGGTTCAACGAGATCAACAGACTTAGAGAATGAAAGGATCCAGAGAGTTTGAAGCTTCAAAGGATTCAAAGAAATAGATCTAAACTGTTGAACCTTGAACTTTGAAAGGTTCAAAGTTTCAAAGGGTTCAAAGAGTTCAAAGTTTGAGTGAAAGCTTCGAGCGAATGGATGAAGTGAAAGATTCCAGAAAGAGGTTCAACCAAATGGTTCAAAGAAATGGTTCAACCGAAGAAGAAAACCAAGTGAACGCAGCCCTTTATAAAACTTGAGTCATCGAACCATTGAACCTTTGAACCAAAAGAGTTTAAGGTTCAAAGGTTCAAAGTGGTTCAAGTGACCGGTGACGTCCCCACTGACGTCAAATTTAGGGTGATAGAATAATCATTGATTTTCAAAATACCTAAGAACAAACTCAATGACCAACCAAGAAAAGAGCCGAAGAAGCCAGCTAAAAGTGATAAGATTGCCCTGAGAGCTCAGATCACCGGGAAGAGACAAAACATGGCAAGGAAAGAGGGAATGACTATAGAAAGTGTAGAAATATCTGTAGAAGAGTTATTCCAATAGGTGGAACAGTCCACCAGGTGGACATCAAAAAGAGCAAACATTCAAAGGTGCGGCCTATTTTTATGCATTAAGTAAAGGTGAATAGACAGTTGTGTAAGCGTCATAAAGAAGACCAGACAACCCATGCTTAGGAGGAGACATTTGAGATGATTCAAAACACCAAATTCAAGGCTGATGACCTATTCCAACATGGCCCTTTCACAAATATTCAATGCATTCAATTCAGCATGGGCAGTTTTCATGAAAACAAGTGCCCAAGTCTTTTTTATGATGTTATATATTGTAATCTCTCATTTTTGTATAGGGGAGATCTCTCTGTTATTAGAAGTGAAACTCTACCCAAATTGAAGGGAATTCCTAAGACTTTGAGCTCAGAATGTTAATCATATTTTATCAAGTGAATGAGAAAGCAAGTGACCTTTCAGACTTTGTGTTGAAATAGCTTATGTTATCTAGGAAATTGTTCTTGTCTTTTTTCCTAAATACAGTCTTGTCCGTTTAATCAAATAATCAAAACTAGTGGAAATAACCTAGAAGGTGTCCTAAAGCTGACTGTGGGAGACTTTATGCTACCATAATTGTCTTTAGTTTGTTGTGTGTTTTGTGTTTTACTGCAAAGGATATTGGAGAGACTTTGAGCTACGTTTATCCTTTGTAATCTTTTACTCTGTTTTAGTTGAAGTGGAGACTTTGTGCTACACTTCATTCTACTGTGTTACTTTGTCCTAATTAGTGAGAGAAGCAACGAAAGACTTTGTGCTTTCATGGGTTTCTTGTGGTTATAGGTACTACCCGAGAAGAATTCTTGCTATTTGTTGAATACCATTTTTGAAAGAAATGAAGTACCTTCAACAATTACCCAGGAATTCTCCTCTGTTATGTGAACGTCATCTCTAAAAAAAGAGAGATGCATGGTATGATTTCACCACTGTGTCTATTTTCATCTTATATATATATATATATATATATATATATATATATATATATATAGGGAACCTCCCCTTGCTGAGAGGAGAGATTTATCTCATTCTGGTTGTGGTCACCACACCCATTTTGCCGCATAAATCTCCTTATGCTATGGTTGATGTAAAATCAGCTGGTGACAAAATATTCACCCAATAGTTTTTGGCGACTCCGTTGGGGAAGAACAAGTAGCTTGAAGCCTCAAGCTTCAAATTGAAGTAGTTCTAGTTACGTTCCATTTTCATTTTACACTCTAGCAGATGCACCATACACGCAAAGCTAGAGAGCTCAAGGTATTTTTGACCCTATATTTGAGTTGGTGCAGCTAAGTAATTTTGATCTTTTTCCTCCACCAGCTCACCTTCATCAAACCAAGATTTTTCCTCCTATATATGTCAGGTCCCCAATACTAGACAAAACTACTCTTTCCTCTGCTAGCAGAGCTTTGTCCATACATCCCACAGAGATTTATTATCCCTCTTTTCAACAGCCATATCATGGCAGCTCAAGGCCCCTAGGGTAATAATTTTGGTCCCTTGAATCTGACCCAACCTCTACATGAACTACCCCATAGTTTAAGAAAAAAAATTCCCAAGTTCTATGGTGATGGGAAGATTCATCCTGATGAACATATTATAGCCTTTGCATACCCTGTGGTGTGATAGGAATTGAATATGAAGACATAGCAGTCAGACTGTTTGTGGAAACATTGCAAGGTGTAGCTTTAGATTAGTTTTATCATCTGCAAGCCTAAACAGTGACTGACTAGAACACTCTCAAGGATAAATTTGAGGCTAGATTCAAACCTACAAAAGATGCACATGCCCTGTTAGCCTAGCTTATGCAAATGAAGAAGGAGCCTCATGAACCCATGAGAGACTTCATTGCTAAATTTGACAAGCTAAGGAATAGGATTCTCACAATTGCTCAGCCAACCCCTGAGAATCTCAATTGCTTCTTCATCAATTCTCAGCTTCCTGAAGTGAGTTTCTTATTGAGGCAGGCTAGCCACGTAGATCTTGTTGTAGCTCAGATTTTGGCCACTAAGGTTGAAGATGATCTTATCTTGGCAGAAAAGATAAGAAGAGATCCTAACAGAAGTAAATCTTCTTCATCTTTTGAATATTCTTCTACAGGCACCACTGATCCTATAGTACAAAAGCTAGCAAATTAATTGCTAGCTCTAAAAAATAAAATGGCACAAGGGATGTCTACTCCTCCTTCTTATCAGGTTATACCAAGGAGGATGTTTCCCAACCAGTCGTATTAAGGCAATGCTACCATAAATCAAGGGCAACCAAATCACCTTCCTCCCCCACTAGGGAAGCTTGCCATTGAAACAACACCAGCTAACTCAACAGTTGGTTATCTTGAAACTGAATCTAATTTTTCTTTCCAACCTGAGTTAAACCAAGAAGATGATGTTGATCTCTTTGCAAAAGGCCAAGAAGAATCAATTGATGACTCCAATATTGGATTCCTGAATTACCAGGATAAAGCGAGAAGTAAAGGAGAAGTGTTTGATGGATCATACGTTGTATTTACCAGGTCCCAAAACTAATCAACTCAACAAGCTGATAAGGGAAAAATAGGGGAAGAATCTCGACCAACAATTTCAATTTCTAAATGAGGGGTTTCTCTACTTTTTCAATCAAAAAACCTGGCGAGTAATAAAAAAGTAAGTACCTCAAATAATCGTACATCTTCTGCTTCATTTTCGTAGACCAGTCCCACAACAAGTAAAACTTAGAATGATGAACTTCCTCTGTTCCTAGTTATTTTCAGTCATTTGATATAATTGACCATGCTAAGAAGACCAAAATTCAAATGTCTGAGTTTGAATTCTTTCAATCTAACCCTGAGCAGTTGGATAGGTTAGTTCAATGCATCAAAAATTAAACCATCCCTACAGGACAAGAAATTTTGTAAATAACTCCTGGTAGCCCAAAGAACACATCCAACTGAAATAATCTTGTCATCACTCCTCCAACTACCCCTGGGAAGATAAAACTATTTTATGTTTCCCTACTGATAAATGGTCATTAGCTAAATAATTGCATTATAGATTCTATCACCTCTGACAATGTGGTGCCCACCAAGGTGGCAGAATATCTTGGTCTCACGTTGACTAAAACCTTTGGGAGATGTTTCTCTATGGAAAGCAAATAAGTGTCACTTCTGGGACAAATCAAAGATGCCCAATTTGCATTTGCAGCCTTCCCAAATGAGAGAATTAAAATGACAGTCCTGGTGGCCAATGTTCCAGCCTCCTATGGCATTCTGCTTGGGTGAAAATTTTGCAAGGACGGTGGTGGAGAATTAAGCATGGACCTGTTTGAGGCAAGGATCCCTGTCAAGGGCGTCATGCAAAGGCCACTTCCTGAGAAGGAATCAAAGTACATTGTCACCCAAATGTCAGCCCTTGAAGCTTAAATTCTATGTGAATCTTCAGGAATGGGTAATTACTTTCTATCTACTAAAGATGTTCCTATTTTAGCAGATGAAAATTTCATAGGTGACAATCCAAAAAATTCAAATAAGACATCAGAATAATTGGTAGGGTGCAGTACACATGAAAAAGGATCTTCTCTTCCTAATGAAGAAAAATTTGAAAGAATATAAGATTCTAATAATGTCTGGATTCTTGAATTTGATGGTAGCAATTCTTCTACTGGTTCTAGAGCTGAAGTTATTTTGATATCTCTTCAAGGATATATTTTTCCATATTAATACAAGTTAAAGTTCAGTAACACTAACAACACTACTAAGTATGAATCATTGTTGCTTAGATTAAAAGCTACTCAAGATAAAGGTGTTAAACTTCTTCATGCCAAAGCAAATGTTGAACTGGTGGTTTGTTAGGTGAGGAACCTGTATCAAACCAAGAATGAGATATTTTGACATTATCACAATCTGGTGTGGGACTGCATTGAAAGCTTTGATGCTTTCAATATTTCTACCATGCCTAGAGAATTCAACAGTCAAGCAGATTCATTGGCCATCTCTACAACTCTCTTGGTCAGTCACCAAGATTTTAAAGAAGACAGGTACACTATCAAGTTGGTCTTTTGACCAAGTGTTCCTGATAATGCTGACCATTAGCAAGTATTTAATTGTGACAACTAAATCATTATTTTTTTGGAATAGATGGATAGCTTTAAAAAGCTTCATTTTGAAGGCAGTAAATCTCCACCACGGGAATCAACTCCGAAAACAAATTTAAAAACTGACGAAGAGTTCCTTCAGCTCAAAGGGAATAAAATTCCTAAAGGATTAGTTTCTCTTGAGAAGCTATTCGATAAGCATGATAGGTGTATCAAGAAGCCACAAATGGATTCAAAATCCTCCAAGAATTTTGATCAAATAAATTTGAGCACAGAAGATAATCCCAAAATGGTCAACATTGAGAATTATTATGCCCCTGATAAAAAAACTCAAATTTATCACACTGCTTCACCATTACATTGATGTTTTGGCATACTCTTATGATGATCTAAAATCTCTCAAACTTGAAGAAATCTAGCACGAAATTCCTCTCAAGGTTGGGTCATTGCCTCACAAGTAAAAACAAAGGCAGTACAACCCCAAGATATTAGGTACTATTCTTTTTGAGATACAAAAAATGTTGAATGCAAGAATTATTTTCCCAATCCATCATTCCACCTACATTGTGAACATAGTCCTTGTGAGAAATAAGAATGGAGAAATTTTCCTATGTGTTGATTTCAGAAATATGAATCAGTCATCTTTAAAAGACAACTATCCCCTGCCCATCATGGATCAGCTTTTGCAGACAATGACTAGCATTGAGATGTTATCAATGCTAGATGTTTTTTGGGGATATAATCAAGTGGAAGTTGGTGAAGTAAACCAATATAAGACCACTTTCACAACACCTTGGGGCACCTTTGTATATCACAAAATGCCTTTTGGCTTGATCAATGTTGGCGCCACTTTCTAAGGAGCGATGGATCTTGCTTTCAAAAATGAAATGGGGAAGTTCATTGTGGTATACCTTGATGAATTGATAGTATTTTCTAAACATCATCTTGTATATGTGCATCATCTACAACAAGTGATGGAGCGATGTCGGCAAAATGTTATTTCTCTTAATCCCAAAAAGTCAATTTTTGGGGTTACAAAAGGTAACCTTCTCGATCACACTGTATCTCAAGAAGGCATAAAGATCAACCCAAAAAGAGTCCAATCCATCCAAGAGCTTACACTTCCTGCTAGTAAGACTATGGTCCATTCTTTCTTTGGAAAGGTGAATTTTGTATGAAGGTTCATTCCTAAAATCACAGAAAAGACTCACCACATTGTCAACATGATGAAGGGTAAAGCTACTTTTAGCTGGAATGAAGAAGGCAAGTCAGCATTTCAAGACATCAAGGAAGCTATCACCCATGCCCTAATCCTAGTTTGTCCTGATTACACCAAAGAATTCGTGATATACAGCTATGCTTTTAAACATATGCTCTCAGCCATCTTGGTCCACCAGAATAAAGAAGGTGTGGAGTCCCCCATATCTTTCATGAGTTGTCCTCTCAAAGCTCATGAGTTGAAGTATTCAAACATGGAGAATCATGCTTATACTATGATAAAGGTGGTAGAGCACTTCTATTTTTACATCCTAAACTCACACACTATTGCTTTGGTTCATGATACAATAGTAAAGTCTATTTTAACTCAGTAGGAGTTTGGAACTAAAAGGGGTAATTACATTCCTAAAATATAAGAGTTTGATCTTGTTATCAAACCAACAAAGCTTTTGTAGGGAAGGAGTCTCTACCAATTAATTGCTGATAACTTACCAGAAGAAGCAAGGCAAGAAGAAACAGAGGTTGAAGGCATGCCTATAGTTCTCTTTGTCACCACTACAAATGAGTGGTATTCCAATATTGCTCATTTCCTTACCTATGATGAGTGTCCTGCCCACTTGTCTCATAAGGAGAAGAGGACTGTTAAGTTGAAAGCTACCAACTTTGTCTTGTGAGACAATGGTTTGTATAAGAGGAGCCTTGATGTGGTGTTCCTTTGTTGCATGGATAAGGTGCAACAGAACAAACTTGTGGAGTCTTTTCACAATTTGGCTTATGGAGGACATTTTTCTGCACCTTTGACTACCCATAAGATTTTGAGAGCCAGGTAATATTGGCCTACTCTATTTTAAGATTCATACGCTTGGGTACGTAGATGTGAGCTATGTCAATAGTTCATTGGCAAACCCAAGTTGGAGGTGTTACCTCTCAAGCTTGTGGTGATAGAAGAGCCAGCAATAGGGAATTGATTTCATTGGTGCTATAAATCCATCCTTGAGTGTTGGACATGATTATGTCCTCATAGCCATAGACTACTTTACCAAGTGGGTGGAAGCCATTCTAGTCAAGCATGCTACTTCAGAAGTAGTATGTAATTTCTTCAAAGAAAATATCATTTCCAGGTTTGGGGTCCCAACCAAGATTGTAATAGACAATACAACTTATTTCTCTTCTCATGAGATTATCTAGTTCTACTACTATTATGAGATTATTCTCTCCCACTCTTTTGACTATTATCTGCAAGGAAATGGTCAAGCAGAATCAAGAAACAAGAACCTGGTGACCATTATCAGAAAGCTAGTAGATGACAATCAGAGAACCTGGCATAAAGAATTTTTTGATGCTTTATGGGTAGATAGAATTACACCCAAGAGGGTGATAGGTATGTCCCCATTTCAACTTCTATATGGTCTAAATGTAGAGATACCAATCACCGTGGAATTACAGGCATTGAAGTTGGTGAAGGTAGTAGAAGATTTAATTTTTGAAAGTTCCATCGACAAGAGAATCATATGCTTGACTAAACTTAATAAGCAATGAACTATGGTGGTGTACTAAATTGTTGTGCATCAAAGTCTGGTGAAGAGACTCTTTGACCAGAAAGTAAGGATCCATGATTTTTAAGTTAGAGATCAAGTCTTGTTGTGGGACAAGAGGAGAAAACCAAAAAGAATGCATGGAAAATTGGATTCATTATGGAGAGGCCCATTTGACATTCATTGTTTAAATGGTAAAAATAGTTTCTTGCTGAAATATCAAGATGGAATGCCATTTACTCTACCTCATAGTGGGTAGCATCTGAAGTACTTCAATCCTTGAAGTATCAGATAAGTCCATTTGTATATATGTATAGTCTTTCTTTGTTTTGTGTTTTTTGTTTGTTTTTGGCACCTTTATTTTTGGGTAGCATGACTCCATATCCCAGTGGCATAGATGAAGGCATAGAGATTCTGGATTCTACTCCCTTTGATTGTTTCAAAATTTCAATTGATGGAAGTTCCCCAACTGGAGCCAGCTATTGTCCCTAAAATTTGTCACTTATTTTTGTGGATAACATGCTGATCATTTTGGTCCTACGAGCCAAAATGGTCTCTTTCTTTCTTTTAAAATGTTTTGACCAGTTAAGTTTTTCAAAAATTCAAGCCTTTTTAGCTAAGGAAGTCACAGGTTCAACGGGTAGGCTTTCTCAAAGGGAAATTCAAAACACTTAAGGCATTTCCTTAGTGTTTTGAGGATGGTTCAACACCAAGGTTCAATCAAAAGATGTAACAGTGGGCTTCAAATAATTGGAATGAACCATTGAACCATTGAACCCCACCTTCACAAGGTTCAAAGGTTCAATGGCTTCGATGGACTTAAAGAATAAAAGGATTCGAAGAGTTAATATTGAACCATTGAACCTTAAACTTTGAAAGGTTCAAAGGTTCAACGAGTTTAATGAGTTTAATGGACTTAGATAATGAAATGATCCAAAGAGTTCAAAGCTTCAAAGGATTCAAAGAAATAAATTTGAACCATTGAATCGTTAAACCTTGAAATTCGAAAGGTTCAAAGGTTTAAAAGGTTCAAAGAGTTCAAAGTTTGAGCAAAAGCTTCGAGTGAATGGATGAAGTGAAATATTTCAAAAAGAGGTTCAACCAAATGGTTCAAAGAAATGGTTCAACTGAAGAAGAAAACCAAGTGAACGTGGCCCTTTACAAAACATTGAGTCACTAAACCATTGAACCTTTGAACCAAAAGAGTTCAAGGTTCAAAGGTTCAAAGTGGTTCAAGTGATCGGTGACGTCCCCACGGACATCAAATTCAAGGTGATGGAAAAACCATTGATTTTCAAAATACTTGAGAACAAACTTAGTGACCAGCCAAGAAAAGAGCCAAAGAAGCCAGCTGAAAGTGAGAAGATAGCCCTGAGAGCTCGGATCACCAGGAAGATACAAAATGTGGCAAGGAAGGAGGGAACGACTACAGAAAGTCCATAAATATCTACAGAAGAGTTATTCTAGTAGGTGGAATAGTCCACTAGGTGGACATCAGAAAGAGCAAACATTTAAAGGCGCAACCTATTTTTTTGCATTAAGTAAAGGCAAATAGACAGTCGTGTAAGCATCATAAAGAATACCAAACAACCCATGCTTAGGAGGAGACATTTGAGATGATTCAAAATGCCAAATTCAAGGTTGATGACCTATTCTAGCATGGCCCTTTCATATATATTCAATGCATTTAATTCAGCATGAGCCGTTTTTATGAAAACAAGCACTCAAGTCTTTCTTATGATGTTATATATTGTAATCTCTCATTTTTGTATAGGGGAGATCTCTCTATTATTAGAAGTGAAACTCTGCCCAAATTGAAGGGAATTTCTAAGACTTTGAGCTCAGATTGTTAATCATATTTTATCAAGTGAATGAGAAAGCAAGTGACCTTTCAGACTTTGTGTTGAAATAGCTTGTGTTATCTAGGAAATTATTCTTATGTTTTTTTTCCTAAATATAGTCTTGTCTATTTAATCAAATAAATAGAACTAGTGGAAATAACCTAGAAGGTGTCATAAAGCTGACTGTGGGAGACTTTGTGCTACATTAATTGTCTTTAGTTTGTTGTGTGTTTTGTGTTTTACTACAAAAGATATTGGAGAGACTTTGAGCTACGTTTATCCTTTGTAATATTTTACTCTATTGTAGTTGAAGTGGAGACTTTGTGCTACACTTCATTCTACTGTGTTACTTTGTCCTAATCAGTGGGAGAATCAATGAAAGACTTTGTGCTTTCATGGGTTTGTTGTGGTTACAGTTACTACCCGAGAAGAATTCCTGTTGTTTGTTGAATACCATTTATGAAAGAAGGGAAGTACCTTCAACAATTACCCAAGAATTCTCATCTATTATGTGAACATCATCTCTAAAAAAAAGAGAGATGGATGGTATGATTTCACCCCTGTGTCTATTTTTAGCTTTTATATATATATATATATATATATATATATATATATATATATATATATATATATATATATATATATATATATATATATATATATATATATATAGGGAACCTCCCCTTGCTGAGAGGAGAGATTTATCTCATTTTGACTGTGGTCACCACACCCATTTTACTTCATAAATCTCCTTATGTTGTGGTTGATGTAACCATTTTTCTGTCAGTCAGCTGGTGACAAAATATTCACCCAACAGTGTTTACCCAATAATTACACTTAACACCCATGTCTCTAGTATAAGCAATAATCAAATTGCCCTTATGATCTCTAATCATTCCACATCCTCCAATTGATCCTAAATTTCCTTTCAAAGCTCCATCAAAATTGAGCTTCATCTAGCCTAAAGGGGCTGGTTTCCATTTAGTTCTTTTCCTAATTTATTCTTTAGGATTTAGTTTACCCAACTCAGAGGAATCAATTTCTCAGTTGTGAGCTGGATTTTATTCAAATTGAAGCAAGCTTTTTCCTTTCTTAATAGGGATAGAATTATAATTCTCCTTGGTGTGCTCAAAAATTCTTATAGAGATGACTTTGTTGATTGATCTCTTTCCCCTAAAGATTCTATTTTTATGTTCTCCCAAGATACCCTATACGATATGTGGCAAATCTAATTTCTAAAATCTCGTGAGATGGTCATTTTAAAATGGGCACCCCAAAGACTGCCACACTTCCATTAGAGAACCTGCTTGCATTTAGGAGACATTAAATTCATAAAAAAAAATGGCTCTAAATCTTTTGAGAGAAATTAATTAACAAGAAAATGGAAAATTAATTCGTTGTCCTCTTCACAGAGAACACATCTGTTGATGAGAATGTAGCCTCTTTTTCTAAGATTATCAATTGTAATAATTATGTTCTGAATTTCCACCCATATGAAGAAATATCATTTTTGGAGTCAGCTATTTGTCCCATAAAATATCCCATCTACCATTAGGCCTAGGTTCTTGTGCTAGCAAGTGATAAACCAATTTTACTTTGTAATGTCCATTGAAGGAGTCCTTCCAAACCATTTGATCTTCTCTATTAATACCAATAATATGAACATTTCTTAGAATATTATTCAGGTTAGAAAGATTCAGATTGCCTTCCCAATTTAAATTATCTAAACTCAACCTCTTCCATCATTTAACTCCCATCTCTTGCCAATAGTCCATCACCTTGAAACGATATTTATACTTAATGTTATCTTATAACTATGGTCCCATATCACTCTGAAAAAGAGGATTTTTAGAAACCCATTTATCTCTCCAAAAATCAACCCTACGTCTATTACCAATCTACCATTTAGAACCCGATATTATCAACTCTTTGTTTTATATTAACAAGTTCCAAACATGTGAACCCTGAAAAAACTCATCATCTACCAAAATACAGATCGGGTCCCTTCCTTCTAGATATTTAAAAGAGAGGATTTCACCCCAAACTATGATCAACTTAATGAATCTCCACATAAACTTTGAAATGAAGGCTTTATTCATTAACTACAAATTCCTTAAACCAAGTCCACCATATCTTTTCTTGGGGAAAACCTTATTCCAAGCCACAAGATGATTTTTTTTTCTTTCTTCCCTTCCATCCCGAAGAAAGTTTTGTTGAATTTTATTTAATTTGTCCTCCACTCCTTTAGGCAAACTAAATGACAAAAGTATATAAACCAGAAGACTCTGAATCACACACCAATTTGTTAGAGATAAAGTGAAAACAACCAATAACTATATATTAAATCAAAAATAATGTTATTTCAAGAAGGAACTAAGCACAAAAAATAGAGTTTTTTTCACAATCAAAATAAAAAATATGTAATAGAATAAAAAGTTGTATACAATATTATAATAATTATTTAATAGTTTTTTGTTGTATTCTTATCTATTATGTTCATTTTCATATTGTTTCACTCTTTTTTTATTGCTATATTATCCTCCTATTGTTTTAGTTGCTTCTTCTTATTTCTATTTGTTCTTCTACATGTGTTCTAGTATGTTCTACTTTGTTCTGCAATGGTTGCTCTATAATTTTTGTTCAAACTATTATTGTCATGTTTTTTTAATATACTACGTTAATTTTATTCTCCTTCATAAAATAGGTGTACTAAATCTTCTCTCTTAGCTCTAGACTCTTGTAGATTCAAAATTCATATTGTTACACTTTTTTCTCCTTCATAAAATAGGTGTACTAAATCTTCTCACTTAGCTATACATTGTTGCAGACTCAAAATTCAAAATGTTGCACTTTTATGGACGCTTGTGCTCTTCTCAACCCACATTTAAGGTTTTTATATCCAACAAGGATTTAAAATATTAGAGTTATATAGAATTAAATAAACTTAGATCAATATTATATTATCAACACTCCCCCTTTGTCTTGATGTTGTTACTATGTTCTATTGAACCATTATCTACCTATAAAGATACTCCATAACTACCTAAGTGACTCAGGGGCTATTTTTTATGGACTTTGGTTCTACTTGTGTGACTCCAAAAGTGATTTTGAATTGAATCCAAAATTGATTTTAAAATGAATCTAGAGTTGCCTTTATGACTATGGAGCTGATTTTAAATTGACTCTGAGTATGCCTTCATGACTTTGAAGCTAGTTGTGTGACTTTAGAGTTGGTTATGTATGGGTTGGGAGCTCGATAATTACTTTAATAAACACTATGGAGTTGTTTTTACTTCATTTATGACATCTAAATTGTCTATTAGACATTCAAAACTTTATTTTAACAATGCTTTAGTGAAAATATCAGCAAGCTACTAGTCTAACTTACAAATTTTAAGTACAATCTCTCCACTTCAAATAATTATCTTATGAAATGATATCTAACTACTATATTTTTGTTCCTTCCATGTAAAACTATATTTTTTATAAAGCAATGGAAGATAAATTATCATAAAATATTGGTTTTTATACATTTTTGCTCCTCATACAAATATGATATGATTCTTATAATGCAAATAGATTGACATGCTTATAATTTTACTATTATGTACTCAAATTCAATAATGGAGAGTGAAATAATGGGTTGCTTATTTCAATCTCATGAAATATATCCTCACCTGATATTGAACATATATCTAGGTGTACTCATAATTTCATTAACACTACCTGCCTAATCACTAGTTTTATATCCAACTTACTCAAAATCATTTGATGGAGTATACAAAATTACATGGCCTCTTAAGGAATTTACATATCTTAGGAATTTGTTTCATGCTTGCCAATGTGTCTCTTTTGTAGTCTCCATAAATATAGATATCAAACCAATTGCATACATGATATCATGTCTTGTTATTTTCAAATACATTAATCATATACCAAGATCTTTTATAGTGTTAGATCTGCATTATAGATGTAATCTTCTTTGTGTAACTTTAGACATGTTGTTTGTTTATTTCTCATCATTCTAAATTTCTCTAAATTTTCATTTGCATACTTAACTTGTGTCATTTTAGACGTCTTGAATCTACCTCTTTTCACCTTACTCGGTACTATTTAACCCTAAAATACCTATATTAGGGTACCTAAGGTTAAAGAGTTAGAGATATCCTAAGGTACAAGGGTGATAAATTATCTCTACATTAGGCTAATTAGATACTAAACTCAAATATAGCATATGTTAATTTCATTAAACTGAGATAGGATAAAACTAATAAGTATAACTATTATAGATAAAGTAATGACAAAGAAGTAATGTACTTATTTGGTTCTTATGATAATGTAGTTATGGATTTGGAATAAGTAGTAATTATAGTAAAAGATTATTTTAAGATAGTTCTCAAATTCTAGATCGGGTGCCTTTGGAGATATTGACACTAGAATCAGCCTTGGATTTTTGGATTGATGTTACTATCTAAACCTAACATAGGTATCATGTATATAATACCTACTAGAAAAAGATGCAACTAATTGGATTCTTCTAGGTTTGTCTTTTCCTTCATTCTAGTGCATTAAAATTTGGGTCATGGACTGTTACTCTGCATAAAATTACAAAACCTTAGATCTTCATCTTCTTAGTGACCTTCAATAAAACTAGTTATTAGTAACACAGTGTCGAGCTAAACCTAAAGACATTCTATCAATGAGTACTGCTTACATAGATAATACTTTGAAGAGGGCCTCATATTGATGTAGTTCTTCCGTACATGATGGCTTGTGTGTGAATCATTCAATATATGTAAAGCAAGTATAATAGTGAGCTAACTTGTAACTTGGAAAATATATATCATGGGATGCTCCTTTTAATACTTCAGGCATGTGTATGTGTTATCCCTATGATTGACATGTAAATAGGATAAAATTGGGAAGCATTGCTCACTTGAGTGCTTGATTGAATGCCTTTTTGAAAGTTGCCTATTAAGTAAGTAAGAAGTTTCTAGGTGAGGAATGAATGAGGGTTGATCTTGTATTTATATCAATACCTTTGGATAAGTAACTAACATTAAGTCATTTAGGATGACCATTAGGATATGTTTAATTTGAAAGTTAGATGATTTTAGGGCACTAGATACTTGGGTCAAAGCAAGACACCTACATCGATCCAAGTGTTTGTCTAAGATGCTAGTGTCTAGGGAACATGAAAGTAGGTATAAACTTAGAACTTGTAGAGGTGGAAGATAAGTAGGTTTTAAGCATTCGAGGAAAGAAAGAAGGTCTGGGTCATTAACATAAGACTAGTTAAACTAATATATAGGCCAATGGGCATAAGATAGAATAGATACAAGATTTTAGAAAGCATGAAAGGTATAAAACTGAGAGGAACAACTAAGGTCTGAGTTTTCCAAGTGTACAAGATTGAGGTGGCTATATAATCCATAGATATCATCTACATCCCCCCCATTTAATCTAATAATTAAATTGTTAGTTTAAAGGAAAGGAATGTGTCCTTGGGGGTGTATAACACACCTTGCCTTTGCTTGAGTCCAACTTGAGTGTTTTGATGGTTAATGACCTAAAACTAAGAGAATGTTATAGTATATAATTAGTAAATATAATATAAAATTGAAAGTTTTGAGAAGATTGAAATTGAAAGAGAAAGGTTTAGGAGTACACCTATGTATCAATGTAACTACCTTGCCTATTGTCAAGTTGATTTGAACAATGCATCATTGTAAATATCTAAAATTGAGACTAGGAAAAATATATATAAATATAGAAATTAAATAGATATAAAGAGATGGAGAGAGATTAGAAGGTACATGCCCCCAAACTTGGAGAAAAAGTGAGTTTCCACTGATTAATTGATATTACCTTAAAAGTGCAGCTTAATCATACTTATAACCTAGTGAGTATGAGTGAACATAGTCACCTCATATTATCAAATTGTTAAGGTTGGATGATATGATCAAGTACTACTTGAAAACTTGGTAATATTGAGTGATTTAATCACCTCAATCATACCAAAAGTTAACCAACTACTATAGTAGATTGGCTCAATACAGTCTGTAAAAATACATCCTAGAAGGTGATGATAGTCCTTGAGAGTGGTTTTAAATATGAAATTGATTTTTATTTTTCAATATTAGGTGCACATTTCATAACATATGCAACTTATGTATATCTCATGTTAAAACTATGTATAAAAATGGTACCAATGTATAGAATTTTACCATAACTATGAATCTAAATTATGTAATTATGTACTGTGGCCAATTTAGAAATTATGTAAGTGTAGAGAATATGATTCCAAAGCATGGACCACTATATATGTAGAAATATAAAAATTGAAATAAGTGCCAATGTTGAGGACATATTTCCAAAACATGCCCCCCACTATAATCTAGAGATGTTGAATATTGAATAAGTGTGGGGAACATAATTCCAAAGAATGTCCCCACTAAATCTAAAATTTGAATGTGTGGAATCCATGCCTATATGACATGCCACAAATGAATCTAAAAACTATAAATGTGTGGAAGCCATGCCTATATGGCATGCCCCTAGTGAATCTAAAACTGTGCCAAATGTGAAAAAGTGTGAATAACATGCTTCCAAATCATGCTCCAACTGAGTCTAGGAAACTAATATAAGTGTTGAATTTGAAGACCATGACTCTATGACATTCTCCTCTTTGAGGTGAAGGAATAATAAAAATTTGTAGTTATCTCACCTATAAAAGATAAGACAACTTAATAATATGTGAATGTAACCACATAGCATATAGAATAACATGCCTAGGTAAATATAGCATTAAAGCACATAGGAAATTGTGATCACATGAAGGACTAAGATGAATGATAAATATGATGACAACATCTAGATAGTAAAAATACAATCTCAATAATTAAACCAAGCACACACACTAGAGCACTCAAAAGCAAGTCAAAAGGAAATGGTCCAATGAGACCACAAACAAGGGGCATGCTCAAATGTCACATAATCAAAGGGACATGAATTAGTCAAATTTCCACAAAATAAAGGATGAATTATTCAAATATCCATAAAACAAACAATGGAATATTCAAATGTCAAATAAATCACACATAAGCACAAGGGATGCAAATAAAAGAAAATATTTAAATGCTCAAACAAGCAAGACAATAACAAGGTAATATGCTCAAGGAAGTACATAAAGAAAAGCATAAGCAACAAGTATAAACATATCATAGTATCCCATGAATCAAATATGTCATTAAAAATTGTGAAGTGCATAGTATATCAATTATCTTGTTAAAGATATAATCATGGATAAAGGTATGTGTAAGTACATATATGAACTCAAACATGATAATGTAAATTGACCATAGAATGATATAACCTGAAGTACATGTTCAAAGAAGTGAATGCCCCTAATGTTCATATGACATGAGTAGAAGAAAGATTCAATATCCAAAATAGGAATAGATCATGTATTTGGGTATGCATGTATCACACTCAAGTAGAAACATGACACACATGTGTATATAGGAGTAACTAATATTACTTCCATTAACTTGGAACTAACACATAGATTCCAAGGAGCCCAGAGGATATGTAGGTGTCAAAAACATTTTTGAAATTTTGAAGTTTATTTTATTTTTTGTATTGTAGAATATTTGAAAATGAAAATATTATCCTATAATCCCATCCAAATGGTGGTCATAAATATCTCCCCATTGTGAACTTGGTGTAATAATTTGGTAACACTAATGAGGGTCATGTATAGCTTTAATATTTATCACTGTAGTATTATTTGATGCTCTGCATATGTAAAATAGGACTCTATGGTCTTGTATAAATAGTAGGAGTAATAGGAGTAGAGGTTTGTGGAACCCATTGTTGAATGTTGTGTGGTATGTTTAGAATAGTAGTAATATGAAAATATTTAGGTGCTATGGATATTTGAATTTGGTGTGTAGTAGATGAGGATTCTATCGAATCCACTATATGTCTCTGATGTAATGGTCTCTCAAGTCCTAAACAACTAGTAAAGGGAATTATCTATTACTTACCCAATTATGGTGAAATACCCTTAACAGGATTGGTGATTAACTATCTAGGTATAAGGTTATCTTATTCAAGAGGATGCTCATACAGGATTCAAGAAATTATAATTATCCAATTGGCATGAATGTATTTAACATACCCATACACTATAAAAGGAATTTCTTAATGGATCTAAGGTCTTCCTAATAACATATGAAAGATTCCTATGGAAGGTACAACTAAAAATTTAGTAACCACATGTGTGGGACTTACCTATAAAGGTAGGTCAATCTCACCAAGAACCTTTTGCGAGGTCCCATCAAATGATCTAACTAATTTAGTAGAAGGATGCAAATCATGATGAGTATAACCAAAGTATATAAGTAATTTTATGGTGAAAATATTCTTTATTACACCATTTTCAATCATAACACTGCATATAGAGTGTTTATCAAGCTATGCTTGAATGAGTAAAGAATGAATATCATAGTCATCATCCTTGATCTCAGTATCATCAAAATTAATAGAAGTTATGTAAACCATAAGAGATATACATCATGTATAAGTACCAATAATCCCATCTAATGTGTGCCCATAATATGATAGATGATGATGTGCATTATATGCCATTTGTAATTTTGGTTCCTTTTTAGAATGGTCTTGCAAATGATTGTTAAATATTTTGTTTCTAGTGATCACTAGGTTGTGAATAATATTCCTTGGGGGGATCATCAAATGTAATATTTTGGTTATTAATAAGGTCTTGGATATTATGCTTCAATGTAAAACATCTATTTTTAGAATGTCCTAATCCTTAGTGATAATCAGAATAAGCATTCAAATCATATCCTTTGGGTAGAGGTATATTCATATCTACCCCTATAATGTGAGTAATAGGTATAATCTAACACTCTATAAACCATGGGAATAATGAAGATATAAACATAGGTAAACATGATAATTGTCTCTTTGGTGCATTAGATAAGACAAGTTGATTAGGTTGTTGTGAGATTGTGTTAACTATAGTGGTTATTTCATTTTTAGGCTCAAAAGGTTTTACCTTAGAATTTGGTTTGATTGCTAACTTATTAGTGGATGTAGACGTAGTTGTTGTGTCCAATACTTACTTGAGCTTATTTAATGAAATAAGATTCATTTCATGATCTTTTACAACATGGAATAAGTCATCAAAATATTTGAAGTTATTGAAAATAATGGACTAATGTAAAGGGAAAAAAAATTCTTGAATATGTCTTGCAACTCCTTATCTACCATAATATTGGTCACTTGAGCTAGCATTATCTTGTACCTCAAGACATATTCATTGATAGGTTTATTTGTTCCTTATTTGATTTTAGCAATTCAATAATAGGAAAACTTTTTAGAAATATTAATGGAAAACTGTGATAAAAAATGATCTACAAGAGGTTTGAATGCGTTCATATATTGAAGAGGTCAATCATAGAATCACCTCAAAGCATAGTCCTTGAGGCTTCTTGGGAATAATTTGGTCAAAAGTTTATCATTGGAATCATAGTCAAGGCATGCCATATAAAATGTTCAAATATGTTTTATAGGATCACCCTTGACATCATAATATGTGAAATTAGGTGCAATAAAACTAGTTTGCAAAGGGTGCAAAGATATCTCAAGTGAAAGAGGGTTATGTAACACATCTTAGGAATCTATAGCATGAGGAGATTTTAAAGAATTTTGTTCAATGCTTGTAATATTTTCCTCCAAAGTATTTATAACTTGAATGAGTTCTTGAACTAAAGACCCATTGGGATTTATATTAGCAAGCTAAGTGGCCACCAAAGGGGATGTAATCATGGTTTGAATAGGCATAGAATCTGATATTTGAGTTGAAACATTTATTCACCCCATGGTAGATGTAGAAATAGTAGTTTTATGAATTAAAGGTTGAAATACATATCACATTCCCCTATTATAAGTATTTGTTTGTAATGTGTTAAAGGGGAGGCTTATTGGTATATGGGGATGACCCATAGTTCTAATAACATGATCAATAGATTGAACTGTTTGGTCATCTATGATTTTTCTTTCATAGTTTATAAAATGGATTTTAGGATTTCATCAAGATCTTTAGGGTTTTGATTAATACACTCATAAATAATGTAATTGCTTACACTTGATCATGATCTATTTTTTCAATCTCATTAGTTTCATTAGACTCATGATTTTCATTATCATAATCTTCTTCTATGATAACCTCATTTGTATGTTTTTGATTCTCAACATTAGTATCATTATGATTTAAAGGATGAGATCCCTCATTAGTTTGAAACATCTTAGGTGGTGGTAGGGGAATCTAAATATGTTCAATAGGCACACCTCCCAATCTAGGGCTATGCTTAGGTTGCATGCAAAATAATATAAGTATAAAATTAAAAATTATATTAATTTGAAACCTTAGATGACTGAAAACCCTAGGAATTAGAAATGTTTGCATTCATGCAAATCAGGTTCACCAAATATTTAAACTTAAAATATCTATATTGGTTTATTTAGGGTTAAAGCAGTAGATATAGTATAATGTACAAGGTTGATAACTATCTCTAAAGTTGGCCACTTAGATGCTAAACTCAAATATAACATATGCTAAATTAATTAAACTAAGATACACTTAAAATAATAAGTATGACTATGATAGCTATGGAAATGACAAAGAAGTAATGTACTTAGCTGGTTTTGATGCTAATGTAGTTATAGATATAAAACAGGTAGGAAACAGACTAGAAGATGGTTCTAGAATAATCATCAAATTATGGACTTGGTGCCTTTGGACCTACCAACACTAGCATTATCCTTGGATGATTATGTTAACACTACTATCTAAATCTAATGCAGGTGTCCAATATAGAATTAACTATAAAATGATGTGACCACCTAGTTTCTTATGCATTTGTATATGTCTTCACTCTAGTGCATTTAGATCTTGGTCATGGACTATCACTCGTCATGAAATTTCAAAACCCTAGTTCTTCATATTCTTAGTAACCTTAGGGTAAACTAGGTTAGTGGTCACATAGTATCAATCTAACCATAAAGATGCCATTGTTAATGAATACTTCTTGCATATCTAACACTCTAAAGAGGGCCTCAAACTAATGTAGTTATCCCCTGCATGCTAGCTTGTGTGTGAATCATGCAATATGTATAAAGAAAGTACAATAGTGACAAAGATTGTAACTTGGAAAATATAGACCTTGGTTTGATCCTTTAGCACTTTGAAGATATGTATGTGCTATCCCTGTTATTGATATAGAAATAGGATAAAATAGGTAAACTTTTCTCACTTGAGTGCTTGATTGAATGCCATTTTGTAAGTTTTTTGGTGAGTAGGAAGGAATTTTACAGGTCAAGAAGGAATGAGGGATTATCTTGTATTTATATCAATCCATTTAGAGAATTAAATTGCATTAAATCACTTAGGTTGACCATTAGGATATGTTTCATTTACAAACTAGATGACTTTAGGGTACTAGGCACTTGTGTCAGAGTAGGACACCTACATCAATTCAAGTGTCTATCTAGGATGCTAGTGTCTATGGAATAATAAAGTAAGTTCATAATTAGAACTTGTAGAGGTGGAAGATAAATAGGTTTAAGGATTCTAGGAAAGATATAAGGTCTAGGTCATTAACATAATAATGTTCGAACCAAGAGATAGGCCAAGGGGCACAAGTTAGAGAAGGTGAGAAACTTTTGAAAGTGGGAAAGGTCAAAAATCGAGATGAATAACCAAGGTCTAAGTTTTCCAAGTGTATAATATTGAGGTGATATATAATACATTAGCATTATTTAAAATCATAGATGGAGATATCTCTTTTTCCCATAAGAAGGATCTTGTCATTGTTTCCCACTTTAACTTTAGACTTGAGTAATTCATATATGTTGTCAAACATTTATTTCTTTCCACTCATGTGGTTACTACAACCACTCTCTAAATACCATATTTTAATTTTGTTTTGATCAACTATGTTGCAATTGATAAATAAATTTTCCCCATTTTCATTCCTATTAGTTTTAACTTCCTTTGCATTATAATAAATTACATTTTTTCTACTCATATAATATTCCCTTTTCCTACATTCACTTGCATAGTATCCATATTATTTTTAATAATTGTATTGGATGTTTGATTTTTCAGTACTTTATGATAAAACTCTTATGGAAGTGTTTTTTTCTCTTTCCTCTTCCTCTTCCTTATGATTATGAATGGTTGTGCCCTCCTCCTTTTTGACTGTTGCAAAATCTACCTCTTCATCTATTATTAGTTTCTCTCCCTCACTTATAACCATCACATTTTATTTGAAGGCTCATTCATGAGAAGAGTTGTCTACACTATTTATCCTTTGTTCATGTGTTTGAAATGAACCCCTCAACTCATTAACAATAATTTGTTTCAAGACCTTTGACACTTCTATTACTACCACTATAGAGTCAAACTTGTTAGGAAGACTCCTTAAGACCTTTTCTATTATTCCATGGTCCTCTATAATAACTCCATTAATCTTGATCTGATTAACTATACTCTTAGTTATGGTAAATAAGTCATTAATGGACTTATATTCCTTAATTTTTAGGGTTTCAAAATCTCTCCATAATAGTTATAGCTTAACTAGATTCATTGTATCACTTCCTTTGTACACATTATGAAAGATATCACACGCTTTCTTAGAATGTTGTTATCCTTGAGAATATTAAATCACTTAATGCCATTTGAATGTCACTCATATAATTTTAATCCTTTCTATTTCCCTTTATCAAGTTCATTTGTGCTTATGTGAGTGCATTGAATGAAACCTATTCATATACCTATGTGTAACCTCCTTAAACTAGCTCCCATAGATCATGAGATCAAAATATAGTCTTCATTTTGATGCACCAGAAATCATAATTATTTCCATCAAATGTGGATGGATATTGTCATGATTTGTTACTATTGGCAACCATGTTGTCTCTAATACCATTTTTTTATAAAATAAATCAAACATGAGCAACTCTTATACCAATTTGTTGAAAGAAAATTGAAAACAACAAACTATGATACCAATTTATTGGAGATAAAATGAAAACAACCAATAATTGTATGTTGAATCCTAAATAATTTCATTTAAATATGAAACCAAACACACAAAAAGGATCTTTTTTCACATTCAAAATAAAACATATTTATTAGAATATATTGTTTTATATAATATTATGTTATTATTTTTTAATTAGTTGTTGTTGTATTCTTCTCTATTGTTTTATTTTCTAGACCATTGAACACTCATGCTACTATATTCTTCTCCTACCATTGAAGTTACCTTTTCTTTTGTTGCTTTATTCTTATACAAGCATTATATTTTTTTATAATTTGGCCTATTATGGCTGCTCTATTATTTCTATTCATACTACTATTATCATGTTTTTTCCCCATTATATATTTTTATTTTCTTATCCTTCATAAAAGAATTTGTACTAAATATTCCCACTCAACTCTAGACTACTGTAGATTTAAAATTCAAAATGTTGTACTTTTTCTAGACTATTATCTTCTTCTCAATCAACATTTAAGATTTTTAGATCTAATAAGTATTTGAAATGTCAGAGTTAGATAACATTAAATAAGTGTATCACAAGATTATATTTTCAACATAAATAGGTTTTTCCTTCATCATTTAAATATTTAGAAAATAGAAACTTATGATATAAAATAGCATACAAATTTAAATATGTAAATTTCAATATATTATTTTCACTTTTATTTGTATTCAGGGCATGGAATATCTTTATCTTATGGGAAATAAATTAAATTAATAAATATTTACGAAAATATGTCTCTCACACTTCATTCAACTAAATATGATCATTTATTCATAAAACTCAATTTTATTGAATTTGAATTCCCCTTCTTTCATCACATATCATAGGAAGTTATTTGTCCATGTCATTGTATAACGTGTTGTGCTTGAAAGAAGCCACAAATAAAATAAAACCAAATTGATTGTCAACCTCAAACACTCTAAAAAATATGTTGACCTATTTTTTCCTTGCCTTCAATTTCTTTGGCATGGTTTTAATGTTTTAGGACCTAGTGTTTTTAAATCTTATGTTGTTAAGGGGGATGAATATATTAAATCAAGGCAGAAATATGCAATAAATGCATCCACTAAACTGTAATAGAATTGACTTAATTTGACTTTTCTAATAATATTAATAAATAATGTAAACAAGTACTTACCTATAAAATGACTGAAATAAGAGATCTGAAGGCAATAAACTGAGATAGAGGCTAGTTTGAGTGTCACAAATAGGATCCAAATGTCAAAATCCTTCATATATAGTAGTTCCATAATTGGAAAATAACATAATGTGGTGATAGTGTCCTTGTTTTAGCGAAAGTGTCCATTATGCATAACTATTCTGAGTTTCTAGGTACACCTATGTATGGGTTTGTCAAGCCTATTCCTATGCACTTGAGCTTTGGATCTCTATAAATGACATGTTTTGATTGATTTTATGTATAAAACCTATTCCTCCATTTTTTTAGAGCATCTAGGTAATAAAATCAAAAAAATGTGTTTTTAGTGGGGCAGGATAGACATCCTCAACACCTGATTGTGTTGAGAGTTGCCTACATACCAATACTCCAAAAAGGGATCAAGCTCAATGTAGTTATCCCAAGCTAAATGATTATGCAAGTGTAAGTAAAGCTAGTTGAATGTTGAATTGAGTGTTTTGAATGTGCTTGAGATTGGAAACCTGAGTAATCTGAGCTTAGGGATGTTGTATATGGTTGTATGTAGAAGTAAGATAAAATAGGGATTGATGACCTTGATCATGAATAACTTATTATGCATTTTCATGTAATTTTGAATCTAATTTCCATCTAGTGGTTAGATGGATAAAATTCATGAATATATGTATATATGTGTGTTTATATCTATATATATAAACACACATATATACATGAATTTTATCCATATAACCACTAGATGGAAATTAGATTCAAAATTACGCAAAAACTCATAATGAGTTATTCATGATATATATATATATATATATATATAATTCTTATGCAGGTCTTTAAAGAGGTCTAGGCTAACCCTAGGTGGTCTTAGATTTGAAAATATATATGTTGGTATAAAAAAGAAGGAAAGAATGATAGTGCAAAAATTGGGACACTAGCACCATGTGGTGTTACTTTCCCTACTATGTAACTAGTGTCCAAGTGGCATAATGTGAGACACTAAGGGCTAGGATGTCAAGGTGAGAGTTTGGGACTACTTTAGGGATGTTTAGGGACTCATGTGGCCCATATTAAGGTGGGATAAGTGTTAAAATAGGCCCTAAGATAGGTCTAGGGATAAGCTAGGTATGGGTGTCTTTAAGTAGCACTCTTATCACTCAAGTGTCATTTTTACGTGATTACATCCCCCACACCCTTATTATATGAATGCAACAAAGTGAAATGACTAAGATAAAGGAAAAAGAAGCATACCTAGACATACCTAAGAGGTGAAGTTCATGAATCTAGATTTGAGTATGTGAAACATGCTCCATTGTGTGTCCTATAAATGAAATGTGCATAGATTAGTCCTTACTTAAGAGACATCAAAATAAAAGACAAAATTAAGTAAAGAGATAAAATTGAGTAAAGAGATAAGAGAAAGAAAATTAATGAATACACCTCACTAGGTACATGAACCAATGCATAAACCTGGTGACAACTTATGTGTGTACATGTATATAGTGATCAATCGATGAATAACCTAGAATGAGATATTGGTTTGCTCAATCCCCATGTGTGGGTGACTCAAGAACTCAATCAAGTTTTGAATTCATCATTTTCCACCTCCATTTAGTGGATCGTGACTTATGAATAGATTGGATTGGATTGATGGTGTGTCCAACACTCTCATGTAGGTGTCTCAAGAACTCAAGTATATTATGACTCCATCATGACCTACCCATGTGTAGTATATGTATATAAAACTAAAATTTCATAATGTAATTTGATATCTATAAGTGGAGATGTCAGCTCTATGACCACTTGGTAATATTAGGTAGCTCTGGGTCACTCAAGAATACCAACCATTATAAATAGATTAAGGCATGAATCTTTTGTGTAACCTAGAACATTATGTTTGATGTTTAAAACATAGAAAATTATATGTATTTTTTCACTCCATTTGATCTACTGATGTATAAGTGAGCATATAGAAATAGTGTGCCATGCACATGCCCCTAAGTTTGATATCTGAGTATATGGATTCTGGACTAAGTTGTAATAATCTATATCTAAGTATCTGAAATGAAATGAAATGAAAATGATCATGCCATGCTTGATGCCCCCAATCTAATAAAATTGGTATGAATATAAGCTAAACTAAGCCAAAATTAGTAATCTATAACTAAACCTATGTAAACATGGACTATACCTACTATATTTTTCTAGCCAGTCTAGAATGTTTTGAAACTAAGACTAATAGATAATGTATACATATAATATTTTCAAACTTTATCAACTATTGATGTTTTCCCTCTTACAGAGACTCATCAAGTCTCAATCTCTCTGAGTGCATGCCTTAAGGGTGAACTAGGAAAGGGGAGGGTAGACCATTGGTGCTTCACAATATTGTTTTCCTTTATACCACCACTTGTAACTAACATAAACTTTTTGTATACACTTCCCTAAGATTTGACACCTCCTTTACAAACTCATCTAAGTAATTCACCACTTTAAATAGTCCCTACCTAAACCAAAAACTCCTTTTGACATTTACCACATAATGTTGGTTGGGGTCATCCCTATCATTAAATTATATTAGCAAACTAGGTTCTAGGTCGGCCATGGCTAACCTAGATGAGGACCTAACTTGATTTTATCAATTAAAAATACAATGTTCATTGGGATGACTCTATTGCTTAAACTTTTGGAAGGGTTTAGGGCTAGATTCAACTATATATACTCAACATTTTCACCATTTACTAGAGTGAGATAGAGTTAATCATTGATTTATGTTTCTTTACAATTTGTTCTTCCACCATTCTACTTGAGGAGTCATTTATTAGGGTTTATACTTGGAGAATAGTCTTATCTAGTGGAAAATACTTGGATGCTTTGGCCTATCTTAGTGATCCTTACAAACCACAACCACCTCATGAAAAACACCTTTGGTCAAGGGAAAGATTGAGTCTTGATGGGTTCATATTCAAGGTAAGTATATATACCTCTTATTCCTCTATTTTAGTAGATAGAAGTAGCATAAGTAATAGATTTTTAATGTATTTATCTCTCCATGCATTAAAATTATATCTATACTAGATTAATTATATTTATTCTATACATATTTATTTTATATTTATTACCCCCATTTTGTGCCACAATCTTTGGTGAGCACCAAGTTAGCTTTTAATTTACTTTGTGAATATAGAAAACATAGGACCAAGTTAATGTTATCACATGGTGTTTTATGATTTGAGGATTTGTAACCCTCTCTAGTGACATTATTATGGTAAGGGACCCTGGTTAGGCCTAATAGATCCATCTTGGTAATGATCTCGATTATATACAATACCAACAAGTGGATGGGTAAGTGTGATTTGTCTTTTCCAAGATAGGATTGATTTGTAGATCAACTTCACTTTCCCTTATATACATTTTGTTGAACCCATTGTAAATATAAACTTTTTAAGTTTTTTTTCATGCATTCATTTATTATCATCTTATATATTTTTATTTTTATAGTATTATATCAAATTTGGCAATATAGTCTAATAGTTTGTGCACAGGTTTAACACACAATTGCTCCAAATTTACTCTATTTTATTTGTGTAGGTCTTCTCCAACAATAGATAACTAAATTGATCATCTCAACATATTTATATTTTTCAACCATAGGTTTGAACACTTCATTGACCCAATCAATTCTATTCATAGATCATTTTCAGCATAAAAGTTTTATAGACTTCATCAACCTAGTTGACTTTGTTAGTAGAATATAAAAATTAGCATTGAGTAACATAACAAAAAATTAGAAAATTAAGCATCTTTAAAATTATCAAGGTTTATTCTTACCTTCTATGTCATTACTATTTTTCATTTACAATCCTATTTTTCATCGTTTGTAGTCTATAAAACTACAACCTTATAACAAACTAGGTTGACTACATAAAATCAGTTTTGTAGTATACTTTCTCTCTAGAAGACTCAATTGACCTATTCAAATGTGTTCCTATAGATCTTGCTTTCGTAGATAGTATAGACCCTGCCAACTCTATTATTTAATGTTTGTATATAGTATCACCTGAAGTGAATCTATAATATTCAAAAATAAAGGAATTAACCCATTTTTCTAGTAATTAATTCACTTTCCATTTGTGTTTCTTGCTTGCTTAGAGTACCAAACATAGAATAAATATGAGGTTTTCATTTTAAAAATTTAATCATACTATTTATCTCTTTTTTCACACACTTCCGAATCACTTAACACTAAAAACATTTAAACATTTTCTTCCCAAGGTCTATCCACTTAGATTTCATCACCAATGGGGAAGCTGACTTGGTTTTCTAGCCAAGTATAAAAATTTGGTTAATGGTATATATTGTTAAAGCACCTAAAACCCTTATCACTGTGGGATTGTGAAATGATGGGGTAGGCCCTAATACCAAGCAAGTATCATCACCAATACAAATCCCTTTTATCCTAAACTACCTAAAACTATCCATAGATTATTTTTATAGTTCTTTATTATAGCCAATTCCCCATCACATTAAATTCAAAATTTATTATAACTTAACAACATTTAGGAATGACCATTTAGCTTACCATTTACATTCTAGTTTTATTGGTTACTCTTTGATCATTGTATTCTGTATTGTAAAACTTGTACTAGCCAATGCTAATAGAAGGTTTGCACTTTATGTTACAATTAAAGCAAACACATTGATATAATTGCTTGTATGCTTAATTATATTTGTTTAGTTACTATCTTGTAAAAACATTCCCTATTTTTATAACACAGTCACCCTTATTGACATAATCTCTTATAGGCTATTGTATTTGTCTTATCTCTAGTACATAATTGACCTATCTAACTATGTATCTTTTTAGCCTATTCAGTTTTACCATCTATAGAACACAGTCAAGTAGTTTGGTTGTGTCTTTTACATCCTATTCTATTGGTCTTTCCTATAGACTCTTTTGACCAAGTCGACTCTGTACCTCCTGGCTTATACTATTTTGCATTTGGTTAATTTTATCCCTATTTTTACTCTTTTCTTTATAATTTCAAATTCTGCCTTCAAGCATCATGAAATCCCCTATCATAATATATTTTTTGATAAATTAGATCCATTTAGATAATATATGGTATGTTATTTTCTTCCTACCTTTGATATCCAAGAGGATCTTCACTCTTGAAGCACTTTTTCTCATCCCTCATCTTTGAAATTCAATATGGTCCAAATCACTCCAATAGATGTAATTGATGGATCAGATCCATTCAACACTTCTCAAGATAATTCTCTCTTTAAGACACCTTATTACACTATGGGGGAAATTGAAACAAGCCTAACAAACAACCCCATAGGAAACCTTATCAACACCAAAAACCTGCCTCCTATCAATCCACCTCCTATAAACCCTCCCCCTAATACCAATTCAAGGAATCTACCTCCTACAAATCCTAATAATCCTCCTCCCAACACCAATCCACCATTTGATACCACTCAAATTCTTGAACAAATAGTATAACAAATGAACATCATGCAAAAATCTAATACCTCTTAAATTATGCAACTAAAACATCATTTGATAAACATGGCTAATCAGCCTCTTATTTTTATTCCCCAAAATAACCAAAATTCCATCCCTCCACCTTTTAAATATGACATGAGAAATATGATTCCCTGACCTATTACAAATAAGAAGATGCTTCAACACATTCAAAATGAACCTTTAACCTCAATAATTATATCTATTGATATCATTAATATATCTCCAACTATTAAATATGATGGAACTAAAGACCCTATATCCTTTCCCAAAGCATTTGGTAATATTTATAAAGAGTGGATTCAAACTAATACCTTCACCACTAACAAACATTTAGTCAGATTACCTTATATTATGATCTTATGTATGCACATTATATTGGTTTATTATGAAGATATCATATATGCTCCAACTAAACACATCTTAAAAAGATTTATATTTTAAGGATAGTTATTACACATGTACAATAAATCCCCTCAAAAGAGGGGGCATTCACATAGGTTTGTCATAGAGATCAGGATATCTAAATGCACTAAGAGTACAATTTGCAGCACACAAGAAAAAAATATAAAAATTAATTTTAGGGAAATGCAGTGGGAAATAGTGACACAAAGACCAGTTTTAATTGCACAAAAATAAGTATAGTTATAAATTATCACCCAAATTGGGACAATAGCACTACCAATGCTACTATCCAATAAATGTTGCTACTATCTAGTGGCCTCATTATTAGGAAATTCTATATTGTGTAGAAATATATAGTAGGTATAGTCTATTTTTATATAGGTTTAGTTATAGATTAGAAATTTTGGCTCAGTTTAGCTCAGATTCATACTAAGTTGCTTAGATTTTGGGAATCATGCATGACATGATCATTCCTATTTCATTTTAGATGCTCATATTTAAATTATTACAACTCAATCTAGAATTAATATACTCATATATAAAATTTGGGGGCATATGTGTGACACATTATTTTTATATGCTCACATAGGAAAAAATTCATTAAATAGAATGACAAAATCCATGTCATTCTCCATATTATACACACTAGACACCATGTTCCAAGTTACACACCAAATTCCTGCCTTACTCCATTTGTAGTGGTTGGCATTCCTGAGTGGCCCAGAGCTACCTAATATTCTTGAGTGGCCTAGAGCTATTTTACACTCTAAAGTTCTTGAGTGGTTATAGATATAACATATATAGTTATAATTATACTTACACATCTTTAGTTACATCATCTAGTTTTAGGTTTAGATGCATCTCTACACATGGTTAAGTAATGATGGATTCATAATCTAGTTGAGTTTTTGAGCCACCTACATGAGAGGGTTGGACACACCATTAGTCCAATCCAAGCTATTCATAGGTCTTGATCCACTAAGTAGGTATGGGAAATGATGGATTAAAAACCAGATTAAGTTCTTGAGCCACCCATATATGGGTATTGAGTAAGCCATTAGTTCACTCCAAGTTATTCACCGGTTGATCACTATCTACATGCGCACACACATTGTGTCACTAGGTTAATGTATTGGTTCATGTACCTAGTGATGTGTATTAATTCATTTCCTCTCTCTTATCTATTTACTTAGTTTTACATTTTACTTTTGATATCTCTTAAGTAAGGACTGATCTATTCACATTTCATTTATAGGAAATACAATGGGTCAACTTCACATACTCATACCCATATTCACAAGCTTCACCTCTTAGGTAAGTCCAAGTATGCTTCTTTTTTATTTATCCTAATGATTTTACTTTTCTACATTTCTAGAATAAAAGGGGGGGGGGGGGGTGCGGGGGATGTAATCATCTAAAAATGACACTCGAGTTTTAAGATTGCTACTTGAGACTCTTCATACTTAGATTATCCCTATACCTATCTTCGAACCTATTTTGGCACTTATCTAGCCTTCGTACAAGACACACATGTCCCTAAACATCCCTAAAGTATTATGTTTTAACTGTTTAGGACATAGTGAATGAAATCCTAGGTTATAAATAGGGGTATAAATATGCAATAAATAGCCATTGATCTGTAATAGAATTGGCTTAATTTAACCTTTCTAGAAATAGAAATAAATCATTTAAATAATTAATTATCTATAAAATGATTGAAATGAGAGATCTAGAGGATGAAAATTGAGACAAAGGGTGATCTGAGTGTTAAAAATAGGATCCAAGTGCCAAACCCCTTCTTGGATAGTAGTGCCCTAATTAGATAGTAAGTCCATGTGGTGCTAGTGTCCCTATTTTGGTAGTAGTGTCTTCTATTTAGAATTGTTTCATGCTTTTGGGTGTGCCTGTGTTTGGGTGTACCAAGCTTATTCCTTTGTGCATGAGTTTTGAATCTCTATAGATGAATTGTTTGAAATCCTATGTGTAAACCCTAATCCTCTATATTTCTATGGCATCTAGTTGATACAAGTAGTAAAGTGTGTTTTTAGTGGGGTAGGATAGACAACCTCAATACCTCATTATAATGAGAGTTTCCTACATACTGATAGTCTAGATAGGGATCAAGCTCGATGTAGTTCTCCCCACCAAAGCTCCAATGTAAGTGCAAGTGAAGCTAGTGTGAATATTGGATTGAGTGTTTTGAATGTACTCGAGACTGGAAACCTAAGTAATATGTGTTTAGGAATGTTGTATATGGTTGTATGCAAAAGTAGGGCATAATAAATATTGATAACCTTGATTGTTCATAACTCATTCTAAGTCTATTTATGTAATTTTCATTTAATTTCCATCTAATGGTTAGAGGGTTAAAAATCTTGTATATATACTATTTTTTTGATTGTGTGGGTCTTAAAATATGTCTAGGTTTACCTTAGGTGGTCTTTGATTTGAAAATATATCTGTGTTGAGGATTGTCATTGATGTCAAACGTGCATCTTGCATGAGGTTGATGTTATTGAGAGAGTGTGCCTAGTTGGTAGTATGTTGATGTGATAAGGGGTATTTATGGAGTGTTTTATTTAAAAGATGTTGTCATGAAAGATAATTTTAAGGTAGCTAATGTCTTATGTTTGCATGAAAGTACATGTTTTTAAGGTCAAGTGCTTAATTAACCTAAACCTAGTCATGGCATGAAGAGACCTTGTAAGAAGGTATGAACATGGTGGCTTGGTGAGATGAGTACACATAGGCATGATTAGATGTATGAGGCTAATTTAATAATGTATTTGAGGCATTGGAGCACTCATGAGAGTCTTAGGGTGAGCCTACAGGGGTAGGACCTTTAGACCAAGTCTACACGTAGATCACTCCTAGAACCTACCTAGCTTAATGAAGTATCATGATATGTTGTCAAGGAATGTGAAGGACTTATGGTAGTGTTTAAGCATAATATAGGTTTTTTGAATATGTGAGTGAGGTGGAGGGTGCATAGAAAGAGGCATGAAGGTCAGTTTTAAGGCCTAATGTGGTTTGCAGGTAAGGATCTAGAGAACAAAGAGAGAGAGTGTGGCCTAATAAAGGGTCATGATTAGATTTAAAGGTATTTGAGCTCATGTAATCATTTTTAGAGGTAAGGTATGTTTCTTCAAGTTTTGTTATGAAGTTTGAGGTCATAGAGTGAAAGAAAGACATGAAGTTTTTTCTGGAGGTCTCTCAAGTGCTCAGAATGAAGGTTTCTTAACCTGAAAAGGATTTTCTTGTGCTCATTAGCTCATCAAACCTTGGCATGAGAACTTAATAAATTCATGGTATATGGGGAAGGGTCCTAGACCAAAATTATAGGTATTATTTTTTGGATTAATTGAATATTCTTTATGAATAATCATTAAGAGTGAAAACAGGTTTAAACCCTTTTAAAACCTTAATAAGGACCTAATGTTGAAAATGATGATCACAAGTGCTCAGGATGGATTGAGTTTCATAGGTAAGCTATTGGAGTTTGTAGTGGACTCTCCTAGGTATCTCTAGGTGGTATTGGTTAGAGAGAGGAAAGATAAAATCTTTCAATTACAATTTTGTTTCTAAAGAAGTTGTATAAGTCAAAAGTTGCATGTGTTGGAAACACAATGACTAAGAGGGTGGGATAAATCAATATTAAAAACATCCATTCAATTCAACTTAACATTCATGAGTCATTAATACAAGTACATAGATATAACAAGCATAAGAAACCATACTATAGAATTAAACAAGATAACACATCATATATGTGGGAAACCCTCAAAGGGAAAAAAACCCACTAATATTTGAAAATGGACTACATTCATATTGTTGGAACTCAACTATATACTGAGAGGGGGGGTAAATCAGTATATTGATTAACTTAGTCCTTTTCTATAATTTTTAATGTAGATTAAAACTATATTTAGATATCACATACACACAAATAGACACAATACTAGATATACCATGAAAAACCCAATATGGGAAAACCCACCATGAGAATAGATACTAGAATCTACTATTCTAATCTAGCCTCACAATAAAGAACCTCACTAGTTATAGTGTTTAAGGGCACCTGCCCTAAGTAGACACTAATCCCCTAATTTAAGATCACCTACTCTAAGGAAGCATCAACTCCCTAACTAAGAACCAACTCAGCTCATCTAATGGCACCTACCAATCAGATATACATTATATATCTATAATTTTAGATCACAAATTTGATTAATAAATATATCCAATTCAATTATCTATTTTAGGTCTCATCTGTAACTTCTCATGCTCTACACATATCTCTCTTCTCTTCTCTACCCCTCTATTTATGTGTCTCTATATTTCTCTATTCAACATAATTCAATAACACTACAAATAAATTCTTGAATCCCAAATGACATATATATAAACATTTGATATAGGGTTTCATATATTCTATGTTCACATTTATTTGCTAACACATCATACTCAATTTTTTTGGACTTTAGTTCCTACATTTTATGGCAAGTTTCCCACATCTTTAACTCATGCTTTACCACCATGATTCTTGGTCTCATTACTATTTTTAGCATATATTGGGCTCTAGTTTTGATGCACATGCCATATTACACAAATTTTATCGATTACAGTAATCAAATTCATTATATGTGTCATAATTTAAAGCTTAGCTATAAGTTCTTCCACTTGATCATTGTAATGAACATATCTTTAAATATTGGCCTTTGATCTTAAGTTTCATGCCATTATATGATGGTCCTCAATCAAATTTATCAACTTTAAAACACATCCATTGGATCAAGTTCTGTTAGGTTCACGCTCTCTATTAGATCCTTATATGTTTTTAATATTTAATGTTCTAAATTTAATATTCATCTATTAGATAACTTGATCCAAGCTCCCACATTCTGTTATATATTCAAATTTGCACTAACTTTATCTTTGTCTATGGTTAAACCTTGAGCTCTTAATCTCATCTTGCTACTTCCTGAGTCTTTGGAATGAATACACTCCATCAATTTCATCAAACTAGCTCAATTTTTAACTCACCTCTATGTCAATAAGCATCGATCACTTTATCCCATTGAGTCCACTCACTCCATTAGATCTTCATTACATGATACACAACGCTCCATTAGATCTTCTAACAAGCTTGATCTTTATCTTGACTGAACATTAAACTTTAACCACTTATCCTCATCTCATTACATCCTAACATATTAGAGAAAATGTGTTCAATTAATCTCTTTGAGGGTTAATCAAACTTTACCTTGTGTAAATTTGACTATGGGAACCATTTTATTCTGTCTGTATGATCAACTTTGCACCTTCATATCTTTTGCTTCACTCAATCACCTGTTCTAAAATTTAGACCATATAAACTAGACATAATATTAAATAAACCCATATTATCATTTATTCCTAATTACTTCACACATATTAGAAATAAATCAATTAATCTTCTCACTTAGATTATTCTACCATAGAGCCAACTATGTGTAGAACTACCTGGAAGGCCAACTTTGTTCTTGCATAACTTTTGTTGCGCTTAGTTTCATGACTTGAAATTTGGTGCATAAGATACTCTCACATAGAGGATTCCATCCATATATCAATATAATCTTGAAACTTTCATAAATTTAAGATATGACATCATCAAAATGGCTTCTCAAATTTTATTAACATATGCAAATTTTATTGTGTGGTAAAACATTGTCAAAATCTCTAGGAGCCCAACTTTGCACATGCATATCTTTTGTCACGCTACATCATGTGACCTAAGATTTAGCACATAGAAACTAGGCATAAAAATGAACAAATTCATATGATAATTTTATCCTGACACCTCCATATGCATGAATTTTTACCTCACCAACATGCTTACTTGGCTCTGCTTGAACCCTACTGCAAATTTGGCTAAGTATGAAAACTTAGTAATTTTTTTCTGAGTAGCCAAATTTGCATCCTCATATATTTGATTGTGCTTTATTTCATAACTTAAAATATATCACATAATAACTAGGGACTAATTTGATCACAACCATATGACCATCTCCCCTAGAGTCATCCACACATGGTAATGGTGATGTCATCAAACTACTTATATTTTCTGCCACTAGACCCAAAATGTCTAGATGAACAAAACGAAGAACCAGATGAATTCCACTCATGCACATAAGCACTCTATTCATATTTGACCTCTGAAAGGATCCCTTGCACATCCTTAAATCACCATACTCATATATGAACATCAATGACATCCTTAATGCCAATAATCTCCCTTTTGACATCAATGACAATTATATTGCCAACAATCTCCCCTTTTGTCATTAATGGAAAACTAAATGCTTTGATATTGTAATGCATTAATCATTCTTTAGCATTTCTTATATTAGATTTTTATGTATGTGAACTAAATCTATACACACCAAACTTACTCACCCTTGGGTAATAGGACATTTTCCTAGACTCAACTTGGACACATGCTCTACACTTTCAAACTTTTATAGAGAGCATTTGCACTTTTTCTCCCATAGAGAGCATTAGCACTTTTTTCCCCCTTGGACATCAATGGAAAAGGGACTTTGTCTCACTATTTGTCCAAATTTTTCTCCCTTGTCTAAGAATCTTTAACCATCAACTCATTAGTAATTTGTAAAATCATGCATACCTGAGTTGCCTTTTCTCTCTTCTTCTAAGGATTTAACAAAGCTTCTATTATACTCCCCATAGACTCATGACCTCTCACTAGTATCTAGTGATGTGATGTAGGATCCAACACTCCCAAATTATATCTTAGATACTTGAATTTTTCCTTGGGGAGGTTTGGTAAATATATCTATAATTTCATCCTGAGTTGGTGCATACTCTATTGTGACTTCTTGATCTGCAACCTTTTCTCTTAAAAAGTGATACTTGATTGATATGTGCTTGGTTTTAGAATACATCATTAGATTATTTGATATGTTAATAACACTTAAATTATCACAACAAATATATTGCTTCATCCACAAGACATGAGTGCAACATGTCACTACTGCCACATACTCTACTTATGTTGTAGAAAGAGTAATTGACTCTTACTTTTTTCTCAGCAATGAAACAAGTATGTTTCAAAGGAAAAATTCACCACCACCAGTGCTTCTTCTATCATCCACACTTCCTTCCCAATCAACATCTGTATATGTTGTTAAAGTGAAATATTCACTTTTAAGATACCACAGGCCATAATCAGTTGTGTTCTTGATATACTTAAATATAATTTTCACTAAATTTACATGTGATTCTTTAGGAGCATCTTGAAATATTGAAACCATGCACACTAATTACATGATATTAGGTCTTGATGCAATTAGGTATAACAAGATACCTATCATAGATCTATACAAAGTCTGATTTGCATCAAGGGACTCATCATCTTTGCTCAGCTTACATCCAATTATCATGGGAGTAATAATTGGTTTGATATATTCCATTCCAAACTTCTTGAGCATTTCCTTTGCATACTTGGTTTAGGATATAATTATCCCTTCATTAGTTTGTGTTATTTATATACCAAGGAAGAAAGAAATTTCTCCAAGCATAGACATCTCAAACTCACTTTCCATTTGTGTAGCAAATTATTTACACATTTTGTTGTTACTACCACCAAATATGATGTCATCTACATAAAAAAATAATAATAAACATATAATCACATTCTGATTTAAAATATAGATTGATATCTACACATCTTTTATTCAAATCCTTATTTTTGTAAGTATTGGTCTAATCTTGAATACCATGCTCTAGGTGTTTATTTTAGACCATACAAAGCTTTTTTCAGTCTGCACACATAATATTCTTATTCTAATAGATAAAAAACTTCAATTTGTTTTATGTAGACTTCCTTTTCTAGGTTTCCATTAAAGAAAGCATAGTTAACATCCATATGATAGACTTTGAACTTATTATAAGTAGAGAATGCTAGAAACATATGCTAGAAACATACTTATGGCTTCCAATCTTGAAACTAGAGCAAATATTTCCTCAAAATCTATTCCCTCAACTTGTGCATACCCTTTGGACATCAATCTTTCCTTATTGATTATAATAGTTCCATCCTCATTGAGCTTGTTTCTAAAGACCCACTTTGTACCTCGTACATTCTTGTTTGAAGGTCTTAGAACTAATTCCCAAGTTTTGTTCTTTTTAATTTGGCTCATTTCTTCTTCCATGGATTTTAACCAATTATCATCCTTGCTAGCTTCAACATAGTACTTGGGCTCAATTTCAGACATTAGAGAATAACTTACTTGCTTCTTGTTCATTGCAACTCTTCTCATTGTCTAAACTCCTTCATTTTTTTTTTCCAATGATCTGCTTTATAGGGTGATCCTTTTGAATAAATATTGTTGGTGCCTTTTCATTTACTTCCTCATGCTCTTCATTAGCTACTTCTTCTTCAAAATCTGATGATTCAATACATATTTCTTTGATAGGTTTAACATGTTTCAAACCTTCTTCAAACTTGACATTGATGTTCTTTACAATATTGTGTAGCCTTTTGTTGTAACATATGTAGGCTTTAATTTGGGTGGAATAACAAATAAATATTCCTTCATCACATCTTGATTCAAAGATTCCAAATTTATCCTCTTTTCTCCTAATGTAGCATTTACTACCAAACAAACTGAAATACTTAACAGAGGTAGGTTTTTCATACCAAAGTTCATAGGGAGTTTTATCATTATTTACCCTTAGTTGAACTCTATCCAAGATATATTCTATTGTTTGGACTACTTCTCTATAGTATCGATCACGTAACTTGGCCTCTTTTAACATTGTTCTGGCCATCTCCTTGACTATCCTATTATTTATCTCAACAACTCCATTCTATTATGGAGTCCCTAATGTAGAGTAATGTGTTTTTATTCCATGATTCTCATAATACTCAATGAAAACATTTGAAGTGAATTTTCCACCTTTATTAGATCTTAATCATTTTATTTTTTATCTAATATCATTCTCCACCATGACCCTAAAGATCCTAAATCTCTCAAATTCCTGAGACTTATCCTTCAAAAAGCTTACCCATGTCATTATTGAGTAATCATATACAACCAAAATGAATTAACTCTCTCCTTTAGATCCTCTTTTTTTAGTAGCACCACAAAGATAAGTATGAACTAATTCTAGAGGCTTTGTAGTTACATACTCCTTTGTTTGAAATATGACCCTTATCTACTTACCTTGTTGACATTTATTGCAAGTAGTGTCTATAGGTTTGGTTATCTTAGGTATGTGTCTAACACAATTACTTGAGCTCACTTTGACTAAGTTATCAAAATTGACATGAACCATTCTTCTATGCCATAACAAACTCTCATCAATCTTTCCTATCAAGTAGATACTATCATTCACTTTGACCAGATTATAGATATTGCTTTCAATTCTTTTCCCTTCTACAAATAGTCTTCTATATCTCCTTAACTTTTAGCCTTATGCATTAAATATGACCTTATATCCATTGTCACACATTTGACTGACACTTATCAGATTATGATTCAATCCTTCAACATAAAGGACATCATGGTAGGTAGTTTTCCATATATGTTCAAGGTTATTTTACCTTTCATATTTACTATAGTTTTCTACTAGGCTAACATATCCTTTCTTAAATTTTATTAGTTAGATGAAATTGATCTTATCACCAATCATATGTTTTGAGCAACCACTATCTATTACCCATAAATTTTGCTCCTTGGCATAGAGTACAATTTGAGCTATCATAGATTGATCTTTCACTTTCCACACATCTTTGGGTTTCTTATTTGGCTTCTTTTTCTCCTTTTTAGAGACTTTTAAACCTTTGTTCACACTATGAGGCATGCCTTCTTAATTTGTGTTTTTGGTTTTAAAAAGTTTTTTATACATTGTTTAGCTATGTGACCAATTTTTTTGTAATTATAACATATTACATTTATATTTAACAAGGGTGCAAATGAATTTATTCTTAAAAATTTTGCCCTCCTTTTAAGTACAACTCTACAATCAATATCCCTATGACCAAATTGATTATAGGTATAACAATAATTATAGAAAGATGAGGAATAACTAGTCATAACATTTCTTTGTGTAGGATGAAGAGCTCTTCTAAACTCTGGCTTCTTCAAGTCTCTCACTCTTGTGTAACCATTTGCATCAGCTGCCGTTGTGTTTTTATTTTTTTCAGACCTCTTTTCTACTTTACCTTTCTTCACATCAACATTGCTTGTGTCTATCTTTGTATCCTTGTAATATTTCTCTTTCTTTGCTCCTAATTCTCCTTCTAATTTGAAGTTGTCATATAAGTTAGTAGATGTACTAGTTATGGATCTTTTTCCTTTTTCATTACTAAGACCATATCTCTCTTTTTAATACTTTTGAGAATTGATTAAATAATCAAGATGTTTGATCCTCCTTTCAGTTTCAAACCTTTGTCTATTTGATCTTTAGCTTTCTCAAGCTCTCTTCTCAAAGCCACTATCTCTGCTTCTAACTTCATGCACTCATCAAATTTAGATTGTAGTTCAAGTTTGACTACATATTCTATTATTTTAGCCTCTTCAACTTATGTCTTTAGGCTAACCACCATCTGATCAGATTTTTCAAGACTTTTGGACACTTTTTCAATCTCCTTTTGTCCAAGCTTCTTTTATTTTGATTTCTCTTTTCTCATCTTGCCAATTTATTCTAGAGCATAGTTGAGTTTACACTCTAGATCTACTTCTTCTTCATCTAAGTCATCATCTTCTTTTTTATCCATATAATTTGATCCTAATGTCATGAATAGGACTTCATTTTTCTCAACCACAAAATCATAGTCATGATCATCGTCATAACTATCATTGTCATCCAATGAATCACTATCTTCTTTTGTGTATAGGCCTTTCTTGTTTTTGAAGAAGTTATTCTTCATGTAATAGTGAGGTTTCATATTCTTACTATCCTCTTATTGTTTAGAGTTATCATTTCTATAATTAGGATATTTAGTAGCAAAATGTCCTACTTTACCATAGTTAAAGCATTTAAAGGTTAACTTACCTTTGTATTTTCTAGACCCTATTCTTAATCTTCTAACAAAGTTGGCTTCTTCTTCATCAATCACCTCGAATCTTGATGTAGGTGCTTCTGCCTTTACTAGTTAGGATTATTTTAATGTAGCTTCTCTCTTGAAATTATCTACTTCTCACATTATTGTCTCATAGGTTGTGAAGGTTCCATGTAACTCATCAATAGTGATTTTATCTAGATCTCTTGCTTCCTCCATTACAAAGATTGTAGAGTCATGCCTGAATAGTAGAGATCTTAGGACCTTTTTGACAATTCTTTAATCTCTTCTCTAATGCTATTGATCACATTGACTATGTCATATACTCTAAGGAGGCAATCTATAATTTTTTCTTCTCTATTCATTTTAAGGCTTTCAAACTTGTCTTTGAATGTATGTAGCTTGGTCTGCTTTACCTTATTATCACCTTCATAGAAGCTCTTTAATTTTTATAGATATCTTGTGTATTTTGATAATGCATCACTTTGATAAACTCTAAATTTCACAATCCACAAAGGATAGCATTTTTTTCCTTAGCATTGCTCTCATATGCCTTCTTTGAATCTTGATCAATAGGAGTTGTAGTAGGGGATGTATATTCATTTAAAATAGACATCCATACATCAAACCCTAATGAGGATAAATATGATTCCACTCTAATTCTCCAAAATACATAGTTTGATCCATCAAAGAGAGGTGTTTTGTTTTAGGATCCTTCTTGACTAGACATTTGTGTTCACTATCCAAGATCTACTTGAGTTAATTAAGCTTCTTCTAAGAAACTAGGGATGTGATATCAATTGTTGGAACATAATTATATACTAAAGGGGGGTGAATTATTATATTGATTAACTTAGTCCTTTTATATAATTTTTAATGTAGATTAAATCTATATTCAGAGATCACATACACACAAATAGACACAACCCTATATATACCATAGAAAACCTAATATGAGAAAAAACACCATGAGAATAGTTGTTAGAATCTACTATTCTAATCTAGCCTCACAATAAAGAACTTCACTAGTTACAATGTTTAACAACACCAACCCTAACAAGACACCAATCCCCTAATTTAAGAGCACCTACTCTAAGGAAGTAGCAACTCCCTAACTGATCACCAAATCAGCTCTTCTGATGGCACCTACCAATCAAATCTATATTATGAAGATTAAACTCTAGATCATAAATTTTATTCATATATTAATCTAATTCAATTCTCTATTATAGGTCTCTTCTATAACTACTCATGCTCTACACATCTCTCTCCTCTTCTCTTCTCTTCTTTGCCCCTTTGTATCTATGTCTCTATATTTCTCTATTTGACACAATTCAATAACACCAACAATAATATATTGAATCCTAGATGACATATATATAATCATTTGATCTAGGGTTCTGTATATTTTGTGTTCATTGTTTGCTAACACATCATGCTCAGTTCTATTGGACTTTAGTTCTTATCTTTAATATCAAGTTTCCCACATCTAAAACTCATGCTTTACCATCATTATTCTTTGTCTCATTACTATTTGTATCATATATTGGGCTCTAGTTTTGATGCACATGCCATATTACACAAATTTGATCAATTACAACAATGAAATTCATTCTCTATGTCATAATTTATGGCTTAACTATAAGTTCCTCAATTTGACCATTGTAATGAACATATCTTTAAATATTGACCTTTGATCTTAAGTTTCATGTCATGATCTGATGGTCCTCGTTCAAATTTATCAACTTTAAAAAACATGCATTGGATCAAGTTATGACAGGCTCACACTTTCCATTAGATCCTTGTACACTTTCAAGCTTTCATGTTCCAACTTTAAAATGCATCCTTTGGATAATTTGATCCAAGCTCCCACGTGTCATTATATCTTCAACGTTACAATAACTTTATCTCTATCTATCTTAATCTCATCTCACTACTTCATGAGTCTTTGGAATGAATACGCTTTGTCAATTTTGTCAAACTATCCCAGTCTTTAACTCACCTCTATGTCGATAAACATTGATCACTTTATCCCATTGAATCAACTTGTTTCATTAGATCTTCATTACAAGATCAACCACTCCCTGCTAAATCTTCTGACAAGCTCAATCTTTATCATAGCTTAACATTAAACTTCAACCACTTGTCCTCATCTTGTTTCATCTTAACATCTTGGATAAAATTTGCTCCATTGATCTATTTGAGGTTTTATTGTACTTTACCTTGTGCAAATTTGACTAAGTATGGGAACCATTGCAATCTATCTATAAGTTCAACTTTGCACCTTCATATCTTTTGCTTCACTTAATAACCTATTTTGAAATTTGGACCATATAAACTTGGACTAATATTTAACAAACCCATATGCTCATTTCTTCCTGAATCCTTCATTCATGTGAGATATAATTCCATTAATATTCTTACATAGATTATTCTTCCATAGAGCCAACTATGCGTAGAACTCCGTGGAAGGTTAATTTTGTTCTTCCATAACTTTTGTTTCACTTAGTTGCATGAATTGAAATTTGTCACATAAGATCTTCTTACATAGGGATTCCATCCATATATAAATCTACTCCCAAATGCTTCATATGTGAAATATATGACATCATCAAAATGCCTTCTCAAATTTTCTTGACATATGCAAATTTGACTATGTGGCAAAACATTGTCAAATTTTTTGGGAGCCCAACTTTGCACATGAAAATATTTTTTCATGCTACATCATGTGACCTGAGATATAGCACATAGAAACTAAGCACCAAAATGAATAAACCCATATGATCATTTTATCCTGACACCTCCATGTGTGTGAATTTTAAACTCATCAACATGCTTACTTGGCTCTGCTTGAACCCTTTTACAAATTTGGCTAAGTATGGAAACTTAGTGAATTTTATCTAAGTATACAACTTTTCATCCTCATATATTTGACCACACTTCATTGCATGACTTCAAATCTATCACATAACAACTAGGGACTAATGTGATCACTATCATAAGACCAACTCCCCCAAACTCATCCACATGTGGTAATGGTGATGTTAGCAAACTACCTATTCAAAATTTTTACCACTAGAACCAAAATGTTTAGATGAACAAAATGAAGAACTAGATGAATTCCACTCATGCACATAAGCACTCTATTCATCTTTGACCTTTGATAGGATCCCTTACACATCCTCAAATCACCATACTCATTTATAAACATCAATGACATCCATAATGCCAATAATATCTATTTTTAAATCAGTGACAATCATATTGCCAACACCTATAATAAAAAATCCAAGATTTAGTGAAGCACCAACTCCACATGGAGCACCAACCCCAACTAGCCAAACACCCACTTGACTAGGCTTTAGCAAGAACCCACCTTCAAGGAGGCACCAACCCATAGATGACTTAACGCCAACTAAACCACTTGATTGCTTTGATCATCTTTAGAACATTATGTTTCTCAACCAACTGATGATGAACAACTCTTCATCTCTTCACACTCTTATCCCTCTCAAACTACCTTCTAGGGCTCTTCACTCAACTAGGTCTTTTTAATATTGATTAGGTCATATGGCCTTGATCTCCATAATTATACATCCTATTATATATTAACTATAAATCTTATACACCCCTCTAGTTATATATATGACCTCATTCTACTCCTCAATCTTCTTTCTTATTCACTTTCTCTAATCATTCTCAAATAGGCCTAAAATTATCTTGTAGTTATACAAGCATCTTGCTCATATCCCTATTGGTCATCCACACACACTTTAACACTCTTATTTTCCACATAATATTCCTTAGGACATGTTACAATAAGAATCAATCACAATCTCATGTTGATCACAACTCAATATTCTACATTCCTTCTTTAGGTCTCATGAAGACCTATTAGGCCTTCTTAGTCACACATTACACTTCACCTTATTTGGAACACATTAAAACTTAAAAAATGGAATTAATAATTAATATATCACTCTAATATACCCCCAATAGTCTCATATTATTTCCATAACACCTTTTAGGTCCAACCACCACTTAAAACACTATGTTAGCACTGTTCACATTAGGCCTATGTGTACTCAAACACTATCTGATCTCTCTCAAGCTTGAACACCTCCAAGTCATGTAAGCAAAACATAAAAAACATGTTTATATAATATATATATGACCTTAATTTCATCTTCATTCACTTTTTACACTCTGACTCAATGACCAATATTGGTCTTATTCACCCTTTAAGTCTCATGGAGAGCTACTTCATTAGGTCCTCTCTCTTAAAACTGAGACTTGATCTTCTTGGATCCAAATAGCCCTATCCAATTATCATAAACCAATAATAACATGTAAATTAATTATTATGTCCTATTACATTATTGGTTATATTTTCATCCTGTGTTCATACCTTGAATCCCTCTTTAGGATAAACTGCCCTATTAGGCTTGTACACCTCATAAACTATCTTTCAAGAATGAAGTTTAGTCACTCCTTTTGTAGATATCCCATGAAAAATTATACATATATAAATATAATAAATTACATCATGAACATACCCAACTATTTATAATAACTTTAATCAAAAATTAATGGCTCAAGAACAACTCTGCAACTTGCTCACTCAGAACTGCCAGAATACTCAAAAGCATATTCATAAGGAATTAGACTTCAACCACCTATGTATATATTTTATTTAATATTGATCCATTAAAATTATCCTATGACATATTTATATCATACTCAAATGAAAAACTCGCAAGCTCTAATGACAAATATTGGTCTTACAGACCAATTCCCTGAATTACAATCTCAAAATCCAATCCTGAACAAATAAGCCATTTTGTAAATACATTTTATTCACTTACACTGACTTAAAAATATTATACCAATCATGATCATAAATTAAAATTTATTAATAAAAAATACATGCACTCTATTTCGTCACTCTTTCATGAAATTACACTCAAATCTAACTTTTCATCACTACAACTCAGAATTGTCAATATAGTCAAAAACACATTCATGAAACATTAACCTTATAACACCTATATAGGAACTTTCAAGGACTTAAAATTCATGAAAATTCTTCTCTTTAATTTGTATACCATCTTCAAATACAAAATCAATATGGTATAATGTCAAATATTGGTCTTGTAGACTAATATTTTGACCTCTCTCCTCACATTCACACCTAAACCATATAAGCCATTTTAGCTTCAAATTTTAAACCTCTATAATTGAATTCCAACCCCTCTACCAAGAATTAATATGACATAAAATTCCTAAACAAAAAATTCATGCACTTCAATCTATCACTCTTTCATGAAAACACATCAAGAATCATCTTCTCATCACTATCTGGGTTTTACACATTTTGCTCTATTAGGCCTGTTAGCGACTAACCCACCTGGATCACAAAATTTTTTATTTTAGTTACTAAAACCTATCCAAAAAAATTCATAGACATCAAATTCAAGTCTCTACCTTCTATATCAAATCATTTTTAAACTTAGTCCAATACAAATTTTGATAGCTATAGAAACTTCTTCAAAACCAAGCTTGTATCTTTACATTTTATGTCTTATCTATCTAACCAATACCACATCAAGGTACTTTGGAGATTCCAATATAATATCTAATATCGTACCTAATCATAGCAATCCATTCTGGTCACTTTTAATCGACATCTTCAACATCATGTCCTTATTAGGGTTCTAAGAGGGTTTAAGCTCGTTTCCACTCTTAACAATCATTCATAAATTACATCACCTAAAACCAAAAAATTATGCCTAAATTTTTTATCTAGGACCATTCCCCATCTACCATCAATATATTAGCTTCCCATGCATAGTATTGATGATCTAAAAAACATAATAAAATCCTTCTCAGGTTGAGAACCCTTCATTTTTTAAACTTGAGAGACCTCAAAGAACATTTTCTTGCCTTAACCTTCAAAATTTGATTAAAAACTTCATGAATACACCTAAGACAACCTATCACACATCTTATAAAGCTAATCTATACATACATGCCTTAGAAATTGAACCTCATGTCTCATTAGGCCATGTTCTCACCACCTTGCTTTCTACACCTTCACACCTCATTAGGCCTTGAACTAACCTTAAAACCTTTTTTTAAGATCTTAATACTTCACCCACATGCTCACACAACATCTCACATGATTAAACAATGTAGAACATCCTTCTACAACCTTATCTCACCATGAAACCAAGCTTATACCTTCACACATGGTCTCTTCATGCTATTACTAAGCTTCACAAGACACCTTGTCCTCAAAGACACTTGATATCAATCTTATATAATGTTTACAATCCTGAGAACATCCATCTCACCTTGATACCATGTCACTTCATACACAATACTAGGCAACCTATGCATATACCTTCTCAAGACACTATTAGGCTCAAGTACTCGACAACTTTGACAACAAGGACCTTTCATGTTGACCTTCACATCACTCATGTAGATATAAGAACATATACTAATAATATATTACAATCTCACAATCATTGCAACAATATCTTCCAAACTTCTTGACACAACTCACTACCAAATAAACTAACCTTATTCTCACCAACACTCTTGCAGTCCTACTTATCATCATACCTTCACAAGAACCTCTAACATAAATGATAACATCAATGCCAAAACTTAACAATCAATGACAATGCTCAATAATCTCCCTTTTGTCATTGATGGCAAACACACTCAGAAAACTATGGCAACCACTCTCGATGGCAATCATCTCCTAGATCTAGCTCTTGTCTTTTTTAACACTTTATGATCTTTATCCCCCTTTGACATTAATGACAAAGGGTCACCTACAACTACTAGAATCACACTTTCTCCCCCTGAGTTAATACTACCTCTCAAAGACACTATATTTCACTTAATATTCAGAAACTATGATAACCACCCATGGAAACCACTCTCAAAAACTTCTCTCAACTAGGACACTTACCTTCCTTGATGTGATTGAAGAATATCAAACTCTTGATCACACACTAGGCTACCACACTCTTGACACTAACTATAGAATTAGGGACTCCCAATTTGTATTCATAGCTCAACACATGATTCAATATGAATATTAAACCATCCTCATCTTCCTTCAAGCATCTTGACACCAATACCCCTTCTTAACATATATCAAACTCAATTACTCACATAAATAGATACCAAAAGTTTACCTCTCATATGATAATTGACTGCACTTTGACCTTAGATACCTGATGTCAACCTTATATCTCTCATCATACTACCTAGTATACATGGAGCTTATAAATAACCTAAATATCTCCCCCTTAAACCAATCATCCATCATGATTATGCTAATTGAAGAGTGACTCCATAAAGCCTAATGAAGTCACCCCTTTCTATAGGGTACTAAAACACTATGAACTTAGCAAATTCCCATATCTCCAATCCACCCTTCTCAACCATCTTATAATCATGAGACTGATAGTCTCTCTTTAGAATCCACTTAGACTTGACTAAAGCGTTTGACTCATCCACCTTGTCATCCTTCTTCTCTTTGACTGTTTTATCAATATATGTAGATAACACATATTCTTGACATTCCCTTACATCTAATTGTTGTTCTACCTTAACAAATATTCCATTTTGATTAGTAGACTAATCATGACTTAGCTTAACTTCCTTTGGTTTCCATACACATGTTTGACCCTTCTCATGAACTCTAAGAGCTCCATATACCTTGTTATGTCTTGACAGGCTTCTAAATCTAATAGGATAAAATCTTGTAATGTGTCCCACATTATGATAACTATAGTAAAAAACATTAATTTTCTTACCTCTTGACTAATAACTTCTTCTCCCATGGTCCCATGACAACTCATTTCATGAGACCATTCTATAATCACTTGGTTTATGACCAAAGATATGACAAGCAAAATAATAATCATATAAAAAATTGGAATACCTCATTGCATTAGGCTACCTGATTGATCTCTTCATGTTAATTTAATGTTGGTTCTCTTAACTTATTTTGGATTCTCATGTTCTTTCTCAAAATTGCTCATTTTGTCTATGAGCTGCTCATGCTCAACCTTAAAAGAATCTAGCTTTGTCTTCAACTGATCATACTCAACTTCTTTTGATCCAAACTTTGTATTGACACCTTCTAACTGATTCTTAAGATCCTTGATGATATTCTCATCTCTTTTATCTTCTTTGACCCAATCACTCTTCAAAGTACATATTTGCTCCTTAAGACCTTTGACCATAGATCTCAACTCATGCTTCTTCTTCTTTTGGTGCTTCAAATCATCTAGGACCCTTATGAGCTCAGCTTCAAGATCTACTTTAGTTTCTCCTTCTTCATTGTCATATTAGACTTCATCATTCATATTGTATTCTTCCTTGGAGAAACCTAATTTTTTAGCCAAGATAGAACTCCATTGACAACTTAATCAACATAGTCATCATCATCAAAAACATTAGTATCACTTACCTCAGATGACTTCTTCAACATCTCTCTTACATACTTATCTTGTGAAATGAATTGAACTACATTGCTATCTTTATAAACATTATCATCATCATAATCCATGCTTGTGCTTCCAGGATATCCTTTAGGCTATTAGACCTAATTTAAAGGATCAAGATTTTATCCCAATTGTGAGAGGCATAATGATTGAGGGGGGGTATTTTGAATCAATAGTCAAAACATTCATTCAATTAAACTTAACATTCATGAGCCATTCATATAAGCACATAGATCTAGCAAGCTTAAGCAACCATACAAGAACATGAAATAAGATAACACATAATATATGTTGGAAACCCTCAAGGGTAATAAAACCCACTAATATTTTTAAATGGACTATAGTCCTATAATATAAAAACTAAGATTTAGTGAATCAGAAACTCCACATGGATCACCAAACCCAACTAACTAAGCACCCACTTGACTAGGCTTTAACAAGCACCCACTTTCAAGGAGGCACTAACCCCCTAGTTGAATCGGTGCCAACTTAGCCACTTGATTGATTTTAAAATATTTATAAAACTATATTTCTCAACCAATTGATGATGAACACCTATTTATCTCTTCACACTCTTATCCCTCTCAAACTGCCTTCCAGGCCTTTTCGCTCAACTAGGTATTTTTAAGATTGATTAGGTCATATGACACTGATATTCATACTCATAACTCCTATTATATCTTAATTATATATATTATACACCCCTATAATTTTCTACATGACCTCTTTCTACTTCTTAATCTTCTTTCTCATTCACTTTCTCTAAGCGTTCTCAAATAGGCCTAAAACCATCTTGTATTTATACAATCTTCTTGTTCATATCCCTCTTGTTATGATACACACACTTTCCCACTTATATTTTCCACATAATATAACTTAAAACACATTACAACAATAATCAATCATAATCTCAAGTCAGTCACAACTCAATAGTCCACATTCCATATTTAGGTCTCATGGAGAAATATTAGGCCTTCTTAGTCACACACTACACTTTAGCTTCTTTGGAACACTTTAAAACTACAAACATAGTATTAATAATTCATATATCACTAAAATATACCCCCAATAATCTCATATTACATCCATGACACCTTTTAGGTCCAACCATCACTTGAAACACTTCGTTAGCACTGTTCACATTAGGCCTATGTGTACTCAAACAATATCTAATCTCTCACAAGATTTATCACCTACATGTCATGTAACCAAAACATAAAAAAATATATTTATATTATATATATTACCTTAATTTAATCTTAATTCACTTGGTACACTCTAACTCAATGATCAACATAGGTCTTACTCACCCTTTAGGTCTCATAGAGACCTACTTCAGGTCTGCTCTCTTAATGCTGAGAATTGATTTTATTGAATATAGATAGCCTTATCCAATAATAAAAAAAACACTCCAAAACTTTTAAAATTAATAGTTATAACTTATTCCATTCTTTTTTATATTTTCATCTTGTTTTCATACCATGAATCCCTCTTTAGGACAGACTGCCTTATTAGGCCTATACACCTCATAAATTGTCTTAAAAGAATGAATTTAAAACACTCCTTTATAAACTCTCCCATGAAAAATAAAACATACATAAATATAATAAATAACATAATTGACATCCCCAACTACCTGGAACAAATTCACTCAGACAATAATGGCACAAGAACAAATCTGCAACTTACTTAAAACTGCTAGAATACTCAAAAATATAGTCATAAGGAATTAGACTTAAACCACCTATTTAAATATTTTTATTAACACTTGATACATGAAAATTATCCTATGACATATTTATGTAGTTTTAAAATTTAAAAATCATAAGGTCTAATGTCAAATATTGGTCTTATGGACCAATTCCTTGATTGACAGTCTCATAGTCCAATCCTGAATAGACAAGCCACTTTGTGAACAAATTTTATTCACTTAAAATAACTAAAAAAGATTATAAAAATCATTATAATGAATTAAAATTCATTAATAAAAATTTCGTGCACTATATTTCATCACTCTTTTATGAAAATACACTCAAATCTAACTTTTCATCACTACAACTTAGAATTGTCAAGAGTGTCAAAAACACAGTCATGAAGCATTAAAATAGTAACATATATATGGAATTTTAAAGACTTAAAATGCATGAAAATTATGATATAAAATTTAAATACCATATTCAAAAAAAAATCAATATGGTCTAATGTCAAATATTGGTCTTGTAAACTAATCTTTTGTCCTCTCTCCTCACAGTCACACCAGAACTAGATAAGCCATTTTGGATTTGAATTTTTAACCTCTATACTGAACTTATATAACATATAAAAATAATTAATAGGATATAAAATTCCAAAAAAAAAAATTAATTCACTTCAATCCATCACTCTTTAATGAAAACATATCAATAATCATCTTCTCATCATTGTCTGGGTTTTGCACATTTTGCTCTATTAGGCCTGTTAGAAACTATCCCACTTGGATCACCAAATTTTAAATTTTAAATACTATAAAATATCCATAAACCTTCATGTAAATCAAATAAAATTATCTCCCTTCTCTATCCAATCATTTGTAAACTTAGTCCAATATAACTTTTGATAACTACAATAACTTTTTTAGAAACAAGCTTATATCTTTACATTTTCTCTCTCATCTCTCTAAAAAATACCCCCTAGGGGTACCCATGAGAGTCAAATATAATATAAATAATTTAAATAATCATACTAATCTATTATGGTCACTTTTGATAAACATTTTCAGCATCAGGTCCTTATTAGGTTTCTAAAAGGGTTTAAGCTTGTTCCCACTCTTAACGATCATTCACAAAGAATAGCCCCTTAATCAAAAAAATAATGCCTATAATTTTTAGATAGGAAACTTAAAAATATACCATTAATACCTTATGTTCCCAAGAAGAGGTTTGATGAGATAACAAACACAAGAAAATACTTCTCGAGTTGAGAACCCTTCATTATATGCACTTGAGAGACCTCAAAACACTTTTTCTTACCTTAACCTTCAAAAATTGACTTGAAAATTCATGAATACACCTAATAAAACATATTAAAAATATCACATGTACATACTTTCCTTGTAAATTGAACCTCATGCATCATTAGGCCATGCTCTCACCACCTTGCTTTCTACACCTAAGTCTTCACACCTCATTTGGCCTTGAACTAACCTTTAAACCTATTTTAATATATAAATACATCACTCACATGATCAGAAAATATATCAAATTCTCAAAAAAATTAAAACATCCTACTATAACCTTATCTCACCATGTAACCAAGTTTATGCCTTCACACAAGGTCTCTTCATGCCATAACTAAGCTTCACAAGACACCTCATCCTCAAAGACACTTGATATCAATCCTATATAACCTTTAAAAGATTTATAAAATCCATATCACCATGCCAAAATGAATCTTCAATCACAATACAAATAATCTTATGCACATACCTTCTCAAGACACTACTAGGCTCAAGCACTTGACAACTTTGACAATAAGGAACTTTCATGCTAACTTTCACATCACTCACGTAGATATAAGAACATATATCAATCATATATTACACTCAAAAAATAACTAAAATAATATCTTCCAATATTATTTACATAAATCAATACCAACTAAACTGACCTTACTCTCACCAACACTCTTACAGACCTACTTGCCATCATACTTTCACAAGAACATTTGACATCAATGCCAAAACTCAATAATAAATGAAAATGCTCAAAAATAGTGTCCTTATTAAGAAATTGGGTGGAGGAATAAGGTATAGAATCATTTTTCATGTCCATAAAGGTTTATAGATAATTTCTAGTCTTCAAGTATGCTAAACCAGTCATCCAAGCTAGCTAGACACAAATAAGACTAATGGTGCAAATAGTGAAAAACCTAGACAGTAGTGAGAAGATCAATTGGGATGTGTTTTCATGATATAATGATTAAAAAAATACATGGAGATGTTTTTAATTAATTTTAATATATGTTCATTCTTGTAATAAGCTTTAGAGGTCATGTGTGTGGTGAAAACATTGTTCACAAGTTGACTTGTCTAGTTCAGATAAGATAGTGAGATATAAGGTCATGAGATTAGTCTAAAAGGCCAATAGTTTCCACTAGATCATATTATATTTATATTTTAAGATGGTATAGATATGTCATAGGATCATTTTTATGCATTTTAAGTCTTTTAAAGTCCTTATATAAGTGTTTAAGGTCAATGTTTCATGACTATGTTTTTGATAGTCTTGGTAGTTCTGAGTAAGCAAGTTGCAGTGATGAGTTTGAGGCTCTATGCCCTAATTTGAAGTGTCTAATGCATATTGTGATATTTTTTAGGAAATGTAGGCTTGTGATTTATTTTCATTATTTTATCACTAAATGATGTGTTATCTTTAGTTGTTCAAGATAGACTTTTCTGTGTGTTCAAAGGCCTCATGTGAACAGTGTTAATGGAGTGTTTCAAGTGGTTTTTGGACCTAAAAGGTTTCATGGTGCTCTAAGTATTTTTTATAATTCCTATTTTATTAAAAAATTGTGCCATTTATAGAGGTGTATAGTGTTCCAAGGTGTCATAAGGTAATGTGTCCTAAAGTAGGCCTAATGGAATTAAGTCTGACCTAAAGAAGGATTTGGTCTATTTGAGTTACGGATGACCTAATGTAGTGATTTATTCTTGATTTTAACATTTAATTAGGCATATTATTTGGAAAATCTAATTGGTAAAGTGTGTGTTTCTAACTAATAGGTGTATGAGCAATACGCTTGTATAAGAACAAGGCCTTTTCAGCCTAATTGGCTAGTTAGAAGATTGTAATTGAGGAGCGAATGAGATAGAAGATCCTTGAGTAGAAGGAGGTCTTGTAGACCATCATAAGATAATATAGGTACTATCATGAATATATAATAGGAGGTCTAAGTATGAAATTCAAGGTAATATGACCTAATCAGTCTTCAAGAGACCTAGTTGAGCGAAGAGGCCTAGAAGGCAGTTTGAGAGGGATAAGAGTGTGAAGAGATGAAGGGGTTTTCATCATCTATTTTGTGATAAACAAGTTGTTCTAAAATTGATAAAAGTAATCCGCTAGCTGATTTTATGTTGAATCATCTAGGGGTTTGGTGTTCCATGTGGAGTTGGTGATTCACTAAATTTAGTTTTTGTCTTATAAGACTTGAGTTCATTTGAATATATTAGTGGGTTATCTTCCCCTTGAGGGTTTCCCAAATATGTGATGTTTTCTTGTATTTCATTTTCAAATATAAGGTTATTTGTGCTTTGATTGATCTATATGTTTGTATGAATGGCTCATGAATGTTAAGTGGAATTGAATGAATGTTTTGAAGATTCATTCACCTCCCCCTCTAAATCATTATGCTTCCAAAAACTGATATTAGATCCTAGTCCTTTGAAATAATTTTAACAACTTAAAGGTGATCTTAAGAAGCACAATATGTCTAGTGATCAAAAAGATGAATACACCATGTATGATGAAGAAGTCTAATATGATAATGAACAAGGAGAATATGAAGTAGACCTTGAAGCTGAGCTCATAAGTGCCCTAGTTGATTTGAATCATCAAAAGAAGAGGAAGCATGAGTTGACATATATGGTCAAGGATCTTAAGGAACAAATATGTACCTTGAAGAGTGACATGGTCAAAGAAGCCAAAAATAATGAGAAGACCATTAAGGATCTCAAGAATCGGTTACAAGGTGTTAATAAAAAGTTTAGATCAAAGGAAATTAAGTATTATTAGTTAAAGATAGTTTTATATTCCTTAAAGGTTGAACATGAGTAGCTCACAGACAAGATGAACAAGTTTGAGAAAGATCATGAGAATTCAGAATAAGTCAATATTACCAACATGAAAAGACCAATCAAGAAACCTAATGCAATAAGTTATAAGTTATCATGGGACCATGGGAAAAGAAGTGAGCAGTCAAGAAGTAAGTACATAAATGTTTTTTTTCTATAATTTTCTTGATATGGGACACATTGAAATATTCTATCCTAATAGAGTTATAAGGACCTCAATATTCAACAAGATATATGGAGCTCCTAGAGTGCATAATAAGGGTCAAACATTGGTATAGAATCCAAATCAAGTTAGGACTTATCATATTGAGCCCAACAATAAAGATGGATTGTTTTCTAAGGAAGAGCAGGAGATTAAAGAAGAATCTATGTTAGCTCAGACTTCCTTTCACATTCAATATGAAAGAATGAAAAGTTGTATAGATAATGGTTGCTCAAGCCACATGACAAGAGACAAAAACAAGTTTATCTCATTGAATAAGAATGTTGTAGGAATAGTGAGATTTGGAGACAACATAATTGCCAATATAGTTGGCAAGGGTATATTGATTTTGGACTATGGGAAGACCAAGATAGAAAAATCATTGTATGTGGAATGTTTGAAACATAACCTGCTTAGTGTAAGTCAAATGTGTAACCAAGGACACACACTAACATTTCTTGATGGAGGGTGTGAGATAAGGAGAGCTAAATCAAGAAGGCTAATTTCAAATGCTAAGAGAACTGATAACAATCTATATGTCTTGATTGAGATAAATAAGGATAGATGCTTTATGAGCAAGATGGATTAAAGTTGGCTATGGAATAGAAGGTTAGATCAACTAAAATTTAACAACTTGGGTAAGATAAGCACTAATAAGTATGTGAAGTACATTCCTAAGATCACCAAACCTATAAACATACTCTGTAAGGCATGTCAACATGGTAAGAAGAGTAGAATAAGGTTCAAGTCTGAGGAGTACTCTACTACAAGACCCTTAGAGTTAATACACATTGATCTCTGTGGGCCTGTAAGATTCTAACTCATTCAAGGAGATAAATACTTCATGTTACTCATAGATGACTACACAAGAATGACTTAGGTAGCATTTTTGAAATTAAATTCAAAACCTTTTGATAAGTTCAAGGCATTCAAGGCCCTTGTTGAGAATGAGAATAATGGGAAGATCAAGTGCATAAGATCTAACAAGGAGGAGAGTTTTTCTCTAATGAGTTTGTTGACTTCTATGATGTTCATGGAATAAGGAGATGGTTCCCAATATCTAAAACACCTCAACATAATGGGGTAGTGGAAAGAAATAATAGGACAATTTAAGAGATGGCAAGAACTATGCTAAATTAGTCTATATTATCTGATGGATATTGGAGAGAGGTAGTCAGCACTGCAATCTAAATTTTAAATAGAGGATAGATAAGGACTAATGGTAACAAGACTTCCTATGAACTATGGAAAGGTATACCATCTAATGTGTTTGTGTTTGGGATAAAATGTTTCATCAAAAGAGATGATGAAGTCTTATGAAAGTTTGATCCCATATCTGATGAATGTATATTCTTAAGATACTCATCAATGAGCTTAGCCTATCAAGAGGTTATAGAAGATAGTGGAAATAACCAATGTGAAGATTGATGAGACAAGGGAATCACACTCATAGACAAAGGATACATTATATAATCTAGATTTCAGGATTGAAGAGGAAACTATGGAGGTTGATGAAGAATAAAAAGAAGATAAGGAAAGACAAGACTCAAAAATCCAATCAAGATAGATTCAAAGAGGTCATCTTAAATCAAAAATAATTGGAAATAAGGATGCAAGTATGAAAACAAGGAGAAGACTAATAAGTAATCTAAATCAAGATAACGTTACTCTATTATCCAAGATTGAACTTAAGAACCTTGTAGAAGAAAGAAAATTCAAGTTTTGGATAGGTGTTATGAATGAGGAGTTAGACCAAATAGAGAACAATGAAACTTGGGAACTAGTTCCTAAACCTAAAGACAAGAATGTCATTGACACAAAATGGGTATTTAGAAATAATTTGAATGAATATGGAGAAGTCACTAGGAACAAGGATAGATTGGTATGTAATGGATATGCACAAGTTGAAGGGATAAACTTTGAGGATACCTTTTCACCAGTGGCAAGGTTGGAGTCCATCAAATTATTTATATCATATGTAGGATTCAAAAGGTTCAAGGTGTACAAATGGATGTCAAATCTACCTTTTTTAATGCAAATTTGGAATAAGAGGTATACATAGAGAAAATTGAGGAGTTATCACTATCAGGAGACAAGGAATATGTTTGTAGATTTAAAAATGCTCATTATGGTCTAAAGCAAGCTCCTAGAGATTGGTATGCCAAGTTGGATAGGTATATATTAGATTAAGGATTCAAAAGAGGAGTTTTAGATAGTAATCTACACAAAAAATATATAAGATAACCATCAATTGATAGTTGTTGTCTATTTGAATGACATCATATTTAGTGGAAATAATAATAACATGACCAAGGCCTTTGTAGAGGTGATGAACAAAGAAACTAAGATGTCCATGTTGGGAGAAATATCATTTTTTCTTGGGTTAAAAATAACTCAATCTAAAGAAGGTATATTCATTTCATAATCCAAGTACATAAAAGAGACATTGAAGAAGTTTGAGATAGATGATTGTAAGGAAGTTAGTATAGCTATGATCATAGGGTTTATGTTGATAAAGGAAGATGAGTCTCCAAAGGTCAATCATACATCATATAGTTCAATGATTGGAAGTTTCCTATACACCACTATATTTAGACCTGGCATCATGTAAATAGTAGGTCTTGTGAGATGGTTTCAAGTAGATCCAAAAGAAAATCATTTACAAGTAGTCAAAAGGGTACTCAAGTATCTCAAGGAGACTATGGAGTTTGGGTTTCAGTATCCATGGAGAAAGCAGTTCAATTTGATAGCCTATACAAATGCAGACTAGGTAGGAAGCATAAATGATGGGAAGAGTACTAGTGGAGGAGCTTTATTCTTAGGTGGGTGCCTAGTTTCATGGATAACCAAGTAACCATCAGCAGTATTATCCACTTGTGAGGTTGAGTACATTGTATCAAATTCATGTTGCACTTAGGTCTTATGGATGAGACAAACCTTAAAATACTACAAGGTGGAGTATGATGGTCTTATCCCTATATATTGTGATAATGAAAGTGTTATAATCATATCAAATAAGCTTGTCATGCACTCAAAGACTAAGAACATTCATATCAAGTATCATTTCCTAAGAGATAAGGTAAGTGAAAAAAGTGTCAAACTTGAATATGTTTATACACATGATCAAATGTAGATATTTTGAACAAGACACTTCCAAAATCAATATTTAAACACCTAAGATAAGAATTGGGTTTAGTTCTTGCCCCTAATAGTCACTAAAGAAGTCAAGTTCTTAGGGGGAGATAATTAGGTGATTCATTAGGTCCAAGTATAGGTGAGTATTTCTGAGAAGATATGCATGGAGATAGGGAGAACATGTTTGTATGATGACTCATAAACTCATAATACTGTAAGTTGAGTGTTTGATTGTAATGAGTGTGATCCAAGGAGTTGCAGACATCACTTTATTATTTATGTCAAAGGGGGATAAATTTTAGAATGAGTGAGAAGTTTATTGAGAGTGGTTTTTGAGAGTGGTTTTCATCAATGACAAAGGGGGAGACTATTAAAGATTGTAATTGATGTCAAAGGTGCATCTTGTATGAGGTTGATGTTATTGAGAGAGTGTGCCTAGTTGGTAGTATGTTGATATCACAAGGGGTATTGATGGAGTGTTGTCATTGAAGGATGTTGCCATGAGAGACAATGTGAAGGTAACTAATGCCTTATGGTTGTAGGAAGGTACATGTCTTTGAGCTCAAGTGCTTAAATAGCCTAATACTAGTCATGACATGAAGAAACCTTGTAAGAAGGTATGAACATGTGGCTTGGTGAGTGAGCACGAGCATGATTGGTTATATGAGGTTACTTGATCATATATGTGAGGAATTATATCACTCATGAGATTCTTAGGGTAAGCCTACACGGGTAGGACCTTTAGACCAATTCTACACCTAGACCACTCCAAGAGCCTACATGGCCTAAAGAGGTATCATGATCTATTGTCAAGGCATGTGAAGGATGTATGGTAGTGTTTAATCATCAGATAGGTTTCTTGATTATGTGAGTGAGGTGGAGAGTGCATGGAAAGAGGCATGAAGGTTAGTTTTAAGTCCTAAATTGGTTTGTTGGTCAAGGTTAAGAGAGCAAAGAGAGATAGTGTGGCCTAATTAAGGGTCATGATCATATTTCAAGGTGTTTGAGATCATGTAAGTATTTTTAGAGGTGAGTTATGTTTTTTCAAGTTTTTTCATGTGGTTTAAATTCATAGTGTGAAGGAAAAGACATGAAAAGTTGTTTGGAGGTCTTCCAAATGCTCAAAATGAAGGATTTTCAACTTGAGAAGGAATTTATTATGCTCATTATATTTTCAAACCTTTGCATGGTAACATAAAAAGTTCATGGTAGATGTGGAAGGGTCCTAGACCAAAATTATAGGTATTATTTTTTGGATTTAGGGGCTATGCTTTATGAACAATCCTTAAGAATGGAAATAGGTTTAAACCCTCTTAGAACGCTAATAAGGACTTGATGTTGAAGATTTTGATCAAGAGTGCTCAGGATGGATTAAATTGCTTAGGTCATCTATTATATATATAATTGGACTCTCCTAGGGATCTCTAGGTAGTATTGGTTAGAGAGAGGGGAGATAAAATGTTGAGTTATAGGCTTGTTTCTAAAGAAGTTGTAGAAGTCAAAAACATGCATTAGACATGGTAATAAAATGGATGGAGTAAAAATTTAGAGAATCATGTTTCATTTCCATAAATGTTTATGGATAGGTTATAGTCCTCAAGTGTGTTAAATTGGTCATCGAAGTTAGCTAGTCGCTAACAGGCCTAATGGTGTAAACAGTGAAAAACTCATGCAATAGTGAGAAGATGAATTGGGATGTGTTTTCATGATAAAATGATGAAAAAAGTACATGGAGATGTTATTAATGACTTTTTAGATATTTTAATTCTTTTAAGAAGCTTTGGAGATCATGTTTGTGGTGAAAAAGTTGCTCACAAGTTGACTTGTCTGGTTTAGATAAAATAGTGAGATATAAGGTCATGAGATTGGTCTAGAAGACCACTAGTTACAACTAGACCATATGAGGTTTATATTTGAATATGGTATAGAGATGTCATGAGATAATTTTCATGAATTTTAATTCTTTGAAATTTTCTATACAGGGGTTGAATGTGAATAGTTCATGACTATATTTTTGACAGTTTTGGTAATTTTGAGTAAACAAATTACAGTGATGAGTTTGAGGCTTTATGCCCTGAGTTGAAGTTTATAATGCATATGGTGATATTTTTGAAGTGATTTTTTATAAGTGATTTATTATCATGATTGTGTGGCTAAATGATGTATTATTTTTAGTTGTTCAAGATAGACTTTTTTGTGTGTTTAAAGGCATAATGTGAATAGTGCTAATAGAGTGTTTCAAGTGGTGGTTGGACCTAAAAGATGTCATGGTGTTCGAAGGATGTTGGATAAGGCCTATTTTATTTTTTTATGATTTTTTTTTTCATGCATAGAGTTGTATAAAGTTCCAAGGGGTCATAACATAGCATATCCTAAAGTAGACCTAATGGAATTAGGTCTCTATGAGACATAAAGATGGATTTGATTTATTTGAATTATGGCCAACCTAATGTAATGATTGATCATTGATTGTAACATGTCCTAAGGACTATTATGTGGCTAATATAAGTGGGCAATTTTATGCTTCCTACTAAGAGGTAAATGATAAAGAGGCTTATATAAGAACAAGGCATTTTAGGTCTCAATAACTAGTTAGAATATTATAATTGAGGATAGAATGAGATATAAGATACTTGAGAATAAGGAGGTATTTTAGACCATCATAATAAAATATGGGGAATATCATGATTACATATAAGGAGGTCTGAGTATGAAAGTCAAAGTCATATGACTTAATTAGTCTTGAAGATACATTGTTGAGTGAAAAGGCCTATAAGAAAGTTTGAGAGGGATAAGAGTGTGAAGATCTGAAGAGGTGGTCATCATATAGTATGTGATAAATAAGGTGTCATGAATGTGATCAAATAAACTAGGTGTCTAAGTTGATTTTGACTCATCTAGGGGTTTGGTACCTCCTTGTAAGTGGGTGCTTGTTAAAGCCCAGTCAATTGGGTGCTTGGCTAGTTGGGATTAGTGCTCCATGTGGAGTTGGTGCTTCACTAAATTTAGTTTTTATCTTATAGGACTGTATTCAATTTGTAGATATCAGTGGTTTTTTTTCCCTTGAGGGTTTCCCACATATGTGATGTATTCTTGTGTTTCATGTTTATATGTATGGTTGTTTGTGCTTTGATTAATATATATGTTTGTATGAATGGCTCATAACTACTAAGTGGAATTGAATGAATGTTTTGAATACTGATTAGCCCCTTCATTATGCTTTTTATAATATATTGGTATACAAGGAGGGAAAAGGACAATATCACCAAAACTAAGATATTAGCACCATGGGGCATTACTATCCCTATTATGGTGCTAGTGTCCAGGTGGTATAACATGAGGCACTAAGGAATAGGATGTCAAGATGAGGGTTTGGGACTACTTTAGGGATCTTTAGGGATACTTTTGGCTCACATAAAGGCTAGATAAGTTTGAAAATAGGCCCTAACATAGGTATAGTCCTAAGTTAGGGATGGGTGGTCTCAAGTAGAACTCTTAGCACTCAAGTGTCATTTTTAGGTGATTACATTTGCATTCCCTTTATTTTATAAATTCATTAAAGTGAAATGACTAAGATAAAAGAAAAATAAGTGTACCTAAAATTACCTAAGAGGTGAATCCCATGAATATGGATATGATTTTGTGAAGCATGCTCTATTGTTTGTCTTGAAAATTAAATGTGCATAGATTAATCGTTACTTAAGAGATATCAAAAGTAAAGACAAAACTAAGTAAAGAGATGAGAGAGGGGAAAAGAATGAATATAACTCACTGGATATGTGAACCAATGCATAAATCTAATGTCAAATAATGTGTGTACATGTAAATAGAGATTAATTGATGAATAACTCAGACTGATTTGATGGCTTGCTCAATCCCCATGTGTGGGTGGCTCAAGAACTCAACCCTATTTTGACTCCATCGTTTCCCACCCCCACTTGGTGGATCATGACCTATGAATATCTTAGATTAGACTAATATTGTGTCTAACCCTCTTATGTAGGTGGCTCAATATCTCAATTAGACTATGTCTCCATTATTTCTTACCCTTGTGTAGTATATGTATCTAAAATTGAAACCATGTGATGTAATATGCGATGTGTAACTAGAGATGTTAGCTCTTAGGCTACTCAGGAATATTAGTTAGATCTGGGCCACTTGGGAATGCCAACCACTACAAATGGAGTAAGATATGAATCTAGTGTATAACTTAGAACATGGTGTTTAATCTATATAATGTAGATAATAACATTTAGTTTGTATTTCCATCAAATCAACTAGTGTATAAGTGAGCATACTAAAAGAATGTGCCACACACATGCCCCTAAATATGATATTTGAGTCTATGGCTTCTACACTAAGTTTTAATAATCTATATATGAGTATCTAAACTAAAATGGGAATGATTATGCCACACATGATGTCCCTAATCTGATCAAATTGGTATGAATCTAAGCTAAAACTAGCCAAAACTAGTAAGTTATAGTTAAACATGTGTAAACCTTGACTTTACCTACTTTAATTTTCTATCTAGTCTATATTTTTTTAAATTGAGGTTACTAGATAGTAGTGCCATGTGGTGCTAGTGTCCCAATTTGGATGCTAAGGTCCAACTAGTGTGATTTCTATGAAATTCTAATGGATCTCTATGTCACCAATTCCCACTATGTTTTACTAAAATTAATTTTTGTGTTCTAAGCCTATATGTTGAAAACTATACTCTAAGTGCATCCAGATAGCCTGATCTCTGTGATAAACCCCTATGAATACCCCCTCTTTTGAGGGGAGTTGTTAAACCTATGCAAGAATTGCCCTTAAAATAAAAAGCTATACAAAATGTATGTTAACTAGATCATATATGATATCTACATAATAAAATAGTATAATGTGCATACATAACATCATAATGTAAGATAATCTAAGCATAAGTGTGTATTGTGTGATGTATGTTAGGTCTATCATTCACAAGGATGAAAAATTGGATGTAATAATATAAATAAACAACAAATCCGAGTAATAAATAAGTAGCTACCTAGGGTATGGGGCATGATGTCCATCACAACACCCATGGAGAAAGGAGAGATGCATGAGGTCCCCTATGGCATCTAAGACTAGAGTGTGGAACAAGCAAGAGATATGTGTCATGGCCATGATGCATACAAGAAAGCATACACACAATACACATGAGGCACATAAAGTAGACCAAGGGGTCACAATACAAGGGACATGGGTACATGTCACTAAATCTGAGAAAGCAAGATATACAAAGACATATTCAAATGTCCACATATGTAAATAGTAAGCAAGTTGGCTTAGAGCCACATGGAAGGACATGTTCAAATGTTCCCATACATAATAAATAAGGTACACACAAGGACATGAGAACATGTATAAATCATATATATAATGAAAATAAGTGGCATAGAGCCATAGAGTAATGGCTTATTCAAATGATCTTGAATATAAGAAGCATAGAGACAATCAAGTCTAAACTAGGAAAGATAGAAATGAAAGTATGCATGAGCATGTGGTAAAAATTTGTATAAGAGCTAAGATGTACATAATGTTGAGTCTAAATTAGTAGTAGTTAGTAAAAAATCTAAGCAATTGTAAGATGATAAAGATCAAGATATAACAATGTTAAATTTGTGATGTAGAGTTTTAAAATATGTAACTTGATAATTGAAATTGTGTATAGGGTGCCCCTAAATGAGTGAATGTGTTAAATGAATAACCCATGTATCTATGTATATACCCCTAGTGGGTAAATAGTACCAAATCTATATCAGTGTAGTGGACCTAAGTCATGTAGCAATCTGCAATCAATTGACAAGAACAAGTGAAACATGTATGTATGATAAAAATTGACTATACTAAGATAGCTAGCATATGTAGTATCGATAAAATATAAGAAGTGTAAACATGGAAATGCATACAATTTATAATTTGTATTTTTTGATTAAATATTTAATGTTTATGTGTTTTTACATATTATATTATTTTTATATTTTTTGGATATAAGTTGTGTACAAGCAACATGAAAAATAAACTATATGCAAAGATCAAGAAATAAGGAAACTATGTACAAGTAAATGATAAAGTATACAACTAAAGTGCACTATATCTATAGACCCAAGATCACATCCATGAGATGTGGATAATAAAATGGTGGATCAGGTGGAAGGTCATCTAATGTCTAATACTAGTACAATTTAAACTCAAATAAGTCCTCATCATCACGATCATGATACCATGTGGTATGTATCAATGTATCCATATCCTTGGCATTATTTTGGATTATGTGCATAATAATAATGTGTTTCTCTATTGTGTAAGATGGCTCCTATGCGGTCTAAGGGTAAACCACATTAGACTATAGAATATTTGTATGAAACATATGGTTCTCATTTCTATTTTAATGTATAATATAGACCATGTGTACCTCATGAATAAATTTAAAACATTTTTTTTATTGATAAACTATCCCATCCGTCACCTATAACCATGTAATGCTAAGTGTGACCTGTATATGAGTACCCCTGATCAGGATAAAGAATAATGTGTTGGCCACTTTAGGGCCACATGAAACTGGTAGTATGATATGTATTATCATTCTAAAATTTAAATAAACCTTTAAATATTGATTTAATTCTGGTCAAATCGAGAAATTGTGGTCTAAAAATCACTAATTTTGGTCAAAAAAGGTCTAAAATGCATTGTTTGAGGGTCAAAGTATGTTTGAAACAGGGGTAGAGGAGTTTTCCAAGTTCTTGAAGAGACTATTTAGTTTATTGATGATATTTTTATCTTTAAAATATCCAAAAACCATAAAAATACTTTCATATATGCAAAACTAAGTCAGATATGAAGATAATTCATGCACAGGGGTCAATTTAGAGAGAAAATTGAGGTTTTTAGGAGCTACAAGTGGTTTCAATACCTCAAATTTTGTATAAAATATAATCATGACTTTATTAATATTATGAAAAAATTTAATTTCCATTGGATGAGTGGAGATACTCACTATTTTGTAACAATCCTCAGCATGTCTTTTGGAGGTCACCATTGGAGGAGGCATCATTCGAGAGTGCCACAAAGATTTCTAAGTCAAGGTAAAAGTTTTATAAGCATGGTATGATGTTTTTACATCATAATAAGACATTTAAATAGTGTCATGACTCCAAATTTTAATCAAACCATGCTCATACAAGCTTATGCAAGCAAATAGTCATACAGGCCACAAAGGGGTTTTTTTACTTTTCAATAAAAATGTGATTTAAAAGTATCTTTAAGTATGGTATAAACTCTATAATTATGTTTTCAATAATTGGAAAGTAGTGAAGAGTTATTTTTATTTTGGTGAATTTTTCACTTTTTATAGTTCTAAACACCCTTCCAAGCCTCTTATTTAGATGCTCGTATCTTTCACCACATGTGGATTTTGGTAGAACACTCTTAGTACATTTTGAGTACCCTTGTTTAATTAGAATTAATAAACAATTAATACCAATTTAGGGTTTGTGCTTTATGAACAATCGTTAAGAGTGTAGGTAGCCCAAAATGTAGTCAAAACCCCACAAGCAGATTTTTCCACGTGATAAATTTTCATATATTTTGCATGGGAACCCAATATTTTTAGGTATGTTAGGGGGGTTAGTGTGATACACATCAATAGAATTATTTTGGGATTTTGAGGTCTATACTTTATGAATCATCATTTTTGAAGATTTAGCTTCAAAGCCCTCCTAAACATTCAAAAACCTAGTTTTGAAAAAAGTTGATTTTATTACCATCAAATCATCTATAATCAACATAAAAAATTTAAAACATCAATTAAACTCAGAGGGAATAAATCATGTTTTTTTGTGGAAAACAATATATAAAATGAAGTACAAGATAGTTAAATAAAATATAATAAATGGAGCTTAAAACATACAACTTTGTATTAATCCTAAAATTTTCATTTGGTTATAAATCATCCCAGAAGTGTCCCAACTAGCTTGTTCAAAATGGTCATTTTATAGGAAAATAGAGCAAAATAGGCCTAGTCAACCCTGTTGATTGAATGGTGAGTGTATTCTCATCAAAATCACATATCTTGTGATGAGAAAAGTTGTTCCAAGTCTATTTCATTATGTTTTTAGGTTTTATGGCATCTTGTTTTAGGTTTAATGGAGTCCAAATACAAGAAGATAGGCTATTAGGCCTAATTGGCTTAATACGCCTAATTGGTCAATCAAGAAAGTAAAGAATGGTGTTAAAAATCTATCAAATAAATTAATTTTAGAGTTACCACATGGCATATCTATCATTTAAGTAGATTTATCATTCTAAATTCAATCCATAAGTTCCAATTCATGCAAGTTGAGCTCAAGTTGAGTTAACTAGTCCTTAAGGATCAAATATCTTGAGTTGACTTTTGACTAGATCATGCTTTCCATGTGAGGGACTATCTTATGTTCTAAAACATGTTCAAATAATCAAGTGGAGTTCCCTTTTGGATATTGGCATGGAATTTCATACATGAAACACTTTTGATTTGTTCATGGGCCCCGCCACTTTGTTTCCATGCCAAATTTGAAGATTGTGCAAATTTTTATAAAGTTTAGGGATTTTCATGATTTATTTCAGTATTGTAAAAAGATTAGGTCTTGAGTTAACTAACCAAGACTAATACTTCTCTAAAATCAATGCCACTTTGGCTTTATGCATTTTTAAACATATATATTGGTTTTGTCAAGCCATTATTCATTACTTCCTAAGGTAGAGAAGAAATTGTAATTAACACCATTTTTACCAAATAAAGAAGATCTTTTGCATATGATTTTGAATCAGATTAAAGTTTAATTTGACTATGTACTAGCATACAAGTGGTATCTACTTTCCATTTTTGTAGGTCCTTTCCAAAACTACTATGAAAATTCCATCCTCTACAGGTCATTGGAAGAGCTAAGATCAGAAATTTGCTTTGTAAACTTCTTTATGGCCTTCTTTTGAAATACTGATGTCAAGTTTGAATGTAGAGTTTTATTTCAAATTCATATGTGTCTTATTCAGTTTCAAAAAAAATTTATATAATACCAATAGTTTAGGTGCATAACCCCATTAGATAGGTTTTTCTATTTCAATTTTTTTCTCCTTTTTCATCTTAAAAATAAAATAAAGTAGATTAGTTTTATAGATAAATCTTAAGGGAACCAACCCTCTCTAGAGGTTCTTCTCACTTTAGAGTCACCCACACTCTAAGAAGATAAAATTGTATCAAATAGAGATAAGGTGTGCTTTGCACATCTTCAATCAAGGTATACTTTAGAGTGATAACAATTTCCAACATGCCTGATAGGACTTTCATTCTACACACTAGCCTCTGGAGCCATTCAGAATATCAGTGTAACTTTTAGATACTCAAATCTAGTTATGAACATTAGGTATTATTCAATATTGACTTATTTTAATATTTGGCTTATTAATGGTCTTTAATGGCTTATTTCAGTATGGATCTATATAATCCTCACTATGATGAGTTTGACCAACCACATTATGATCCTCACTAGGAGTTTGAGGATCTATATCAGGCATATATGTAGGAGTACTACCCTAATCCTCCCTAGAATAGTCATTCCATCATAATATTACCCCTTACCAGCCCTATCATGAGCCATCCTATTAATCTAGCCAACATAATTATGCCCATCTTTAATCTATCCAATCCATACTGATAGTTAAGCAAACTTTAGCGAGCCTTGAGAAGCATGTAGTAGAGTTTTACTCATAGAGATATTATGGCCAAGATACTCCTACTTACCAAATCCATTATGTGGGAGAGTCATTGAAGAAAATAAAAGAAGAATGGGTACCTGTTGAGAGGGAAAATTAGGTCAATCTCACTAGTGAGATGATGGATGTAGGTGGTTACATTCAGATCATTGAGGATAAACTAAAAGGTCTTAAGGAACAACAAGTTCAACCTTACTCTTCTTATATGCCATCCATTCCTTCTGAGGAGATTATTCTAAGATTTACTTTGAGTTTTCCAAATTATTCATGTATTTCTTAGACATTCCCTTCTTGGAGATCTATCTAATAGAAATATCAAAGAAAAAAAGAGATTGCTATGGCACAACCTACAGTTGAGATCATTGACCACTTTAAAGAAAAGATATTCCAAGAGAATATTGACAAGCAAATCAGAGAGTTAGATTTGAAGACAAGGAAAGAGGAAGAGAACCAGAATTAAATGGTCAAGAAAAAGCCTCTATCTTTCCCATCTTAGAACTAAATCATGTAGTCAAGCCAATCCAAAGCTACTCATCCCCCATCCTTCCTAAGTCAATAATCTAGCTCATTTCCATCTTGAAAATCCATCTAGAGTAGCATGTGGAAGAAGGAAGAAGCTCATGTCACATGGGAACAAGAAGATAAAATTATGGATTCAAATGAGTTTCAAGAAGAATACACTAAGGAGGATACAAGTGTTTATGAAGAGGTTAAGGAAGCAGTTCTACCATATTATGAAGAGAATGAAGAAATTAATGTAGCAAATGATCCATTTGATCAATTTGTGGGATAGACAAAGTTTACCAATCAACAACAAAGCTCATTAGAGGACTTGTTTGAAGTTTTGGAAGCAGGATGTGCTCTTCTCCAGGAAAACTATGGTTTGATTGCAAACAAAGAGAGAAGCCTTGTCAAGCAAATCAAATAACATGGAGTGGATGGTCCTTCAATTTTTCTACCTCAAGAGTTTATTTTTCACATAGACTTGTTTCAAATCTTTTAAATGAGTTATCATCACCTTGATGAGCCTACAAATATGGGTATGATTCCAAAAGGTAATACAAGTATATTTTATGCTTAGCCTAATCAACTAAATTGTGTAGAAATGGATCCTACTAAGGAAAAAGATCCACCAAGTGAGTATGTATACATTGGAGGTTACTTTGTTACTACTATTCCACATATGAGTATGTCAAAGAAGTTGGCAAAGAAGATACTTGATTTCTCAACCACCAAGTTTGCAAGGGAACATGTGATGTACCATTATCCATCTCATCACAGAAGTGAATTATTAAATTTTTATTTTGATCCAAGAAGACCAAAGATTTGGAGGTTAGTTTGTTTATAATATACCACCTTGTGTTTCATTTCTCTAAGTGCACATGTGCACATGATTTTAGTGTTATTTTTCCCTTTCCAAGTTGTTGTTATCCTTTCCTCTAAGTGCACATGTGCACATGTTTTTTGTTTGTTCGTTTTAGTTTTATTTTTGTGTCTTTATCTGCAAAATACTTTCAATATTAGTGTATATCCAAGTTTTTTAGTTTTAGCTAGAGTTTTTGAGTTTTTTGACTAACAGGCTAGTCAACCCTCAAAAGTCACCAAAATTATTAGTAATTTGACCTATCAAGGCCAAATTATTACTCATATCATTTAAAAATTTCAATAAACTACTCAATATCCCTTTAAATCTTGTTAAACCAAGGAATTATGGCCTAAAAATCACTAATTTTGGTCTTAAAAGGTCTAAAATGCATTATTTGAGGGTCAAAGTATGTTCAAAATAGGGGTAGAGGAGTTTTCCAAGTTATTAAAGAGAATATTTAACTTAATTCTGATGATTTTTATATTTAAAATATCAGAAAACCATGAAAATACTTTCAAATATGCAAAACTCAATCAGATATGCAAACAATCCATGCATAGGGGTCAATTTGGAGAGAAAATTGAGCTTTTTGGGAGCTAAAGGTGGTTTCAAGACCTCAAATTTTGTAAAAAAATGTCATAATTACTTTAATAACCTTATAAAAAAAATCATGGCCATTTTATGAGTGGAAATACTCTTTGTTTTGTAACAGTCCTGAACATGTCTTTTCAAGGTCACCATTAGAGCAGGCATCATTCTAGAGTGCCATAGAGGTTTCTAATTCTAGGTAAAAGTTTGAAAAGAATGGGATGATGTTTTTACATCATAATCAGAACTTTAAATAGTGTCACAACTCCATATTTTAAGCAAACCATGCTCATACAGACTTATGCAAGTAAATAGGCATATAGGCCAAAAAAAGGTTTTCTAAATTTTCAAGCAAAATATGCTTTTATAGGTTTTTTTATATCATGGTATATAACCCATGATAATATTTTTTTTCATTTGAAATTAGGTGAATATTTATTTTCATTTTGATAAATTTTTCACTTTTTATAGTTTTAGACACCTTTCCAAGCCTCTTATTTAGATTCTTGTATCTTTCACCACATGTGGATTTTGGATAAAAATTATTGGTATATTTTGAGGACCCATATGTAATTATAATTAATTAAAAATTTATACTAGTTAATGGGCTTTGATTTATGAATAATTGTTAAGAGCATAGGTAGCTAAGAATGCAGTCAAAACCCCACAGGCAGATTTTCTCCACATGATAAATTTTCATATATTTTGCATGGACTTGACTATTGTTATGGATGTTATCAGTGTCAATGTGATACACATAAATATAAATATTTTGGTATTTGGAGTTTTTTACTTCATTAATCATCATTTTGAAGATTCAGCTTCAAAACTCTCCTAAACCCTAAAAAAACTAGTTTTGCAAAATGTTGATTTTATTGCCATCAAATCATCTTGGATAAACCTAAAACTTTTTAAAAAATAAATTGAAATCATAGAGGATTCCACAAATGTCAATTTTATGCATGAAAGTATATAGATGAGGGAAAAAATCATGTTTTTTGTGGAAAAAACATTAAAAATGAAGTACAAGATAGTTCAATGAAATCTAATCAATTGAGATCAAAACCTAAGACTCATTATTCATCCTCAAATTTTTATTTGGTCATAAATAATTCCATAAGTTTCCCAACAAGATCAATCAAAATGGCCAATCTATATGAAAATGGAGCAAAATAGGCCTAGTCAACCCTAATACTGAATGGCGAGTGTTTTCTCATCAAAATCACATATATCGTGATGAGAAAAATTGTTCCAAGTATATTTCATTATTTTTTTTTTATGGCATATTTTTTTAGGTTTAATGGAGTATAAATGCAAGAAGATAGGCTATCAGGGTTAATTGGCCTAATTGGTCAATCAAGCAAGTAAAGAATGGCATTGAAAATCTATCAAAAGAATTAATTTTAGGTTAACCACATGCCATATATATTGTTTAAGTGGATATATCATTACCAAGTCAATACAAAAGTTTATAATTCATGCAATCTAAGCACAAGTTGAGTTAACTAGTCCTTAAGGATCAAATCTCTTTAGTTGACTTTTGACTAGATCATGATTTCCATGCAATGAGGGACTTTTTTATGTTTCAAAACGTGTTCAAATACTTAAGTGGAGTTCCCTTTTGAAGATTTGAATGTAATTTCATGCATGAAACACTTTTGACTTATCCATGGGCCCCACCACTTTCCTTCCATGCCAAAATTTGAAGATTGTAAAAATTTTTATAAAGTTTGGTTATTTTGACGATTTATTTTAGCATTATAAAAGGATTAGGTCTTGAGTTAACTAACCAAGACTAATCTTTCTCTAAAATCAATGCAACTTTGGCTTCAGGTTAGTTTTAAACATATATATTGGTTTTTTCAAGCCATTATTCATTAATTCTTAAGTCAGAGAAGAAATTGTAATTGACACCATTTTTACTGAATAAAGATCTTTTGCATATGATTTTGAATCATATTAGAGTGTAATTTGACTATGTACCAGCATACAAGTGGCATATACTTTCCTTTGTTTTAGGTAATTTCCACACCTAATGTGAAAATCTCATCACATATAGGTCATTGGAAGAGCTAGGATCAAAAATTTACTTTGCAAACTTCTTTCAGGCCTTCTTTTGAATTATTAATGTTCAGATTTGAATGTAGAATTTTTTTTAGATTCATATGTGTCGTATTTAGTTTCAAAAAGCTTTTAGAGAATACCAATCATTCAGGTACATCACCACATTAGATAGGTTTTCCCATTTTATTTTATTTTTCCCTTTTCATCTCAAAAATTAAAAAAAGTAGATTAGTTTTATAGATAAATCTTAAGGGAACTATCCCTCTCTGGAGGTTCTTCTCACTTTAGAGTCACCCACACTCTGAGAATATCTAATTGTATCAAATGGAGAGAAGGTGTGCCTTGTACATCTTCAATCAAGGTGCACTCTAGAGTGATAACATGTACCTCATGACTAAATGTCAAACATTTGTTTGATTGATCAACTGTCCCATCCATCACTTGTAACCATGTACTGCAAAGTGTAACATATATATGAGTGCCCCTAATCATGATAAATAATAATGTGTTGGCCACTTTGGGGACACATGCAACTGGTAGTGTGATATTTCCTATGGAATCTTGATAATGTATGGTGTGGTGTAGCTCATTTTCATGATATCCTATGTGTTGTAAAAAATCCAAAGTGCAAGTATTAGGATCAGAATCCTCACATATAGCAATCTCAGGGATGTATTTTTCCACAAAAAAAAATTATAACCAATGGATCATACAATGAGTATCTATGTCAGTGGCATTTATATCATGGTGATTTTACCTATGAAGGTATACGTTTTATAATCTAAATAGTACCATGAGTTTTGAACTTATGCAAGTTATGTTGTAATGTTAAGCATGTATCTGAATCATGCCATGTAATCGTATGAAAATGATAAAATATTTGTCCTTCCTACTATGACAATCTACTGATGGATTAGTGATAAACTATGGGTAATGCCATCAATCCTATTTCCAGTAATATATATAGAATCTAGTGTGGTTTATCATGTGAACTACCTACCTAAATTTGTATAACTGGGTCCATATCCACATATGTAACCATATTTACTAAGTGAATGGAGGGATCTTCCTCTAACTGTAACTGAGTAGGTGAGCCTATGGCTATAATACTATGAACTAGTGGTTTTTCAATTGCATAAAAATGCATGAGTGACTTAGAATCATCTATGTGTTCTCTAGGGCCTACTAGTATGAAACTCAATCCACATAAATAGTCATCAATGTTAATGGATGTTGGATTATACTCTATGGTGGATTAGGAATCCATATTATAGTTATGGATGTATATTTATTTTGAGTTAAAAATTAATGGTAATTATGTTGTGATAATATCATCATATACCCTAGGTGGATATGGATGTATTCTAGGAAGTGTTAGTAATTTGACTTGTCAAGGCCAAATTACTACTATCATTCAAAACTTTCAAAAAAACAATTCAATAGCCCTTTAAAGCTAGGAGTTATGGCCTAAAATCATTAATTTTGGTAAAAAATGTCAAAAATGTATTTTAAATGGGTCGTTTTCATTTCAAAAGAGCATTGTCAAGTTCAAATATGCAAACAATCCATGCACAAGGGGTCAATTTAAAAGGAAATTGAGGATTATGAGAGCTACAGGTGGTTTTAGGACCTTAAAGTTTGTAAAAAAGGTTATTATGAGTTGGATAAATTTATGAAAAAGTTTCATATCCATTTTATAAGTTGAGATAATTACTATTTTGTAATATTCCTTAGCATGTATGTTGGAGATCACCATTGGAATAGGCATCATTTTGGAATACCACAGAGGTTTTTAAGTCTAGATAAAAGTTTAAAAATCATGAGATGATGTTTTCACATCATAATAAAAAAATTTAATAGTGTCAAAACTCTCAATTTTAAGCAAACCATGCTCATATAGGGTTTTGTAAGCAAACAGGCATATAATAGGCCAAAAAGGGGTTTTTTTTATTTTCAATAAAAATGTGCTTTTAGAATATTTTGATAGCTTGGTAAAAACCCCATGATTATGTTTTAAATAATTGGGAAGAATTTTAATATTTATTTCCATTTTGATGAAATTTTTATTTTTTTAGTTCTAGACACCCTTCCTAGCCTCATGTTTAGATGCTCATATATTTCACCACATGTGGAGTTTGGATTAAATATCTTATTATATTTTGATTAATTATATGTAATTATAATTCATGAAAAATTAATACCATTTGAATTTTTATTTATGAATAATCATTAAGAGTGTAGGTAGCTCACAATGTAGTCAAAACCCCATAGGCAGATTTCTCCACGTAATAACTTTTTATATTTTATTTTTATGGAAACCCAATATTTTTAGGGATATTATTGGGGTTATTTTTATATACATAAATTTAAATATTTTGGAATTTGGAGGTATGTACTTCATTAATCATCATTTTAAAAATTTAGCTTCAAAGCCTGCCTAAACCCTCAAAAAACTAGTTTTGAAAAATGTTGATTTTATTGATATAAAATCATCTTGGATCAACTTAAGAAAAATTTAAGTTTAAATTAAACTCAGATAAGATTCCATAAAGGTCAATTTTATGCTTGGAAATGTACGGATGAGGGCATAAATCATGTTTTTTGTGAAAGAATATATAAAATGAAGTACAAGACACTTCAATAAAATATGATCAATGGATCTCAAATAGTAAGACTTATTTTTCATCCTAAAATTTTATTTTGGCTATAGAATATCATATAAGTGTCCCAACTAGCTCAATCAAAATGGTCAGTTTGTAGGAAAATGGAGCAAAATAGGCCTAGTCAACCCTATTGACTGAATGGCAAGTGTTTTCTCATCAAAATCAAATATATTGTGATGAGAATTTTTTTTAAAAGTCTATTTAATTATTATTTCATGTTTCATGGCATTTTTTTACAATTTTAATGGATTCTAAATGCTATAAGATATGCTATTAGGCCTAATTGGCCGAATAGGCTTAATTGATCAATCAAATGGGTAAAGAATGGCATTGAAAATCTATCGAATAAATTAATTTTGGAGTTACCACATAATTTTTTTTTTTTAACTAGATATATGATTATCAATTCAATCCAAAAGTTTTTATTCATGCAAGTTGAGCTCAAGTTGAGTTAAATTAGTCCTTAAGGGTCAAATCTCTTTGATTGACTAGTTCCATGCATCTCCCATGCTTTTCATGCAAGATAAAGACTTTCAAGAACTTAAAATAAATTTTAATATGGATTTATTTTCTAATTTATGGTATTTTTTTAATTCAATGAAGGTTTACAAGTCAACCTTGGCCCACCACTTCTCAATTCTATGCCAAAAATGAAGAACATACAATTTTTGAAGAATTAAAAATTTTAAAAGCCTTTATTTAATTTTGTAAAAGGATTTTAGTCTTATTTTAACTAAAATAAGACCAATCCTTATATTTTCCATTTGAATTTGTATTTATTTAATGTTTTAGACTTATATATTGTCTTTTTGAAGCTATTTTTGAAGAATTCATGAAGCAAAGCAAAAATTGTATTTGACATCATTTATCAAATAATAGAGATTTTTTTCATACAATTTTGTGGATCAAAATAGAGTGTAATTTGATTGTGTACAAGAATACAAGTGTCATATACTTTTCTTTTTTGTAGGTTCTTTCCACACCTACTATGAAAATCTCATCCTCTACATGTCATTTGAAGAGCTAGGAATAGAGTTTGTTTTGCAAGCTTCTTTTAGGCCTTCTTTTGAAACACTGATGTTCAGGATTGAATACAGAGTTTTCTTTTAGATTCATATGTGTGTTTTTCTCAATTTTAAAAATATTTCATAGAATATAAAAAATTCATGTGCATCACCCAATTAGATAGGTTTTATTTTCAGTTTTTTCTTCCCCTTTTCCATCCAAAAAATTAAAGTAGTTTAATTTTTAGAGATAAATCTTAAGGGAACCATCCCTCTCTAAAGGTTATTCTCAGTACAGAGTCACCCACACTCTGATAAGTTCCCATTTTATCAACTGGAGTGAGTGTGTGCTTTCACATCTTCAAACAAGGTGCACTCTAGAGTGATGGCAGTTTTTGGTATGCTCGGTGAGACCGATTGAGATGTTATTCTCTATAAACGATAAAGATTAGAGACAAGTGCAGTAGATCAAGAATCTTTTTTTGACTCCATCCAAAAGGTATAAATATATGATCAACATGTTTCAAATGATAGTAATACTTATTAATTTCATGTCTTTTCCATTGATCATGATGAAGAAACCTTTTGGGATGACTTGGAGAATTTGTGTGCAAATTTTGATGGTCGATCTCCACCCTAAGTGGACATTGATAAATGTCTTGTAAAAAGTATTATTACAATTATTCATCAGGAAGAAATTAAAGTCATATTACAATCATGTTTGTATGCTTATGAAGGATCTAAAGACTTTGACAAAGTAGCACTTCAAATGAATTCAAATGAAGACATCAATATATGTATACTAGTTGAATTTCCAATACAATCATTGAATGAGAATGTGTCAAATCATGATCACCATATGAATGAGGCAAAGATAGTAGTCTTGATGCAACAAAGAAGAATATGGGAAGAGGATGATTAAATCTTAGATCCATATCTTCAATCCATACACCTAAGAATGAAAGTTGGAGGCCTAGTTGCATCATCTAGAATATATAAGTGCTCCCATTTGCAGAAGAGAGTTATCAAAAGGAAACAAATACATTTTAAAGTTTCATAGTGCATCAAATAGCTCTCCATTTGATCTAGGAGGACCAAAAAGCTATAGGTTATTTTATACATAATAGACTTAATTTTTTTTTCTCTAAGTGCATATTTGCACATGCTTTCAGTGTTGTTTTTCCCTTTCCAAGTTGTTGTCCATTCCTCTAAGTGCACATGTGCACGTGTTTATTGTTATTTATGTCAGTTATCTTATTTTTGTCTTTTCTCACAAAATATCTTCCAATATTTAGTGTATATCCAATTCTATCATTGTCATAGTTTCTAATTTCTTTGACCAGCAAGCTGATTAACCCCTAAAAGTCACCAAAATTATTAGTAATTTGACCTATCAAGGCTAAATTACTACTCCTATCATTCAAAACTTTTTAAAAACCATTCAATAGCCCTTTAAAGATGGTATTTATCACCTAAAATCATTAATTTTGGTTTTAAAATGTCAAAAATAGATTTTAAATGGGTCATTGTCACGTCAAAAGAGCATTATCAAGTTCAAATATGTAAACAGTCCATGCACAAGTGGTCAATTTTGAAGGAAATTGAGGATTTTGGGAGCTAAAAGTGGTTTCAAGACCTCAAATATTGTACACAAAGTAATTATGAGTTTGAGAACCTTCTAAAAAAAATTCATGGCCATTGAACAAATTGAGATACTCTCTATTTTGTAACAATCCTTAGCATGTCTGTTGGAGATCAACATTGGAGTAGGCATCATTATGCAGTGCCACAGAGGTTTATAAGTCTAAGTAAAAGTTTTAATAGAATGGGATGATGTTTTTACATCATAATCAGACCTTTAAATAGTATCACAACTTCAAATATTAAGCAAACCATGCTCATATAGGGTTTTACAAACAAACAAGCATATAGACCAAAAAGGGGTTTTTAGATTTTTCAAGAAAAATATAATTTTAAAGTGTTTTGATAGCATGGTAAAGACCCCATGATTTTTTTTTATGCATTGGTAAGAATTGAATATTTATTTTTATTTTGGTGAAATTTGTATTTTTTTAGTTCTAGACACCCTTCCTAGCCTCCTGTTCAACTACTCATATCTTTCACCACATGTGAAGTTTGGATAAAATATATTAGTATGTTTTTATTAATATTTAATTATAATTAATTAAAAATTGAGACAATTTTTTTTTTTTTAAGAACAATCATTAAGATTGTAGGTAGCTCAGAATGTAGTCAAAACCCCATAGACAAATTTCTCCATGTGATAGCTTTTTATATATTTTTCATGCGAACCAGAATTTTCAAATATTTTAAGTGGGTTATTGTGATATAAATTGATACAAATATTGTGTAATTTGGAGGTATGTGCTTCATAAATGATCATTTTGAAAATTCAGCTTCAAAACCTGCCTAAACCCTCAAAAAATCAATTTTAAAAAATATTGATTTTATTGCTATAAAATAATATTAGATCAATTTTAAAACTTTTAAAATGTCAATAAAACTTATAGAGGATTCCATAAATGTAAATTTTATGCATGGATATGTATGGATGAGGGAAAAAATCATGTGTTTTGTAGGAAAAAACATGTAAAATGAAGTACAAGACACTTTAATGAAATATAATCAATGGAACTCAAAGTATAAGACTTTTTTTTTCATCATAAAATTTTATCATCCTAAAAGTTGGAGGCCTAGTTGCATCATCTCAAACATATAAGTGCTCCCATTTACAGAAGAGAGTTATCAAAATGAAGCAAATACATTTCAAAGTTTCATAGTGCATCAAATTAGCTCTCCATTTGATCTAGGAGGACCAAAAAGGTGTAGGTTAGTTTGTAAATAATAGACTTTCTTTTTTTTTTAATCTAAGTGCATATCCGCACATGCTTTCAGTGTTATTTTTCCATTTCCATGTTGTTGTCCATTCCTCTAAGTGCACATGTGCACGTGTTTGTTGTTATTTATGTCAGTTATCTTATTTTTGTCTTTTCCCACAAAATATCTTCTAATATTTAGTGTATATCCAATTCTATCCTTGTCATAGTTTCTATTTTATTTGACCATCAAGCTGATTAACCCCTAAAAGTCACCAAAATTATTAGTAATTTGACCTATCAAGGCTAAATTACTACTCCTATCATTCAAAACTTTTTAAAAACCATTCAATAGCCCTTTAAAGATGGTATTTATGGCCTAAAATCATTAATTTTGGTAAAAAATAGTGAAAAATAGATTTTAAATGGGTCATTGTTACATCAAAATAGCATTATCAAGTTCAAATATGCAAACAATGCATGCACAAGGGGTCAATTTTGAAGGAAATTGAGGATTTTGGGAGCTGAAAGTTGTTTCAAGACCTCCAATTTTGTACACAAAGTAATTATGAGTTTGAGAACCTTATTAAAAAAATTCATGGTTATTGAACAAATTGAGGTACTCTCTATTTTGTAACAATCCTTAGCATGTCTGTTGGAGATCACCAATGGAGTAGGCATCATTATGGAGTGCCACAGAGGTTTATAAGTCTAAGTAAAAAATTTAAGAGCATGGGATGATGTTTTTACATCATAAACAGACATTTAAAGAGTGTCACAAGTTCAATTTTTAAGGAAACCATGGTCATATAGGGTTTTACAAGCAAACAGGCATATAGACCAAAAAGTGGTTTTTTTACTTTTCAAGAAAAATATAATTTTAAGGCTTTTTTATTGCATGGTAAAGACCCCATGATTATTTTTTTAGGCATTGGTTAGAATTTGAATATTTATTTTCATTTTGGTGAAATTTTTATGTTTTTAGTTCTAGACACCCTTCCTAACCTCCTGTTCAAATGCTCATATCTTTCACCACATGTGGAGTTTGAATAAAATATATTAGTATATTTTTATTAATATTTAATTATAATTAATGAAAAATTGAGTCCATTTTAGTGGTTTTTTATGAAAAATCATTAAGATTGTAGGTAGCTTAGAATGTAGTCAAGACCCCATAGGCAAATTTCTCCATGTGATAGCTTTTTATATATTTTTAATGGGAACCAAAATTTTCAAATATTTTAGGTGGGTTAATGTGCTATAAATTGATGGAAATATTTTTTAATTTAGAGTTATGTGCTTCATGAATGATCGTTTTGAAAATTTAGCTTCAAAGCCTGCCTGAACCCTCAAAATATCAATTTTAAAAAATATTAATTTTATTGCCATAAAATAATATTGGATCAACTTTAAAACTTTTAAAATGTTAATAAAACTTATAGAGGATTCCATAAATGTCAATTTTATGCACGGATATGTATGGATGAGGGAGAAAATCATGTTTTTGAGGAAAAAACATGTAAAATGAAGTACAAGACACTTCAATGAAATATAATCAATGGAGCTCAAAGTATAAGACTTTTTTTTTCATCATAAAATTTTATCATCCTAAAAGTTGGAGGCCTAGTTGCATCATCCAAAACATATAACTGCTCCCATTGGCAGAAGAGAGTTATCAAAAGGAAGCAAATACATTTCAAAGTTTCATAGTGCATCAAATAGTTCTCCATTTGATCTAAGAGGACCAAAAAGGTGTAGGTTAGTTTGTACATAATAGACTACATTTTTCTTTCTCTAAGTGCATATCTGCTCACACTTTTAGTGTTGTTTTTCCCTTTCCATGATGTTGTTCATTCCTCTAAGTGCACATGTGCATGTGTTTGTTGTTATTTATGTCAGTTATCTTATTTTTGTCTTTTCCCACAAAATATCTTCCAATATTTAGTATATATCAAAGTCTATCATTGTCATAGTTTTTGATTTATTTGACTAGCAAGCTGATTAACCCATGAAGGTCACCAAAATTGTTTGTAATTTGACCTATCAAGGCTAAATTAGTATTCCTATAATTCAAAAATTTATAAAAACTATTCAATAGCCCTTTAAAGATGGTATTTATGGCCTAAAATAAATAATTTTGGTAAATAATGTCAAAAATAGATTTTAAATGGGTCATTGTCATGTCAAAAGAGCATTATCAAGTTCAAATATGCAAACAGTCCATGCATAGAGGGTCAATTTTGAAGGAAATTGAAGATTTTGGGAGCTAAAATTGGTTTCAAGACCTCAAATATTGTACACAAAGTAATTATGAGTTTGAGAACCTTCTAAAAAAAATTCATGGCCATTGAATAAATTGAGATACTCTCTATTTTCTAACAATCCTTAGCATGTCTGTTGGAGATCACCATTGGAGTAGGCATCATTATAGAGTTCCAAAAAGGTTTATAAGTCTAAGTAAAAGTTTTAATATCATGAAATGATGTTTTTACATTATAATCACACCTTTATAGAGTGTCACAACTTCAAATTTTAAGCAAACCATGCTAATATAGGGTTTTACAAGCAAACAGGCATATAGACCAAAAAGGGGTTTTTTGAATTTTCAAGAAAAATATAATTTTAAAGTGTTTTGATAGCATGGTAAAGACCCCATGATTATTTTTTCAGGCATTGGTAAGATTTTGAATATTTATTTTCATTTTGGTGAAATTTTTATTTTTTTAGTTCTAGACACCCTTCCTAGCCTCCTGTTCAAATGCTCATATCTTTCACCACATGTGGAGTTTGGATGAAATATATTAGTATATTTTTATTAATATTTAATTATAATTAATGAAAATTGGAGACCATTTTAGTGGTTTTTTATGAACAATCATTAAGATTTTAGGTAGCTCAGAATGTAGTCAAAACCCCATAGGCAAATTTCTCCATGTGATAGCTTTTTATATATTTTTCATGGGAACCAAAATTTTCAAATATTTTGGGTGGGTTATTGTGCTATAAAGAGATGGAAATATTTTATAATTTGGAGTTATGTGCTTCATGAATGATCATTTTGAAAATTCAACTTCAAAGCCCGCCTAAACCCTCAAAAAATTAGTTTTAAAAAATATTGATTTTATTGCTATAAAATAATATTGGATCAACTTTAAAACTTTTAAAATGTCAATAAAACTTATAGAAGATTCCATAAATTTCAATTTTATGCATGGATATGTATGGATGAGGGAAAAAATCATGTTTTTTGTGGAAAAAAATATGTAAAATAAAGTACAAGACACTTCAATGAAATATAATCAATGGAGCTCAAAGTATAAGACTTTTTTTTTCATCATAAAATTTTATCATTCTAAAATTTGGAGGCCTAGTTACATCATCCATAACATATAAGTGCTCCAATTTTTAGAAGAGAGTTATCAAAAGGAAGTAAATACATTTCAAAGTTTCATAGTGCATCAAATAGCTCTCCATTTGATCTAAGAGGACCAAAAAGGTGTAGGTTAGTTTATACATAATAGACTACATTTTATTTTTTTCTCTAAGTGCATATCCGCACACGCTTTTAGTGTTTTTTTTCCCTTTCCAAGTTGTTTTCCATTCCTCTAAGTGCACATGTGTACGTGTTTATTGTTATTTATGTCAGGTATCTTATTTTTGTCTTTTCCCACAAAATATATTCCAATATTTAGTGTATATCCAAGTCTATCCTTGTCATAGTTTATAATTTATTTGACCAGCAAGCTGATTAATCCCTGAAAGTCACCAAAATTGTTATTAATTTAATCTATCAAGGCTAAATTACTACTCCTATCATTCAAAACTTTTTAAAAACCATTCAATAGCCCTTTAAATATGGTATTTATGGCCTAAAATAATTAATTTTGGTTAAAAAATGTCAAAAATGGATTTTAAATGGGTCATTGTCACGTCAAAAGAGAATTATCAAGTTCAAATATGCAAACAGTCCATGCACAAGGGGTCAATTTTGAAGGAAATTAAAGATTTTGGGAGCTAGAAGTGGTTTCAAGACCTCCAATTGTGTACACAAAGTAATTATGAGTTTGATAAGCTTTTTAAAAAAAATCATGGCCATTGAACAAATTGAGATACTATTTATTTCGTAACAATCCTTAGCATGTCTGTTGGAGATCACCATTGGAGTAGGCATCATTATGGAGTGCCACAGAGGTTTATAAGTCTAAGTAAAAAATTTAAGAGCATGGAATGATGTTTTTACATCATAAATAGACCTTTAAAGAGTGTCACAACTTCAAATTTTAAACAAACCATGCTCATACAGGGTTTTACAAGCAAACAGGCATATAGACCAAAAAGGGGTTTTTTGAATTTTCAAGAAAAATATAATTTTAAAGTGTTTTGATAGCATGGAAAAGACCCCATGATTATTTTTTTAGGAATTGGTAAGAATTTGAATATTTATTTTCATTTTGGTGAAATTTTTATTTTTTTAGTTTTAGACACCCTTCCTAACCTCCTGTTCAGATGCTCATATCTTTCACCACATGTGGAGTTTGGATGAAATATATTAGTATGTTTTTATTACTATTTAATTATAATTAATGAAAAATTGAGACCATTTTAGTGTGTTTTTTATGAACAATCATTAAGATTGTAAGTGGCTCAGAATGTAGTCAAAACCCCATAAGCAAATTTCTCCATGTGATAGCTTTTTATACATTTTTCATTGGAACCAAAATTTTCAAATATTCTAGGTGGGTTATTGTGCTATAAATTTATGGAAATATTTTTTAATTTGGAGTTATGTGCTTCCTGAATGATCATTTTGAAAATTCAGCTTCAAAGCCCTCCTAAACCCTCAAAAAATCAATGTTAAAAAATATTGATTTTATTGCTATAAAATAATATTGGATCAATTTTAAAACTTTTAAAATGTCAATAAAACTTATAGGGGATTCCATAAATGTCTATTTTATGCATGGATATGTATGGATGAGGAAAAAAATCATGTTTTTTGTGGAAAAAAATATGTGAAATAAAGTACAAGACACTTCAATGAAATATAATCAATGGAGCTCAAAGTATAAGACTTTTTTTTTCATCATAAAATTTTATCATCCTAAAATTTGGAGGCCTAGTTGCATCATCCAGAACATATAAGTGCTCCCATTTGTAGAAGAGAGTTATCAAAAAGAAGCAAATACATTTCAAAGTTTCATAGTGCATGAAATAGCTCTGCATTTGATCTAGGAGGACCAAAAAGGTGTAGGTTAATTTGTACATAATAGACTACATTTTATTTTTTTCTCTAAGTGCATATCTACACACACTTTCAGTGTTGTTTTTCCCTTTCCAAGTTGTCCATTCCTCTAAGTGCACATGTGCACGTGTTTGTTGTTGTATATGTCAATTATCCTATTTTTGTCTTTTCCCACAAAATATCTTCCAATATTTAGCGTATATCCAAGTCTATCCTTGTCATAGTTTCTGATTTATTTGATCAAAAAGTTTATTAACCCATGAAAGTCACTAAAATTGTTAATAATTTGACCTATCAAGGCTAAATTATTACTCTTATCATTCAAAACTTTTTAAAAACCATTCAATAACCCTTTAAAGATGATATTTATGGCCTAAAACAATTAATTTTGATAAAAAAATGTCAAAAATAGATTTTAAATGGGTCATTGTCACGTCAAAAGGGCATTATCAAGTTCAAATATGCAAATAGTCCATGCACAGGGAGTCAATTTTAAAGGAAATTGAGGATTTTGGGAGCTAAAAGTGGTTTAAAGACCTCCAATTTTGTACACAAAGTAATTATGAGTTTGAGAACCTTCTAAAAAAAAAATCATGGCCATGGAACAAATTGAGATACTCTCTATTTTGTAACAATCCTTAGTATGTCCGTCAGAGATCACCATTGGAGTAGGCATCATTGTGGAGTGCCACAAAGGTTTATAAGTCTAAATAAAAGTTTTAAGAGCATGTAATGATTTTTTTACATCATAATCAGGCCTTTAAAGAGTGTCAGAACTTCAAATTTTAAGCAAACCATGCTCATATAGGGTTTTACAAGCAAACAGGCATATAGACCAAAAAGGGGTTTTTTGAATTTTCAAGAAAAATATAATTTTAAAGTGTTTTGATAGCATGGTAAAGACCCTATGACTATTTTTTTAGGCATTGGTATTAATTTGAATATTTATTTTCATTTTGGTGAAATTTTTATTTTTTTTTAGTTTTAGACACCCTTCCTAGCCTCCTATTCAGATGCTCATATCTTTCACCACATGTGGAGTTTGGATGAAATATATTAGTATGTTTTTATTAATATTTAATTATAATTAATGAAAAATTGAGACCATTTTAGTGGTTTTTTTATGAACAATCATTTAGATTGTAGGTAGCTCAGAATGTAGTCAAAACCCCATAGGCAAATTTCTCCAAGTGATAGTGTTTTATATATTTTTCATGGGAACCAGAATTTTCAAATATTTTAGGTGGTTTATTTTGATATAAATTGATGGAAATATTTTTTAATTTGGAGTTATGTGCTTTATGAATTATCATTTTGAAAATTCAGCTTCAAATCCTGCCTAAACCCTTAAAAAATTAGTTTTAAAAAAGATTGATTTTATTGCTATAAAATATTATTGGATCAACTTTAAAACTTTTAAAATTTCAATAAAAATTATATAGGATTCCATAAATGTCAATTTTATGCATGGATATGTATGGATGAGGGCAAAAATCATGTTTTTTGTGGAAAAAAATGTAAAATGAAGTACAAGACACTTCAATGAATTATAATCAATGGAGCTCAAAGTATAAGACTTTTTTTTCATCATAAAATTTTATCATAAGACAATGTGGATCATCCTAGAAGTTTCCCAACCAGCTCAATCAAAATGGCCAGTCTGTAGGAAAATAGAGCAAAATAGGCTTAGTCAGCCCTATTGACTGAATGGCAAGAGTTTTCTCATCAAAATCAAATATATTGTGATGAGAAGAGTTTTTATAGGTATATTTAATTATTCTTTTAGGTTTCATGGCATATTTTTTCAGTTTTAATGGATTCCAAATGCCAGAAGATAGGTTATTAGGCCTAATAGCCTTAATTTGTCAATCAAGTAAGGAAAGAATGGCATTGAAAATATATCAAATGAATTAATTTTGAAGTTACCACATGTAATATATGATTTTTAAGTAGATATATAATTCTCAATTCAATTCATAAGTTTTAATTCAAGCAATCTAAGCTCAAGTTGAGTTAACTAGTCCTTAAGGGTCAAATCTCTTCGGTTAACTAGTTTGACTAGTTTCATGCATCTCCCATGCTTTTCATGTAAGATGAAGACTTTTAAAAACTTAAACTCACTTTAAAAATGGAGTTATCTTATAATTTATTTAATTATTTTCATTTACTTAAGGTTTACAAGTTAAGATGGGCCCACCACTTCTCAATTCTATGCCAAAAATGAAGAACATGCAATTTTTGAAGAATTGGAATATTTTTAAGCCTTTATTTAATTTTGTAAGAGGATTTTAGTCTTATTTTAAATAAAATAATACTAATAATACTATTTTACATGTTACTTTGTATTTATTTAAGGTTTTGGACTTATATATTGTCTTTTTAAAGCCATTTTTGAAGAATTCTTGAAGTAGAGCAAAAATTGTAATTGACATCATTTATCAAATTAAGGAGATTTTTTGCATACATTTTTTGGGATCAAAATAGATTGTAATTTGATTGTATACTATAATATAAGTGGCATATAATTTTTATTTTTTTAGGTCCTTTCTACACCTACTATGAAAATCTCATCATCTACATGTCATTTGAAGAGCTGGGAATAGAATTTGCTTTGCAAGCTTCTTTTAGGCCTTTTTTTGAAACACTGATGTTCAAAATTGAATTAAAAGTTTTATTTTAGATTAATATGTGTGTCTTGTTCATCTTTATAAATATTTTAGATAATATAATCAGTTTAGTTGCATCATCTAATTAGATAGGATTTTTTTTAGTTTTTCCTTCCCCTTTTCCATCTAAAAAATCAAAATAGCTTATTTTTTAGAGATAAATCTTAAGGAATATAGCCTCTCTATAGGTTCTTCTCAGTATAGATTCACCCACACTTCAATAATTTCCCATTGTATCATTTGGAGTGAGGGTGTGCTTGTACATCTTCAAGTAGGGTGCACTCCAGAGTGATAATAAGAGGGTCCCCCTCCATTATGGGTGATGGTAACTGTGTTGTAGGGGGATCTAGACTAGGTATGAGAATAGTATTATTGGATTCCATAACCTCATATGTATGCATATTCTCAATTAAAATCCTGTGAGGTGGCGGCTCTTAATAATATGAGGTGTCTCATCTGAAGATGTACTCAAGGTGGTAGGCTTGGTAAATCTACAATACTGAATGGTTGATCATCTGTTAGACAAGTGTATAAGTATCATTCATGTAATCACTTTATGAATTTATGTAATTTAGAGGTTAAAACCTCCATATCATGTATCCATGGTCTCCCAATTAATATTTTGTAGTGTGAATGATTAGGCATCACCTAAAACTGTGTACGTACGATTTTTAGGCCAACTGTAATATCTAATGTAATAGAACCCAATGTTTTTTTATGAATGTCATCAAAACCTTTGATATTATTATATTTCGGCTTAATGGATGATATATCAACCCCCATAGTCTATATAAATGTGATTTTGCATATGTTACGTCCTAAATCACTATCAATTAGAACGTGTTTAATAGCAATGGTATTGATTTGTACTTGAATAAAGAGTGGTAAATTCTAATGAATAACTAATTATGATGGAAAACCCTCATTAGAAAACGATATAATGTCCTCAATAGCCTTGATAATGTTCATGATACATGCAGAGTAACCTAGATTTATATCATGAAGTAAAGATGTATGATTGAGTGTTTGAAAAAGAATATCTTTGAAAATAAGGGAAACCCTAATGGTGCACTAGGGTTTTTAAATAATGTTTTTGAAGTATGTTAGGTTCACCAAATGTTTTAACTATTTAATACTTAGTAAATTTAAATCCTAGATTGTTAAGGGGGATGATTATAGTACACAAGGGTAAAAATATACAATAATTGTAGCCACTGGCTTGTAATATAATTGACTTAATTTGACCTTTCTAAGAATAAAAATAAATAATGTAAATAAGTAATTAGCTATAAAATGACTAAAATTAAAGATTTAGAGGTTGTAAACTAAGAAAAAGTCTTATCTAAGTGTTATAGATAGGATCCATGTGTAAAAACCCTTCCTATATAGTAGTTCCCTAATTGGATATTAGTGTCATGTGGCACTAGTGTCCTTATTTTGGTAGATCTTTTGGGTGCACCTATATCTTGCTCTACCAAACTTGTTCTTATATGCACAAGTTATGGATTTCTATAGATGACCTATTTTGATTGATTTTATATGTAAACCCTAATCTTCCATGCTTATAAGGCATATAATTTAGTAAAGTGTGTTGTTAACGAGGTAGGTTGGACATCCTCAACACCCCATTGTGATGAGAGTTGCCTACATACCAATACTCTAAAGAGGGATCAAACCCGATGTAGTTCTCCGCACCTAAGTGTTGGTTCAAGTGCAAGTGAAGCTAGATTGAATGTTAGCTTGAGTGCTTTAAATTTGATTGAGACTAGAAACCTTAGTAATCTAAGCTTAGGAATGTTATAGACGGTTGAATGCAAAAGTAGGGGAAAATAGGGATTGATAAACTTGAATGTGCACAACTTGTTCTAAATTTGTTTGTGTAATTTACATTTAATAGCCATATAGTGGTTAGAGGGATAAACATCATGTATATATATTATTCAAGTGCTTGTGTGGGTCTTAAAAAAGGTCTAGGCTAACCCTAGGTGATCTTTGATTTGAAAATATATCTATTGGTAGAAAAATGAGGGAAAAGGACAATAGTGCCAAAACTAGGACTTAATGCCATGCAGTGCTACTATCCTTATTATGGTGTTAGTGTCCCAATGGGAAAGCCTAAGGAACTAAGGGCTAGGATGTCAAGATGATGGTTTGGGATGACTTTATAGATGTTTAAGGATGCCTATGGCCCACATGAAGGTTGGATAAGTGTGAAAAGATTCCCTAAGATAGTTCTAGGACTAAGTTAGGGATGGGTGGTCTCAAGTAGCACTCTTAGCACTTAAGTGCCATTTTTAGGTTATTACATAGTTCCATACATTCACTTCAGATCCTATCCCTTAGTGCCTCAGATTCTACCACCTTGACACTATCACCATAATTGGGATAGTAGTGCCCCATGGTGCTAGTGTCCTAGTTTGTGTGTTATTATCCTTTTCCCTCATTTTATCTCTAATGGATATATTTTTAAATGAGATATAACATAGGGTTAACCTAGACCTATTTTAAGACTAGAACAAACATTATAAAAATATTTATACATGACTTTTATCCATTTATCTAGTATATGGAAATCAAATGTAAATTACACAAACAAACTCAAAACAAGTTGTGCATAATAAAGGTTATCAATCCTTATTCTGCCTTCCTTCTTAATACAACCATCTACAACTTTTGTAAACTTAGATTAATCAAAATTATAGTCTCAATCACATGTAAAACAGTCAATATAAAATTCATACTAGCTTCACTTGGACTTGCACCAACTCTTATGTGGGGATAACTACATCGAGCTTGATCCCTCCTCAAAGTATTGGTATGTAGGCAACTCTCATCACAGTGGGATGTTGAGGATGTCCAACCTACCCCACTAAAAACACACTTTATAACTTATGCCAACTAGATTCCCTATAAACATGGAGTTTTAGGATTTGCATAAAAAATCAATCAAAATAGATCACCTACAAGGTATTATAACTCACGTGCACATGAAAAATCTTGGTAAACTCAAGGACAGGTGCACCTAGAAGCTTAGAACAATTCTACATAAAAGACATTAGTGCCAAAATATGGACACTAATGCCACATGGATTTAATATCCAATTAGGGTGATACTATCCAAGAAGGGTTTCAACACTTGGATCATATCTACAACACACATATCAGCCCCTATCTCAGCTTGTATCCTCCATATCTCCTATTTCAGTCAACTTCTTGCTAATAACTTGTTTACATTATTTATTGATATTTTTATAGAGGTAAAACTAAGTCAATTCTATTACAAACTATTGGATATATTTATTACATGTTTATAACTTGATTTACTATACTCAAACCCTTTAATAACCTAGGGCTTAAACTCCATAACCTTAAAAAATTTAAATCACCTACTTGCTCTCTCATCTCCCTATAATTGCTTTAGGGCTCACTTTGAGTTATACCACTAATACCAATTACATCATGTCTATATAACTTATGTGGATAATTTTCATTTTTTAATCTTTAAGTGAAAACTCATTCTTAGGACACTTAGCCCATTTGTCAAGTCTCTAGTGCAGGCATTCTCTAACTTGGCTAGGTCTCATTTTGTCATGGTGGGTCATTTTAGTTTCCATTCTATTTTATCCTCTAGAACCTACTCCATCATGTTCAGTAGGTCTGTTTAAGAAATTTTCATGTTTTGACCTCCTCTTAAAAATGATTTTTTGATCTTTGTGTTATACTTTCAAAAATCTCACTACCCTAGGCAAAAACCTTATCATTTTTCCCTTTTAGGTCTATGGAGTTAAAATTTTCTTGCACTGACCTAATCATAATTTTTATTCTAAATTTGTCTAAGTTTGAAAATTAAATTATCCCTAGGCCTAATTAGACTTTGAAATCCCAAATAGGATTCACAAAAGTGTTTAAGACATTTTAGTTGTAATCCTAGAAATAACTTTGATTAGGTCTATGTGGAAGTGGTCAAGGCATCTTATTTGTTAATCAGAGCTTTAACTTTGAATAGGTCTAATATATTGTCAAGGATGCGTGATAGGGTGAATGTCTAGTTCTAGTCAGGATTCAAATCTTGACTAGGTCATTGAGGTTTCAAAGTGATTTAGTCAATGTGTTTTAGGATTAAAATTTTGATTAGGTCTTGGGTGGGTTAGGGGCAGTCACATAGTGTTAATCAAGAATTTTGTCCTGATTAGGTCTTAGGATTAGGTTTTGGATTATTTTAATGGTATTCAGGGTTTTTCACCCAATTAAGTCTTAGGGAGGTATGAGGCTCCTCATAGACCTAACAAAGGCTCAAACCCCTGAATGGGTCTATGTCAGGGGACTTGCACCTAGTCTATTGAATTCAATTTTTTAACCCATTGAAACCTTAACTAGGTGTCATTGGGATTTCAACCCTAGTTCCTCTATTAAAACACATAACCAACTAAGCAAAAATCCCATAGTTTTAATTTGGTGTCTAGACCTTGATTAGGTCTAGACCCCCTCTAACCAATATTTTGTACCAAAACACCTACCAAACAATTTAAAAAATCATGATTAGGTTTAAATCACACGTGATGGTTCTAATCTTGATTTCAAATCCTAATTAGAATTATAAATTTTCAAAATGAATAATAACATTTAAAAAGAACCTTGGTCCCCTCAGAATCTTGGATAGGTCTAGGAGGGACCTTTTTTGACCTAGCTATTATTTTTAGCCATAATTTATCATTCAAGGGTCAAAAATCAAAATTATTGTCATTAGAAAATTGGTTCCAACACTGACATAATGATGGTCTTAATTTTGTTTGATTCCTCCTGGTTTGAAACCTATTCCTACGTTAGTGTGCAAGTCATTGTTTATGTTAGTTAATTCCCCTTGTTGACTTCATTTTGGCCTCTATTCTTAGGTGAATAGTGAAAGTGATGGGAATGGGAAGAGGAAGAAGTAGCTAGGATCATTAATTTTGGTTGTTGGAAGTTTTAGAGGGAAAATTCCTCCCCTTAGAATTCCAAATGTTATATATTTTATGCCTCCCATTATCAAAGGGTTGATTTTTTCTCCTTTTGCATGAGATTTGTCTAATTTCCTTTTATTTTCTATAATTTTTCATGATTTTGGTTGTGTAATCTCTCCCTTAACTACTCTCTTATTTTTATAATGATGAATTTTTTGGAGAATTATATTAATATATTAAGTATTGTTTATCAAAATGATGAATCTTGATTAAAACAAAGATGATGGATTATTTGGTTTATCTTGCACAAGTGTTTATTGTGTGTGGCCTTATTTTCGTCGCCTACTCTTCCAAGAAGCTTGCATTGGCCCTATATTGGACTATGCACATATTGATTGATATATTAGTTGGTTTATGGAATTATTATAATCATAATCTTGATTTTTTCATTATTATTATAGGCTTTTATTTTCTTTCCCTTTTCCTTCTTTTTTGATTTTATTTTAAGCAGTTGTTTAGTGTAGGGTTTGAAATTAATATTTATCTGAATGATCATCTGAATCATTGCTTTTTTTCTCCATTATATGCTACTATGCTGAATATCTTCTCAATGGAATAAATTAATGATAAAATCATATGTAAACACATAAAAAAACCTATATGTTTATTTGTGATTGGGCAAGTTTTAAATGCAAACTATATATGTTTTATTTCTAGAAATATAATGACCTAATGAACAAATGAATGCAAACCCCATTATTACCAATGTGAAACCAAACCCATTTGAAATAAAACAGCAAATACACCATATTTTACATTTTTCAAATACCCAACATCCATTAAAACACACATGTGAATTTTAGGATAGGTCGAACTAGCAAAGTTCCCTTAAATAAAATGGTCATAATGAGCCACTAAGTGAATATGAGTGCACCTAGACCAGGTATATTTAAACCTTAGAGAGATTCCCCAGAGTCTCCTTTAAATAGAGGTGAGTCATGAGACAAGCCTAAAATGTTGGTACATGTCAAAATGCATGTAAATATAATTGACATTATAAGGAGGACCACCATTTAAACATAAATCTCAAAACTAAAATTTTAGTGGAAAAATTTATACTTGAACACTTAGTCCAAAATATAAACTATAAATTAGATGAATACCCATAAGATCAAAGTTTATAGGGGCTAATTTTTATTTGCTCAAACTCACTAAACATAAGAAACTAAGGGTAACAAAGAAAAATCAAAAGAATGATAAATATACCAAAACTAGTAGCTCACTTGCTACAACTCTTTTTATCAATCCTTTTTCTACCCCTTAGAACCCACCAATGGTAGCTAATCTCACTTGGATTGGTATAGGTGGATGCCCTATGAATGTTCTAGGGCTTACCCATGATTTGACCAAGAATCCTAATAAATTCTACACAAAATATTCACCTAATGAGATTCAAACAATCAAGAAACATATTCAGGCATTTATGGATGCCTTGATATGAACACAAGTTAAAAATAAATATGTGTCTTGCCACCGATTCCATTACTCATTAGGATAAATTTCCTACACTGGTATCTTGGATTTCCTAATAGATCTATCACTTCCTCAAATAATTTAAAAACTTTTTTCACTATTTTAGGCTAACCATTAATATGTCTATCCTATATCATCACTTTGTTATTGTCCATAGAGATCTAAATGAACCTAAGAATGTTTTTAATGCATGATTTCATAATCTTTTGTTAAGCACAAAATATACTAAGAGGGGGGGTGAATCAGTATATTATATATCTTATAAATCTTTCCTTTAACCAAATTCCACTTAATCAATCATTCAAGATATGCAATAAAACTCAAACAATAAACATCACACAAGATAGAGAGAGACACCAGATATAACGTGGAAACCCAATGTGGGAAAAACCATGGAGAATCAATCTCAAATATATTCATGAGAACAAACCCATAGGAGCACCATACCCCTTTTCCAAGTACAAACCTTAGCTAGAATTCATGAGCACCAACCCATAGGAGCTTCAAACCCCTTTGCCAAGCACCAACCCAGCACCTATTCATAAGCACCAACCCACAAGAGCACCAACCCCTTTGTCGAGCACCAACCCATAGGAGTACCAACCCCTTTGCCGAGCACCAACCTAGAAACAATTCGTAAGCACCAACCCATAGGAGAACCAACCCTTTTGTTGAGCACCAACCCAACAACAATTCATGAGCACCAACCCATAGGAGCACCAACCACTTTGTGTATACCACACACCTATCTCTCAATGTTGTTATCTCAAAAAATGATAGATCAATACAACATCTCCTTCCTCTCTCTCACCTTTGCTCTTCTAAGCTAGATATAACAAATACAAATCATATTCATCTCTCACAATTGCTCTTCTAATTTAGATATTACAATATCAAATAAACCTCTCACTCTCATATTACAAATGGCTACTCAAGCCTTTATTTATATCTTTCCAAATGACCTTTGGCCTTCCCCCTTTGTGACCTTTTAATCCTCATGGAAAATGGTGCTAATCTTGGATGACCTTTCATATCCAAGCATTTGAAAAGTCATGTGGTGACCCTTCATGACCAAAAATGTCCTTCCCACTTTTGTCCTTATCTTTGGTGACTTTTCATATTCCTTAAAGTGTCCCTTCATGATAAATTTGCCCTTACTCTTTTGTCTTCACTTGGTGACTCTTGGTATTCCCCAAGATGACTCTTCATGCGAAAATACGTCCCATCCTTCTTTTGTCTTTACCCTATGGCTCTTTGACTTCTCCATGGGCCCTTCTTTTGTTTCATATGCAACCAAAAATATATTCATTAATATTAAATAAATATTAACTCATATTATCCAAGATATATTTATTACCAACAACATTAAATGCAATGGGGCCTTTATAACCAATAATGCTAAGCCTTTGACATCAATGACAATATTTCCATCAATCTCCCCCTTTGTCATTGATGGCAACCTCAATCCTGAAATTGCCACATCCTGTCACCTACACATACTATCATCTGAAAACATACAGTAACTCCCCCTTACTGTAGCAACTTGTACCTATTTTTTGCACCTGTACCTGTACATGTACCTATACCATTATTCTCCCCCTTTGACATCAATGGCAAAGGGCCTAACTGGAGCTAACACTTAGCTCCCCCTCACTTGATGCTAAACATCAATGGCAGGAAGTAATAGAAATTACTCCCAACTCCTCTCATCGATCTTTGAATGTGTCCTTTGATTGTTCCTTTGAGAAGATATCTGACAAAACATATACATTGTTCTCTATCTTTTGAGCATCTGTAATCAACACATTTGAATCTTTTCTTCTAATCTTACAACCTTCAGCATCAAACCTTAATGTGTATCCTTGATCACAAATTTGACTAACACTCAACATATTATGCTTAAGACCTTTTACATACAAAACATTTTTAGTCTTAGTTCTACCATAATCCAAATTCAAAGTACCTTTTCTGGCTATCTTGACAGTGGTTTTATCTCCAAATCTCACTATGCCACCATTTATCTTCTTTAGAGAAATGAACTTACTTTTATCACCTGTAATATGCCTCGAACATCCGCTATCAATTAACCATGGCTGATCTTTACCTCTCACATGCAGAGCTATCTACACCATCATAGAATCTTCATGTTGTTTCTTTTGCCATGTACATGTTTGAACCTTCTCCCTGATGAATGGATCTTTGACACTCTATTTCTTCTTCTTGATGAATGGAGCTTTGAAACTCTAATCCTTCTTGACTAACTCAAACACACTTTTGCAATACCGAGCTATGTGTCTGAAGTTGTTGCACTTGTAGCACACTATGGTCTCTTCATCAAAGCTTGATAGAGGAGCAAAAGAGTTGTGGCTTCTGCTTGACTCTACTTGACTTACCTTCTCCTTATTTCTAAAATTGTTAGCTCTTTTTCTACATTCTACTTTCTTGTGACCATATCCATTACAATAAAAATAATAGCCATAAAAATAAGACCTGTCTGTATATCTCTGACCTGATTGCCTTTTGTAGCTTTGTTCTTTCCAGCCTTTTTTGTTTGGAATGTCCTCTGTATTCTTCACTTCTCCCCTTTTTGTTTCCTCTTGTGTAAGAGCTTCAGCATAACTCTTTTTATTTTCAAAACCAATCCTTGTCTTATCTGAATATGCTTTTTGACTTTTTGATATCTTATTCAACATGTTAATGCTATCTTCAAATTTTGAATCACTGACTACTTTATCACTGATTGCTTTCTTAATATCTTCTTTTAAAGAGGGAATTTCAATAATATACCTTTCACAATTTTTTCTTGCTATTTCCAACTGTGTTGTGAGATCTTCTTCATTCTTCTTGGCTTCTTCAAAGTGTGCTTGTAGATCTTCAATCATTTCCTTTGACTCTTGTTCATTTTTCTTGATTTGGCGCTTTAATCTTTGATTCTTCTTTTGAACAGCTTCTAACTCTTCTAGGGCACAATTGATTTCTCCTTCCATATCTACTTCAGCTTCCTCCTCTTCTTCTTCTTGATCATCTTCATGTATAGCCATGAATATAATCTCTTCTTCTTCTGAATCGTTGACTCCACTATCTTCAACTGAGCTAGGATCCTTAGAATACAGGCTCTTCTTCTTGAATTCCTTCTTGGATTTGCCTTTGAAATTCTTCTTGTATGTAGGTTTTTCTTCTTCTTCATCATTAACCTTATCTGGGCATCTAGCTAAAAAATGTCCAATCTTTCCACAATTAAAACATTTAAAAGGTAATTTTCCTTGATATTTACCTATTCCTCTTTTTGGCCTATGAATGAAAAGTGCTTCATTGTCATCTTCATCATCACTGGAACTATCACTTGATTCTTGAATCTTAGCTTTCTCCTTCTTTGATGTCTTGAAAGCCACTTCTCTCTTCGAGGGTTTATCTCATTTTGTCTGCATCTCATATGCCATGAGAATACCATGAAGCTCATCCATCTTTAGCTTGGCTAAATTCTTCATCTCTTCAATTGCCGAAACCTTTGCATCATATCTCATTGGTAGAGATCTCAAAAACTTTTGCACCACTGTTGACTCTTCCAATGTTTCTCCAAGACCTTGAATCTGATTTACTATCTAATCAACTTGCAAGAGATAACTTGTTATATCTTCTTCTTAGTCCATCTTCAACATTTCAAACTGCCTTCTAAAAGTTTGTAGCTTAGCTTGCTAAAATTTTCCATCACCTTTGTAAATATTCTCAAGTTTTACCCAAGTTTCATGAGCATATTTACATTGCAAAAATTTAACAAATTTAGATTCACATAAACCACATGAAATAGAATTTAAAGCTTTAACATTACATTTACTTGACTTATTTTCTACTAGAGTAATTGTAGATGTATGTGGCTCTTCATATTCCTCCACCACTGATTTCCATATGTCAAATCCAAGGGCCATCAAATAAACCTTCATTCTCATGCTCCAAAAAGCATAATTCATCCCATCAAATAAAGGTGCCTTATTTGTAGAAAATCCTTCCTGTGACCTAGCCATCATGCTTTCCTGATCTACCTTCAAGCTGTAAAACTTTTCAAAAAGGAACTTGCTCTGATACCAATTGTTAAGTATAGAATATACTGAGATGGGGGTGAATCAGTATATTATATATCTTATAAATCTTTCCTTTAACCAAATTCCACTTAATTAATCTTTCAAGATATGCAATAAAACTCAAACAATAAACATCACACAAGATAGAGAGAGACACCAGATATAACGTGGAAACCCAATGTGGGAAAAACCATGGAGAATGAATCTCAAATATATTCATGAGAACAAACCCATAGGAGCACCATACCCCTTTTCCAAGTACAAACCTTAGCTAGAATTCATGAGCACCAACCCATAGGAGCTTTAAACCCCTTTGCCAAGCACCAACCTAGCACCTATTCATGAGCACCAACCCACAAGAGCACCAACCCCTTTGCTGAGCACCAACCCATAGGAGTACCAACCCCTTTGCCGAGCACCAACCTAGAAACAATTCGTGAGCACCAACCCATAAGAGCACTAACCCCTTTGTGTATACCACACACCTATCTCTCAATGTTGCTATCTCAAAAAATTATAGATTAATACATCTCCTTCCTCTCTCTCACCTTTGATCTTCTAAGCTAGATATAACAAATACAAATCATATTCATCTCTCACAATTGCTCTTCTAAGCTAGATATTACAATATCAAATCAACCTCTCACTCTCATATTACAAATGGCTACTCAAGCCTTTATTTATAGCTTTCCAAATGACCTTTGGCCTTCCCCCTTTGTGACCTTTCAATCCTCATGGAAAATGGCACCAATCATGGATGACCCTTCATACCCAAGCATTTGAAAAGTCATGTGGTGACCCTTCATGACCAAAACATCCTTCCCACTTTTGTCCTTATCTTTGGTGACTTTTCGTATTCCTTAAAGTGTCCCTTCATGAGAAATTCACCCTTACTCTTTTGTCTTCACTTGGTGACTCTTGGTATTCCCCAAGATGACTCTTCATGGGAAAATATGTCCCATCCTTCTTTTGTCTTTACCCCGTGGCTCTTCGACTTCTCCATGGGCCCTTCTTTTGTCTCATATGCAACCAAAAATATATTCGTTAATATTAAATAAATATTAACTCATATTAGCCAAGATATATTTATTACCAACAACATTAAATGTAATGGGGCCTTTATCACCAATAATGCTAAACCTTTGACATCAATGACAATATTTCCAACATCTTTATCATAGGTTAAAAATCCCATACACTCAAACAGAGGTGGTTCCCATAAAAACATAACTGAGGGATTTAGATTCAATGACTTTTATGTCCCTTAGAAGAACCATGACAACCCTCTTATCCTTATCCTTGACATACAATGAGGCTATAAACATTGAACAACAAATGGTTCCATGTGGTTATAGAATTGATCATTTGCCTTTATTAAACCAAAAATGTGTTTACAATAATATCTCGATGATCAACTATGACATACAACACAATACACCATTGACGAATATGATCCTAGGTGCCCTGAATATAGGCCCAAATCTAGTTTATAATATAACACCCATGAAATTCATGCCTACTGGGATGCCTTATGTGCCTCACAATCATTTTTTTTAGGCAAATAATCATCAACTTGTTCATGTTGCATACAACAACATTTCTACCATGCTAAACACTAGTAGTTATGTTGCTTCCACTAGCAACCAATAGGTTATCCCATCATTTTTAAACATACAAAAACCTATTAATAATTCTCATAATCAATAAAATCATGATATCCCTATATTTAAAAATCTAATACACATATGATTAACCCACAACTACAAGTAGGACATCCATAAAATGTTGATGTGAATCCTGAAGTAGCCAATTTGTAGAAGATGGTTCATAGGATGACTAATGATATGGTAAATTTGTATATACAAGTGCCATAAAACACCAATCAAAATGTAAAAATCCCACCATGAAATATAAATTTCAACTTCTCTAGAACCAAGAGATAGTGGAACATGATGCCAAATAATGGAGGTGTACCATCTCACTAGACAACAACAACTAGAATAACAACAACAATGCTTTCAATGTAGTGAACTTGAATGATTTAGCACTGCCCACTTGGTGAAGGATACATAATATGACTGGTCATGATGAAATTTATTGTGTATAATTCATATGCACCTCAAACATCTCCTAAAAGGAGATGGATAATATAGAACTAATTGCCACACTTGATAATAATGCTAATCAAGGTGGAGTAAATCTGATACAACTCTAGACTTAGAGACTAACAAGTTTCTATTTGAAAGTTAAAATAAATTATAGGATAACCTATATGAGATCCATGCATTTAAACAATTTAAAAGGTAAAATAAATACCAATTAAGGAACAACTTTCAAATTCCATTAACTACATTTACTCCTCTGAACAACACTCACTTTATACCTAATGAGAACTCTAATAACAACCTATTTCCTGCTATAGGACCTAAATTGTCTTACCAACCCAAGAATAACTCTACATCTCCATAAAGTGATAAATTAATATATCTAAGCAAACATGGATACAATATCATGGATGACCTAAAGAAAACTAAGGCCGACATCATGATGTTTGACTTTCTTCAAATCTCAAACCAAAAAGACATGTTACCGAAAGAATTATATGTTCCTAAAGGGAAATAAAATAGTAGGAAAATTGATTCACATGTTATAAATTATAAATATAAAAATTAAAACCCTATGTTCCTCTTAACAATGTGTATTTTTGGAAGAAAAAAATCATAATTATTTGGTGGATTCGGGTGCTTCTAACAATGTCATGGCTTATGCAATTTGTAAACAATTGGGTTTGACACCTGTAAAGTCAAATAGGAGGTTGTTTAGTTAGACAAATTAGAATTCAAATTTATTATTGAGATAAATCATATCCATATTTAGTTTGGCTCTAATCCAAGGGTACAATAGTTCATTGGCATTTAGGCAGTGGATATACTTAATGCTTACAACATGATTTTGAGTAAGGATTGGTCTAGAACATTAAAGGGTTACTTGGAAATAGACTTCTCTCACATGTGGCTCCCATGGAGAGGCATATCTAATAAAATCAAAATTGAGTTTGAGCCCAAGATAACTCACATGATAACATAATATAACAAAACAAACAAAATCTTGTTTAAAGAGTTAGAACTTGGGGTATATTCACTCAAGAAAGAGGCAACAACCTACAAGAAGTTTTATATCAACATGATGTCCATAAAAGAAATTAAAAATTAAAGAGATAGATCAACTTGATGAGTGTTATTTCCTCTAAGCACCTAAAATAACCTATTTTCCTAGTGTTGCTCCAATGTATGAAGATGCAAAACCATATGGTCTATGTGAAAAATAAGGTTGTGAATAGTTATTATCAGTAATAAATATCACTAAGTTATAAATTATCAAGTTCAATGAGAGTTTTCCAAGCAAAGTTAGGGAGTTTGTGAGCTCCCATGATGCAATCACATATATCCTGGATAACCTTATACTAACTCTAGCCATTGAGGACTTGGCCAAGAGGTTCCTATCAGTTGAAAATCAATATGCATGACCACTTGATATTGAGAATACCAATGAATAAATAAATGTTGAAAAAATAATATCTCATCAAAATCTTACACATACAATTGAAAACCATTTGTGGATTCTATAATTTGATGGTTTTAAGTTTAAGAGTGGATTTAGTACTAGTGTTGTTCTCATCAACACCATAATAAAATCATACTTGGTTATATTTCACCTACAATTCAATTACATGAACAATGTGTTTGAATATGAAGCACTAGTTCATGGTCTATTGTTCACCATGAAGAAGAAGTTTAAAATTATAAAGGTATTTGGAGACTCTAACTAGTGGTTAAATAAGTAATAATTTAGTATGCCTATAATGACAAGCATTTGTCTAGGTATCACAATCGAGTGAGTAATTTAATATATGACTTTGATATATTCAATATTCATACTATACCTCGTATAAGGAATTACATGGTGGATGAATTAGCTATAATTGCAAGCAATCTGGAGCTTATAGCTGACTCCAAGTTGAGAAGGTTCTTTATCGAGTTAGTCTCTACTCATATTCTTAATAATATATGATAATTTTAGGTATTAAATGATGATAAAAATATCATTGACTTCATCACAAACACAAATGTATTTGATATTCAAATTATAATTGAAGAAGATCAAGAAGAGTTTAAACCTAACAAAGAAGGGGTAATTAATGTAAAAATAAATAGTATACCAAGAGGCATGGTATCATTAGAATTGTTATTTTATATGTATTACTAGGGTGATAAATATAAATCATCCCCTACCAACTATATTTTGAACCAACATTACACACTAGGTAATGAAGATGAATCAAAGAACGTGCTTCTAGGCATGACATGAACTACAAAGGAAAAACAAGACTTTGTTCATGCCTTAAAATACTTCAAAGATTTTATTATGTGGAGCTATGATGACTTAAATGTGTTCAACACTTATATTCTCATGTATGTCATTCCTCTTAAACTGAGAGTTAAACCATTCCACAAAAAACAAAGACTAGTGAACCCACTACGAGAACTATTGATATTCAAAGAGGTACATAAATTAATCCAAGAAAGGATAATTTTCCATATTAGGCACTCCAAGTGGATGGATAAATTTGTACTAGTTAGAAATAAAAATGGATAGATAAGACTATTTTGAATTACATAACTTAAACAAGGACTCAAAAAAGGATAATTGCCCATTGCCTTCACTAGATGAAGTTTTACAATTAGTGAATGGTTCACAAATCATGTCATTCTTGGATGGATACTTTTAGTACAATCAAGTATTGGTTAGTTATGAGGACCAAAATAAGACAAAATTTAAAATAAAGTGGGGTGAATTCATGTAAAATAGGATGACATTTGTCCTAATCAGCATGGGTTTCACCTTCCAACATGTCATAGATATTTCATTCAAGGATACTGTCAAATAATACATAGTAATATACATGGATGAATTAACCATATTTTACATAGATATAATAAACCATGTAAAAGACATGAGAGTAATCATACAGAGATGAATAGATCATGGAATCTCTCTAAACCCAAAGAAATGCATTTTTGGGGTAATAAAATGTAATTTGTTTGGCCACATCATCTCAAAAAAGAGGCATATATAGAGATCTTGAGAGAGTGCAAGAAACTCTTAAATTCCATTATCTGGTAGTATAAAAGAGCTAAATTCATTCTTCAACAAGATCAACTTCATCAAGAATTTATTTCAAGATTTATAGAGATAGTCCAACCACTAAATAACATGTTAAAGAAGGACATGAAGATTGAATGGATGGCTAAATCAAAAGTGTATTTTTAAAAAAATCAAGAAAGAAATCCATTGTAAAGACATCAGTGCTAATTAGTCAATAATATACACATCGATTATATATCTAGAGATGAGATACATGTATCACTCATGAATTATCCTCTTTTTAATGTTGAAATGAGGTATTCAACTTTATACAAACAAGATTTTCCCTTCATTAAATATGTCAAAAAGTTTAGACACTACATTCTACACAGCAAGATGTTTACAATGGTTCTTGTGTAGTGTAGTGTTCTTAACACGAAATAAAAAATCTAAAGATGAGATACATGTCTCACTCATGAATTATCCTCTTTTCAATGTTGAAATGAGGTATTCAACTTTATACAAACAAGAATTTACCTTGATTAAATATGTCAAAAAGTTTAGACACTACATTATACACAACAAGGTGTTTGCAATGGTTCCTGAACCAACAATAAAGGCTACACTAAGACAAAATGAGTTGGGTGAATGAATGGGAAAATGGATGACCATTTTTAAATATTTTTAATTGGATCTATATCTAATGAAAATTGTGAGAGGACATGGACTTAGTAAGGCCATGGATGAAGTAGACATGTGGCTAGTTTTCCAATAGTACACAGTACAAGACATCACTAATGATGACTTGTATCAAGATATGGTATATTATTTTATCAATAATGACTGACCAAATCACCTAAATTTAACTCAAATAAAATCATTACTCCTAATAAGTAACAAATTCATGATCAAATCAGGAATGTTATATAGAATAAATCATGAAGGCATATATCATAGATGTTTGAATAAGCAAGAATTTGTTGGAGTACTCATTGATTTCCATGGAAAATATGGAATTAGTCATGGATCAGTGAGTGATACAACCCAAAATATACTTAGGGCAGTGTATTCTTGGTCAAATTTTTTTGAAGACACTCATGCTCATGTTTAGAGTTGTCATACTTGCTAAGTTACCACACATATAGAATGTACCCCTACTATGCCATTATAGTTGGTCATTAAAGTTCACCAATTTTTAAAATGGGGATTGGAATTCATTGGTGCCATCAATTCAAACTCATCAATAACATGCAAGTTAATAATTATGGAAACTAATTATTATACCCATTAGATGAAAGCTAAAGTATGTAAGAATAGTAAAACCAATGTGGTAATCAAATTTATGGAAGAACACATCATCACTAGGTTTGGGACACCTACTACACATGTATGTGACAATGGTTCTAATTTATCATATTTTATATTTACTAAATGGGATATGAAAACTAGGTAATCCTAAAACTCTCTTCCAATTATTATCCACAACATAGTTGGGTAGTAGAATAAACTAATAAAACCTTACTTGGTGTAATTAAGAAGATCTTGGCAAAGAACCCTAGGGATTGCCACAATGTTTTGAAATTTATTTAATGGTCTAATTGAAATAGAAGTAAGGAAACTCTAGGAAAATCATCATTTCACATTATTTATGGCTAAGACCCCATATTTCTAGTCAACCTAATAATCCATATGCTACAATTCATGAGAGATTGCATAGAAATGGATAACAAGATAGAAACTCACCTTATCGATCTAATCCAACTAGAGGAGAAATGTGATGCAGCCATGTTTCATTTCCATAAATACTAATAGGTTGTCAAATACTGGTATGAAAAATGATCAAATGTGAAATCCTTCAAAATCTTTGACCTAGATCTTCTCTAAGACAAGGCTCATGAGAAAAAGGGACATGAAAAGTTTGATTCCTAGTGGTTGGGTATTTATCAATTATATGAAATACTAGGTGATAATGTATTATTATTAAGGTGTCTAAATAATGAGGACTTCTCATTTCCTACCAATTATAAGTTACTCAAACATTTCCAAGTTTGAATTAGCTTGACAAGTTCTTGTAAATACATTCTTTTTCCCTTTCTTACTTTGTTTTTGTTTTCTTTCCTATTTTTCCTAATTTTTAATTATTTTTATAACCTTGTTGATTGTATATTTTTGGCCCAATACACCTATTTTTACTTTTATATTCCCCTATTGATCAAAATAACTGAATAACTAAAGGCATGTATGTAAATATCTTGAATGACATTTTGTTGCATAAGTACTCTGAGTAGTTTGTAAATTTATATTTTTTTTCCAATTCTATTTCTAAGATCTATCTATCATATGTTTTTTAATTTTTTTTTTATTTGAGTTAAGTTGGGTGAAAATATTTTGTCAATGTACACATTCTTTTGAATCTAAGCACAAAATTCACATCTGAATGGTTTATAGGATTCGCCTAGATGAACCTGCTACAGTGAATATCTAGGGTATAGTTCTATATTTCACTTGCTATAGTGGTCCAAAACCCATAATTGAGATGTTAAATAATAAATAGAAAACATACATCAAGACAAGAAAAGAAAGGAAAATTCAATAGCTAAAAACTCACTTCTAGGTGATTCAAGCATCTCTCCCATGAGTTTTTTGGCCTAGTTGGCAGTGGAATAAGGCCTTAAATGGGATTAGAGACAAATATTTTAGGGATATGGATGCCTATCTGATAGTAGAGTAATGACCAATGATTTTTTTCAAGATAGTATTCACTAGCATGATGATTGAATCCATAATAACTAGTACTTGAAGGATATAAGAAGTGGTAAATTAACTCATTTTCACACACCAATCAATGAGAATTCTAATTTGGTATTTTAGCCACTCTCATTTTCTACCCTCTCAAATCCATCCATGTTCCATACATAGTATCAACCAAATACTCTTGGTTTATAGACACATTTATATCATTTTAAAATACTTAGGAGTTTTTATCAATAGAGTCACAATTTTTTGTTGTTTTCACAACACACCCTAATTCTTCCAAGAATCAAGGAACCTCTCTTTTTATCTTTTAGTCTGCTTCCACTTGAGGTCACATATCACTGGTATTAGTATCTTAAGTTTCCATGGTTACCCATATTATTTTGTGTGTTGAATCAAAACTTTAAACCATCACTATTGGAAAGACCACATCCATGCAATTCAACTTTGTATTTTAAACTTGGTGTAAAAGTGGAGTTATGACCTCCCAATTTATATTTGAAACATGGATCTCTTATCTCTCCTAGATTTATTAATCTAATCTAAAATTTCATATCAATATCCTTTCCTTTTAGACTCCTATAACCTACTCCATTGTGACAACTAAGTCTAAATGGTAAAGTTTCATATATACCACTTAAAATGGAAGTGGAGTTTTATTGCACTTATACTCGCTTGGAATTCTTGACTACCTACTTTCTCATCTCCCTATAGATAATTTTATTGGTTACTTAAATTTATGTGGTTGTTACACCTATAATAACTATTCCATCATGTCCATCTTGCTTGTGTGGATAAGCTTCATGTTTTATTCTTTGAGTGAAAAACTCATTCTTTGGATACTTATCCCACTTATTGGGTCTCCAATGTAGGCATTCTCTAGCTTGCTTAGGTCTCTCATTTTTTCCCAATAAGTCATTTTAATTTATGCTCTTTTTAACCCTCCATAACATAATCCATCATATTCATTGGGAACATTTGAGCAAGTTTCATGTTTTGACCTCCTCCAAAAAATGAATTTTTGACCCTTATGTTGTCCTTGTAAAATGACCACTTCCCTAGGAAAAAAAATTAGTTTTTCCCATTTAGGTCTATTGATTTCAAATTGGCTATCCTGACCTAATCAAACTTTTTATGTTGATTTTTTCCAAGTTTTAATTCCTTAAATCCCCAAACCTAATCAGGCTTGGAAAGCCCAAATAGATCTTTGAGGAAGTGTTTGAGCCATTTTAGTTATAATCAAAGAAAAAATCCAATTAGGTCTATGTGGAAATGGTTGAGGTATTTTATTTGTTAATTAGATATTTAACTCTGATTAGGTATAGTGGTCTATCGAGGGGATTGTTTAGTTCTATTTGGGTTTTAAATCCTACCTAGATTATTTGGGTTCTAGGGTGAGTCAATCAATTTATTTCAGGAATAAAATCCATATTAGGTCTTGGGTTAGTTAGGGGAAGTCATGTAGTGTTAATCAAGACTTTTGTCTCAATTAGGTCTTAGGATTAGGTTTAAGGTGATTTCAATGGTAGTCATGTTTTTTCCCTGACTTGGTATTGAGGAGGTATGAGGCTCCTTATAAACCTAATTAGGGATCAAACCCATAAATGGGTTTATAGTAGGGGCCTCATGCCTTTAAAATTGAGGGTTTTACCCCTCGAAACCCCAACAAGGTGCCATCAAGATTTTATCCACCCAATTCACCAATTATAACATGATTCCAACCAAGTGAAAATCTTGCAATTCTAATTGGGGATGTATACTATGATTAGGTCTAGACCCCCTCTAACCAATATTTCCTACCAAAATACCTACCAAGCAATAAAAAAGCCATGATTAGGTCTAAATCACACATGTTAGTTCTAATCAGGCATTCAAATCCTAATTAGAACTATAAAATTTGAAAATTAATGGTAATCTTTATAAAGAACATTGATCCCCTTAAAATCTTGGATAGGCATAGGAGGGCCCTGTTGGTTAATTTCTATCCCTAGACTTAAAAATTGGCCAACCCTATAGCCTGGGGTCATGACTCATGTTTGAAACTTGCTAATTAGTCATGTTATAAGTCCTTAAGGCATATCTAGTCAAGATACTATCTAATCATACTTTAAACTTACCTAATTAGTATGTGAAGGTCTTTGTTCCCCATGTTAAGATTGAATCAAATGTTGTCATGGTGTCTAAAGTGTTTAAGTTGGTAGCCCATGAAAATGATGTTTATTGTACCTTGAATATCCCTTACAAGTTTAGTGTTGTGGTATGTTTCCTATCATAAGATATAAGCCTTCAAATATGATCTAACGATATGGGACATGTCAAAAACATCAAAATAAGGCCATAAGAAATAATATTTGGATTCAAAAAATAGAAGTGATCCACAGGGCTACCAAAGGTCAAAACCATGTTCAATCTTGTAGAAAGGATCGATGGCATGTGGGTGATCATTGGGGTTAATAAGCTAGTAAGTCAATGACATGTATTCAATCCTATAATTAAATATCAATGGAAAGCACAAGGTCAAAAAGTTAAAGGATCTTGAAAATGAAAGTAATGGTGATAAGTGTCTTGATCGTGGTGAGCTCCCAAGTAAATCGATGGACCATGTTTGACCTAACAGATTTAAAAATCTATGGCACACATGCAATCATGCAAAAGTAGATCGATGGTGTGGATAAAGGTAAAAAAGTTAATGACCTTAGATTTCATGTGAGGTCACCACATGGCATGAGTGAATTAACTAAATAGAGACTAACAATAGAGTATACAAAAGGAATATGAGCTTACCAAGTGTCATAATCTGAGAAGTCTAGATCAGATCAATACTCAACATTGAAGGTCAAATCTAGGAGACTCCTGAAGATATTGATAGAGTAAATTCAATCAAATTTCTAGGGGGCACAAGATGAAGACACATGTTTGAGGTGACAATAATTGGGTTTTAAAATTAAATAGACAATGTAGTAAGGATATGCCACATAGGTAGACCATTTGAACTGAAAGAGTAGAGTTTCAAGCCCATGTCATGGTTGGAAATTTTGTTTTAGGCATGTATCACATTAATGCATAGGTTAGAAATCCTTTCTATAGGTTTCATGGCTGCCAAGTTTCAACACTTAGGCAGTCTAGTCTGATAGGCCTAATTGGCCTAATTAATCATCAAGTAAGATCAATTTGGCATTGGAAGACTAATTGAATGAATCAATGTAGGGTGTCATGCTGGGTAACTGACCCTTGAGGAACATTGAATGCATATTTCATGATTATGATAGGGAAAAGATTTAATTTACTTGACTTTGTCAACCTAATTTGGAGAAGTATGGACTGTTACATAACTATGGTGGCCTATTTCACCCAATAACTATTAAGCGATTTATGGCCACCTTTATGCCAAGATGGCCTCATTAAGAGAATGTTAATGCTCACAAAGGAAGGACATGTTATTTTAACTACTTGAGGCCATATTGAGTTCATCAATGACTCTTATACACCAAAACTCCCCTCTCCTACCTTCCATTATTCATATAAATGTAGGCATTAAGCTCTCAATTAGCATCCCTCAATTAGGTATAGAAAAACTCTTTGAAGCAATATAAGACAAGTTCATATTCTAAGTGAATGTTAAGTGTATCTTATTGAAGTTAATTTGCATAATGTGTGTTATCATTCATAATATGCATGTCCTTCAAGTGCCTTGATTTTATTTTTATAGTTCCTTATAGTTTATGTGAAGTTTTATTTAAGGAAGTTTCTCTTAAAGTGTCAAAGAGCTTATAGTGTCTTGCATAGACCTTATATTTTATGCCCTTCAAGTTGTAGGTTTCTACCTAACCTTCATGTAAAACACTCATGTTTATAACATTGTCATATAATTTGATCAATTTTTGTCTTTATTGGATTCACTAATGAAAGTGTCAAGCTGAGAGTGGATCATTGAACAATTTTGTTTATTACCATATAGATTAGGTTCTAATTTTAGTTTTCTTCTCTTTCCCATTTCTTTGAGATAAGCATAGGTTTTAGGAAATTAACCATATTTTCATATCAAGGGATCCATCCCCTTTAATTATATAATTTTGGCATGTAAATAGATAACCCATAGTCTTAGGCTAATCCAATGTTGGAATAGGCTTGATTAGGAGACTTGAAAAATCTTCTTCTCAACTTGGGTGCAACCTAAGACTCCAAAAATTATGGCATGCTTGGTAGGATAAAATAAAGGGAATTGGAAATCATCTTGGGATGGATTGGTAATGTGAGAGGACACTTAAAAGTCTTGGAATAGTCATCAATAGACTAGAGAGTAGGTTTAAGTACAAAATCTCCACTAAGTTTGCCTCTAAAGGTAAGCAAGTTCAATTTATTTAATTGCCATTGGTTATTACAAGTAATAAGAGATTACGTGTTTCAAACCCCAAATCACCACCCCCTAAATCTCCTACTTCTCTAAAATATGTAAATTTTTCCCATACTCAGCCTACTAAAAGTCCACCAATACAAATGGTAGGGCCTAGACTACAAGATTTTTTACCCTTCAATGGTGGCAACCCTTTTAACCTTCAACAATATGTTGATATCCCTACTAAATCTTTAAAGAGTCTACCATAATTTACAAGATAAAATTCCACCACACTTGTAGAGCACATAGTTGATATTGTAAATCTTTGCTCAGTACATAACATTACTCAAGATAATATAGACATGAAACTACTATCCACATCCTTAAAAGCTAAATCCCTACAATGGTATATGGGTATATCTCCTACTTCAATCAATACCTAGGATGAGTTTGGTGAGTGTTTATGCAAGCATTTTGAGGATAGGAGTGACCAGGTATCACTAGTTGAGTAGTTTATCTTAATCAAAAGGACACCTCAAGAATCTATGGTTGATTTCAATTATAGATTCCAAAAAAATTGGGATAGAATTCCTATCATCATTAAGCCCACACCTAATTATGTTTTATTTACTACTTGAGAGCATTGAATTCAAAAATTATAGTCATGATCTAATATATAGGTGGCACAACTCTGCCTGAAGCATATGATGTATCCATAAAGGTAAAAAATTATTTGATACAAGTAGGAAAACTCATGATAAGGCCTCTTATGTCCATCTTTCTACAGATCTGGCCAATTTAACCTCCCATTGTTCCCTTTCCCACTCCAAATAATCACTCAAAACCTAATGATAGTCAAGTGGATAGATTTGAGAAGATTAAGGGATTATTGAAGGCATAAAACAATAAGCTAGTGGCTCTAGAGAGGCAATAGTAGACTTCATATAGGTCATAACAAGGTTCATTCCAATCCTAATACCCTTCTCAATCTTATAACAGACCCCCTTATCCATCAAACCAATAATCCCAAGGCCAAATTACTCAATCCAAACCTTATAAAAGTTACAACCCTACAATTGTAAGTATTTCAAGAGACTCGGTCCCTAATCAAATCAATCTTATACAAAAGGGTTAATGGTAATCAAGAGGGCAATCCAATGAGATGGTGATGGATTTAAGTGGAGAGATATATCAAGGTCCTAGTTGGCAGCATACTCCTCCATATCAAGGTCATGATACAATGCCACCTTCACCACAAGGTCCTATAATCAATCAAAGTGATATGTCACCTTGACACCATCAGATATTCTAATTCAACAATAAGGAAGCATGGGTAAGACACCAGATGATAATACTTGCATAAATTTTCAAGAACAAGAACATGTGTTTGAACATGTAGTATCTAACATGGGGTAAATTGCATAAAAAATAGATGATTCAGTTGCATCCCATATAAGGGTTAAGAGGATAATAGTTGAAGAAAATGTGGGGAAACCTAAGGTTTCTTCAACACTCCCACAAGTCAGTCAATAGCTTATCACTTTAAATATAGCCACTAAGGCCCCTACAACTCAAAAAATACCTTGGTATCATGGTCAATAATAGAGGTCTCCTTTTTTTCCTCTTATCACTCAAGCACCAAGTGACACTTCTACTTCCTAGGTATAATTCAAAAGTACTATTCTTCCTTTCAATATTGTGGATTGTATGAAAAGGTCTAATGTCACTATGTCAATGTATGATGCTTTTTCTATTCTAAGGTAGAAATATATCCTTTAACAATATCTCTCCAAACCCTCTCATGTGAACAAGGTAATTGATAAGGTAAACACTATTTTTGCTAATAGGAATCAGCCTAGTCAAATCCAAATTCCTAGTAAAGCTCCTAGTCTAGATCAAGTTCAAAATGGTGTTCATTCCCAAAAGGTTATCAATCCCCCTCCATTATATTTTTCAATCATCATAGGGCACTATCTTGTGCATAATTGCTTCAACATCAGTCATGCCTAAGGCCATAGTAGACAAGCTTGATCTCAAATATGTACCTAATGAAAAGGGTGTTATTTATTTGAATGGTTTTCCCACTAAAATAATAGGCATCTTGAAAGACCTTAAGATTATATTGGTAGCTTTCACAAATTTTATCATCACTCAAGATGTAATGGTTATAGAGTTATGTCCATACTTTTCCCTATGCCTATCTGGGGAATTTAATAAAAAAATTAGGGGTTATTTATCCTTTGAATAGTCATACATAGTCTTTAGGACTAGATATGAAACTTAGGTCACTATTAGGTTGGAACCTATCTCTAGGTTCCATTTAGAGCACTATATGCCTAACCTTACAAACTTCAATTGTACCATATTTAATCCCTATAGCAAAATTAAAGAGGTATATTTAGGTGTGTATTATATGCACAAGGAGGGTGTTGGTATACCTTGCCTAACTAACACCACTCAACAGGAAGATGGTTTATGGACTTTATTCTTTAATGGATCAAGGTTAAATAATGGTAGCAGATCTGAACTCACATTGATTTCACCCTCAAATCACAAGTATTATTCATCTTCAAGATTTCAATTCAATTTCACTTCAAACATCAATGAATATGATGCCCTTCTATACGATTTACAAGAGGCAAGAAAGAGAGGTGTTAAACTCCTTTAAGTCAAGGGTGATAGTGAACTTGTTGTGCATCAAGTGAGAGGCATAAGTGTAGTCAATAATCATTATTCAAAATCTTAGAAGCACTATGTATGGGATCTCATAGAAAACTTCTTGGCATTCAACATATAGTCCATACCAAGAGAGGTAAACCAACATACAAATAGGCTTACAACCATTAGAGCTCAACATGAGATTATAGAAGGAGTTAAAGATATCCAAATTCAATCCAAGATCAAAGTCATATGTAAGCCCATTGTACCTAACAATGAAGAGAGTTGGTAAGTGATTGATAGTGATGGTCAAATTATGTATTTTTTGATGCAAGATTTAGAATTCTATCACAATAATCAACACAAGTGCCAACACTAATATGATGATCAAATAGTGAAAATGAGGTCTAACAAGATGCCTAAGGGACTTGTAACATTGGAAAACATCTTTAATGAATATGATCAAGTGTGAATGGATAAAACATGCATCTCAACCAAGGAAGAACATTATGAAAGGGTAGATATCTTCAAAGATAAGTTGTTTAAGTTAGGAAAGATCAACATAGCAAAAGAGAGAATTGTCTTTGTTGATTTATGCCAAGAATACTCTAATGTATTTTCATGGTAATATAAGGATTTGAAGGGATTTGACCCCAAACTTGCATAGCATACCATTGAACTGGAGAGTAATGCAAAATTAGTCAAGCAAAAACAAAGGCCTATCAATCCAAAAGTGGAAGATTTGATGAGAATGGAGATATCTAAAGTGATTGAATCAAGGATAATATTCCCCATTAAACATTCTTCATGGGTGGAAAACCTTGTGCCAGTGAGGAATTATAATGGAGAAATACATTTTTGTGTTGACTTTAGGGACCTCAATAAGGTGTCCCTAAAAGACCATTACCCACTACCCCCAATGGATCAAATTATTCAAAAGGTGGTGGGTTATTAGATATTTTAATTACTTGATGGCTACTCTGATTATAATCAAATCATGGTCAAGGAAGAAGATAGGCATAAGATTGCCTTCACTACAAAGTGGGGCACTTACGCATATATGAAAATTATTGGTTTAATTTTCCAAAGGGTAATGGATATTACCTTTGAAGGTTTAATAAATGAAATTTTATTCATCCACCTAGATGACATCACTATTTTCTTAAATGACCCAACTAATCATATTGCTCACTTGAAGTTAGTCTTTGAAAGATGTAGGGAATTTGTTGTATCATTCAATCCTAAAAAGTGGAGATTTGGTGTTCATGTGGGCAGGTTATTGGGCTATGTAATGTCTAAATATGGTCTTTCAATATAACCTGAAAGAGTTGAGTCCATCTTATCTTTAACCCTACCCAAGCATAAGAAATATTTGTATAATTTCTTAGGAAAGATTAATTTTATAAGAAGGTTTATCCTAGGATTTGTAGGACTGGTCAAGATTCTAACTCACATGCTGAGGAAGCATAAGGATTTTACATGGAGAAAATAAGGAAAGAGGAGATTTGAGTCCATCAAGGAGACTATCTTTATTGTCCCTACACTCCTTAACCCATATTTTTGTAAAGAATTCTACTTGTCTTCCTTCTCTACATTGGATGCAATCTCTGCCATGTTGATGTAGTAAAATGAGAAAGGTTTAGACCATCCTATTACCTTAATCAATCAAGCCCTAAAATGGTATGGTGAGAGGTATATATTTTTAGAGAAACACATGCTTTCATAAGTGGTATGTTTGAATAAATTTAGGCACATACTCTCCAATAATAATATTATACTCATGGTAGCACACCCAAGCATTAAGGAGTTTATACTCAATAAAGACCTCAGTGAGAAAAGGTTTCGGTTATGGATTATGACCTTGAGGTTAGGGTTAAAAATATTGTAAGAGGTTGAGGGTTATGTGATCACCTTGCAGTAGAAGGAGGGAGGATAGATACCAAGTGTTGGTAGCCCATGACAACCAACAAGCAGTTGTAGACAACATACATTCTAGTTAGGTGCATGATATAATCAAATTTCTTGAGTTAGGCCAATGTCCCATGGGGATAGATAGATCCAATAGAAGGAATTTAATATTGAAAAGTATACCTTATGTTATGATGAATGGATTTATTTTAAATAAGGTCATAAGAGGCATGTTTTTAAGGTGTGTGGAATCATGTCAAATAGAGAAGTTACTAGAATAGTTCCACGATGGTCTAGCTGACAGGCACTTTGCTACCAAGACCGCATCCTCCAATATCATTAGTTTTGGGTATTTTTGGCTCACAATGTTTAGATATGCACACTATTGGGTAAGAAATTGTTTAAAATGTGCAATGTTCATTGGCAAACAGAAACTAGTTGCCTTTCCCTTATAGCCCATATAAGTAGAACAACCCTTTATGCAATGGGGATTAGATTTTATAGTGACGATACATCCCCCTTCAATTAAATGACATAAATGGATCATTATAGCTATAGACTACTTCACAAGGTGGGTTGAAGTGGCTACCCTCAAATAAGCTAATGAAGGTTATGTTTTACACTTTTATGGTCTGCCCTCTATAGTCATTTTTAACATTGCATTGGCCTTTAGCAGTAGAAAGGTATGTGAGTGGGATATTTCATATGGAATTTATCTCAAAGTATCTTCTAACTATTACCCATAGGTAAATAGACTAGTAGAGTCCATAAACAAGAACTTGTTCAATATTATCAAGATGACTATGGAGGATAGTCAAAGGGAGTGGCATAATAGATTGAATAATGCCCTATGGGAAGACAAAGTGACACCTAAGAAATCTACTAGGAACTCCCCATAGCTCCTTGTCTATGGGAGAGAAGGATGACTTCCTATCTCTCTTAAAGTACTTGCATTAGAGCTTGCCCACCAACTTGAGCTCTTAGAGGATGATACTCTACAAGTAAGATTAAATGAACTAAGATAGGTAAAGGAGACAAGGTATAGTTATATGAACATCATGCATTCCAATCAAAACTAGTTTGAAATTTAATTTGACAATAGATCCTCATCTTAAATGTTCTAACAAGGAGATATAGTCCTCAAATGGGATGAGGACTATGCAAATCTAGGAAAGCACTCCAAGTTTGAAAATATTTGGAGTGGGCTTTATGTCATCACATGTTACAATGAGAGTAAATCATTTGATATTTATAGGTTGAATGGAGAGAGACTTACTATTCTTTTAAATGGAAGGTATCTCAAATTTCGCTATTACTCTTATTTCATAATCTTTGTACATAGATAGATAGGTCTATTTTTTTACCTCCAAGTGTTGTTGCACATTGTTATGTTTGTCATTTGTTTCTACTATTTATGTAGTTATTTGGTATGTTCTTGTTTCTTTCATTTTGCTTGTGTGTGTGTCTCATTTATTGAAAGTATTTATAAGATCTATATTACAATCATACTTCATTTGTCTAGCCATCATGACCAAGTTCTGATCAAATTTTTGGGTTCCATGACTAGTAGACTGGTCAAGCCAGTTGAGTCATCAAAAATGTTGGTTAATTTCTATTCCTAGACTTATAAATTGGCTAACCCTATATCCTGGGGTCATGACTCATGTTTGAAATTTGCTAGTTAGTCATGTTATAAGTCCTTAAGGCATATCTTGTCAAGCTACTATCTAGTCAGACTTCAAACTTGCCTAAATAGTCTATGAAGGTCTTTGTTCTCCATGTTAATATTGAATCAAATATTATCATGGTGTCTAAAGTGTTTAAGTTGATAGCCCATGAAAATGATGTTTTTGGTGCCTTGAATATCCCCTACAAGTTTGGTGTCTTGGTATGTTTCCTATCATAAGATATAAGCCTTTAAATATGATCTAGTAGTGTGGGACATGTTGGGAAACATTAAAATAAGGCCATAGCAAATATCCATTTGGAATCAAAAAATAAAATTGATCCATAGGGTTGTCAAGTGTCAAAACTACATTCAATCATGAATAAAGTATCGATGGCATATGGGTGATCACTGAGGTCAATAAGCCAGTAGATCAATGACAAGAATGAGGTCAAAAGGTTATAAGATCTTGAGAATGAACACAATAGTACCAAGTGCTTTGATAATAGTGAGATCCCAAGAAAATCAATAGACCATGTTTGACCTAGTAGATTTAAAGATATATGATGTATGTTCAACCATGTAGAATCATATTGATAGTGTGTATCAAGGTTAAAAATTAAATGAGCTCAAATTACATGCTATCATCAAGGAATCCAATAAAGGTGGTTAGATCATATGTTAGCTTCACAATGAAATTCAATCAAACTGAAAACCAACATATTAACATGCATAACACTATCTTTCCTAAATCAAAGGGAAGAGCATGGTGAAGAAAATCAAATGACGAATCACAAATAAAATGCAAGAAAACATACATTTTCTTACCTTCCTTGAATGCTCCAAGAGATTTCTTCATTTGGATTTCTCAGATTGTGATCAAAAAGTATTCATCAATGGAACTTAACTATCTCCATCTCCTCTTAGCACCATGCTTGGCTTGATATGGCTCATGCTTGGCTTGATGGCTTAATGGATTGGCTCAATTTTGGCATTATAACATTTTGTATTTGCTTCATGCCCTAAATCCTACATTATAACATTACTATTTCGAAGCTCTCTAGATGATGAGGTCTAGGATTGTATTTATAGGCTTTGAAATCAAATTTAAATGGGTTAAATCCTAACCAAGGTTTGCTTAGTTAACCCATAGTAGAGTTAAAAGGTGACCAAACTTCATGATTAGCATGGAATAAGCATGGTTTGAGATATTTTGCAATTTGGACAACTCAAAAAAGGTAATAATTACTTCCTAAGATATTTTTTTGATTTTGAATTTTCCTTTTTAATAATTCACTTGATTGCTCAAGTATGAATTCAATTAGAAATTTGATTAGGATTTACATGTTAATTAGTTCCTTTAAGGCATTTGAACATTTTTTAGTTTTAACTTAGTTAAATGTGTGCATTTGTCTCATTTAATGGATTAATAGGCCAAATTGATTTAATTGCATGTTATAAAGCCAAATTTGAGATGTTTTTATAAATTATTAATCTAGATATTCAAACGTAGGTAAAAAATGTTCCAAAGTCAAGTATAAACCATTGGTGGCCATGTTTATATGTCTATAGTTTTCCCCTATTTTGGAAGCCATTGAAAGCTATAAGAATAGTAACATATTTTTAAAGAATAACATGGTCTTGTTGTGCTTATGACTTCAATGGTGATGAATGAACTGTAGCTTCCCCCTTGAGGGATCAGTTTTCAAAGGAGTTGACAAATGATCCCTTGAAATAAGGAAAAGAGTGGAACAAAAAAACAAAAATGATGGAGTGAAAACACAATGATTTGCCCAAAACTGGTCAAAATCACTGAGAATGTAAGTGGGATGATGTACAATGGTTTTCCTAAAGGTGGTTATAAGCATCATACCCCAATAGTGGCAAACATGGTATAATAACACAATGATTTATCCAAAGGTGGTTATAATCATTAATAATATGGAGCTATCCTAGTTAGGGTAGACAAATAGGATAAAAACATGCCCCAGTTAGGCAAAAGAAACTGAATGATTTGCCCAAAGATGGTTATAATCAATAACCCTCAAATTGGTGATAACATAATGATTTACCCAAAGGTGATTAGAATCATTGAGAATATAGGTGGGACAGTATACAATGTTTTTCCCAAAGGTGGTTATAATAATTGTACCTCAATTAGGCAAACATGATTGATGGTTGATTATTGAAAACATGATGATGACAACTTGATATAGATGATAAAGATGAATTAGCACAACCTACGAGTAGGGAGATGCTTATCCAAACTAACAAAGGTTAAAATTCTTTCATTATTTAATTACTCTATTTGGGATATGATTGGGATTGTTTTTAGTGCTAGTGTCGAGGAGATATCGATGTTGCATTATTGTCCAGACTTCTTGAACCTAATTTTTGTTGTAGCATATGATGGTGAGCCTCATGATAGAACATAATGAGGACTTGGCCAAAATATGCATAAGGATTGACTACCAATCCAATACACAATGGAAAACAATGCACCAATGATAAAAACCATGATGACAATGTTGATGTTGGAATATAGATGGATTCAATAATAAATGTGCAATGAATCACCCAATGAATGCATATAAATTGAATCAAGGCAATAGTACTAAAAGTAAACAAACAAGCACACAAGCAAACAAATAAAACAAAAAGAAATTAAAAAAAAAACATTTAGTCATAATGTTAATACAAATAATATGACAAACAAGATGACAAAACAAACAAACAAGATGGGGGAATAGAAGAAAAGAAAGGGGGTGGTCAAGCTATCTCCATATGCACTAGGCAAGTGGATGTTTCCTACATAGTTTCATGAATGATATATCCAACAAAAACTTTAAGTTTAATATAGTTCTCCTAGGATATGGGATAGAAGAAAATGATGATAGAGAAAACAAACATGTTTGATGTGATAGAAGAATAGGAATGAGCTCATAAAATGGTGAGAGCAAGGGATAAAAAGTCCAAAAAGGATGGGGAAACTAAGGAACAAGTGATTTCTTGTGACTTAGTAAGGGTTCCCAAAATCCTTAAGGCAAATAAGTGGTCAATGTTTTGCTTTTTATAAATGGTTTTACAAATGTTTTAGGAATTTTGGAGCTTCTCAACTCAATCGAGAATGATAAGACACTAAACGGTTCAAGCTCATAAAATGATGAGAGAGTTCAAACATGAAATTCTCATAAAATGATGAGAGGATGGTAAAGGGGGATTGAGCTGACCTCAACATGAATTGATCATGACCCACATAATCCCAAAATGGCCTTAGGTCATAGTAGTTCCACCTTTCAATGGAGAAATCTGACTAGTGTAGCAGCTAATTCAAATAAAACAAGCATAATTACCATAAAGGTATAGTACAGCATAAGAATGGCAAGTTGGTACATCAAGGCACAATAAACAAATGTTGCCCCTAGTTTTCCCATAGGTAGTTATAACTAGGAAACACAAGATCAAATCAATTATATTAATTTTTCCATATGCAGTTATAATTAGTAACAAGACCAGTGAGACATTGATTTTCCCATGTAGGCAGATATAATCAGGCTCACATAAACAAACATGATTAGAATGGAACAAGAAATTAAGAATGTAACTACCAAAACTTATGTCATACTACTCCAAAGTACTACATCTATCTGGAAATTTAAAATAACTACTAAAACTGATTTGATTATTTATGCTAAAAATGTGAAACCAATGGATGAACCAACGTCAAATGGGCTAGGTAGGTAGGATCAAAACATGTTTGGATGATATAAATAGAATGGTAGAATGAAAACATGATAGGATGGTATAATGATAGAATGGAAGAATGTTACAATACAAATAAGCTTGTTGATGATATGGTATAACTTGAAATGTTCCTCATAGATAATACACGAAATCACTCAAGCGTAGTACCACTTGAGGTGTATAATGTTCATCAACTCATAAAGTTCATCCCCATTTAGTGTGGTGATATTGTATGCTCCAGCACCCTAATTTGTAATAATAATGAAAGGACCCACCTAATTGGCTTTGAAATTGCCTTTATGCTTCTTTTTAGCTATGGTATTCTTTTGGTTCCCTTTAAGTACAAAATCACCAAGCTCAAAATCTCTATGTTTCACATGTTGATTTTAGTGACCATGGAGTCAATTTTGATATGCCTATATATTTTTAAGAACGATGCATTTCTTTCCAAATCCAACTCTTGAAGGCAAGCTACTCGATAGTTTTTGTCATCTAGGACATGCTTGAGAGAGATGGGTAGTGAAGGTAACTCGACCTCAATAGGAAAAATGTATTAAGTACCATAAACAAGTGAGTATGGAATGGATCCTATTAGAGTGTGGTGATTGGTAGGATATGCCCAAAGGGTGTGAAAAATTTAAAGGTGTCAATTGTGGTCAGCATCATTGGCAATATTTTTGAGGATGTTGATAATGGTTTTGTTGGATGCTTGAGCCTAGCCATTACCTTGAGGGTAATATGATGTTGAGAAATGTTATTTGATCTTGTATTCAGTGCATAGTGATTCAACATCTTTATTCTTGAGTGATCCTCCACTATCAGATATAATGTCAAAAGGGATACCCTAGTGGCAAATGAGATGGTTAAAGATGAATTTGGAGATTGGCTTTCCAATCATGTAAGTGATGGGTATAACTTTAACCTACTTAGTGAAATATTTTGTGGTGGTAAGGATATGTTTATGGTTGTCTAAGAAGGTGGGGTTTATCTTCCAAATGATTTCAAGGCCCCATATAGAAAATGGCCATGTTGTCAGCATTGGTTTCAAAATCTTGATCGAGGCATGAATTAAATTAGCATGCCATTGACATCTATCACATCTCTTACCAAATATAGCTATATCTGCATCCATCATTGGCCAATAATACCTAGTACACAAGAAGTTTTTAGAGAGGACTGCCCCAATAGTGTGGGCTCCACATACCCCTTCCTAAACTTCTCATAACGTTAGATTAGATTTTGTTGAAGTTAAACAATGAAGTAGAGTTCCGATAAAACTATGATAGTAGAGGGTTGGTCTAAGTAATGTATAACATGATGATTGATGGATGAAAGCTCTGGTTTTTTTTAGGATAAGTATGGTGGTAAAATATGGTTATGTAATTAGGTATATAGGTCTAAACACTAGTAGAGTTAGGACCAATAATATCACAAATCATTATGATAGTTGAATGTTCATGAGTTGGCACTGTTAGATTTTTAATGAGAAATTGATACTCTTTGGTTGTGTTTGTATATCAAATCAGTGATCCAATGGTCACCATGGAATATTTTATTCTATTTTTGGCTCTTGGTATATGCTTAAACTAAATTTTGGTAATCTACTACTTGAGAGTGTTGACCATTGCTTTCTATAGAACCATCCTGTCATCCTTAGTCTAAAAGTGGATTGTAACCTGATTGATGATTAACTGTGAATTACCATAAACCTTTAGATGATGTATATTCCATTATAATTCTTATCAAATCCCTATGATGAGTGCTTCATATTTGATTATGTTATTGGTATAAGTAAAGTTGATTCTAAATGATTTAGGGATTAGATCCCCCTATGGAGTGATAGACAAAAGGCATGCCCCTTATCCATGTACTATAAATGATCCATCAATATATAGCTTCTAGTACTATTCATTAAGAGGTATTTAAATGATGTTCATTATGGATTCATCAAGAAATTGGAATGTCAATTACTATGTGTCTGCAAGGGGTGATTCAACAAGCTGATCTACAAGAACTTGCCCCTTGTTGACTTTTTAGTTTACATATTCTATCTCAAACTCACTGAGAAACATGATCCATTTGAATATATAGCCTTGTAAATCTATTTCAAAAAGTAGATAATTGAGTGGATCTACTTTTGAAATGACCATGGTCTTATTATTCAACACATAATGTCATAGTTTTTGTGTTATGAAGACCATAGCAAGACAAGATTTTTTGATGGGTATATAATTATGTTCATATACAACTAGTGTACAACTTTGATAATAGACTGCATTTTATTTTCCATTGTCATCATGTTGAGCTATAAGTATCCCTAGGGCTTTGTCTATTATTAATAGATATAGAAGGAATGGTTTCCCTATCATAGGAGGTAATAGAATTGGTGGATTTACAAGACAACATTTTATCTATTAAAAGGCTTTATGATAATCACCATCCCAAAGAAATGTCACACATTTATTCAAACTATGTGTAAAAGGGTGACACTTATCAACCAATTGATATATAAAGCATCTGATGGATTGGATCTTTCCCTACAAACTATAGAGTTGCTTCAAATTGGTTAGTGGTGGCATCACTATTATGGCTCATACGTTGGCCAGATTGACTTCAATGCCTCGATAAGATAGGATGAATCCAAGAAATTAGTTAGAAGTAACTCCAAAAACACATTTATTAGGGTTGAGCTTGAGTTTGTATTCTTGTATTCACTCAAATATCCTCCTTAATGTTGTTAGATGATCGGCCCTAATTTTTTATTTGCCTAGTAAGGCATCAACATAGTATTTGATAATATCATGCTTCATATCATGAAATATGACTATCATGGTTCTTTGGTAAGTGGCCCTTACATTTTTAAGACCAAATGGCATAACCTTATAATATAAGGTTCCCCACATAGTGGTGAATGTTATTTTGTGTTGTTCTTCTAGTGTGATTTTGATCTGATTGAAGCCTAAAAATCAATCCATCAGTGAAATCATCTCATAACCCATAGTGAAGTTGATAATCATGTCAATGTTAGGCAATAGAAAGTCATCCTTAAGGAAAGATTTGTTAATATCCCTAAAATTAGTGTAGATTATGATTCTTTCTAGCTTTTTAATGATTGGTATTATATTGGAAATCCATTCAAAATAGTCAACTATTTTAATACATATCGCTTCCAAGAGTTTTTCCAACTCTTTCTTTACTAATACATTAATGTGAGGATGCATTTTTCATAATTTTTTCTTTACTGGTTTGGCATTAGGATGTACCACAAGGTGGTAAACAACCAAGGTAGGTTCCAAACCAAGCATGCTAGAATATGCCTATGTAAATATATTTATAAATTCCCTTAAAAGGGTTGTTAAGACTTCACACTCTTCCTCAATAATGGATGTACCTAATTTAATCCACTTAGGCCATCTAGAGACCCGATGTTTACCTCTATTGTGCCTTCTATTACAAGGGTCAAACTATCTTCAAGAATAGTGGGCAAAGATTTGAACTATTTAGCAATGTTAGAGTCCTCTATTAGTATTGGTTCTTTAAGTTCTCATAGGCATGATGAAACAAAATACCCCAAGGGTAGGGAAGGCCATGTGATAAATACGATCAAAAACTCTTGGATGATGCAATCAAAACATTTTTATTCTTCAAGATTGAATTTGGACCCATGAGCAAGTTCATCCTTATTATTATCCTAAATGATTTGATCAGAATCTTATTCTTCTTCAAGTCTAAACTCAAAACCATAGACAAGTTTGTCATTGGTGGTATCCTAGTATGTGTTTGAAGAAGGTTGAACAACCCCATCTAATGGATCTGAAAACATGTTTTCACCACTAAATTGGCCTTTATCTATACCTTTCCCTAGTCTAAAAGTGCCTCAAAGATGTTTTCAATTTGGAGCCTCAATGTTTTTTTTTTTTGGCTAAGGGTGTTTACCTGCTCTCCAAAATAGTCTTTAGGAACCAATTTGATTAAGAACCCTTTTTTGTGGTCTCCTAATAGAACATTGTCCCTAAGGCCTAAAAATTGTAGAAGGCCTCATCATTTTGAAACTCATCAATTGACACATTGGATTCTTGTTGGTCCTACTCTATCAGTTGAGCATAATATATTGGTAGTGGATTATGACAAATGATTGATTGAAGGGTATGAATAGCATTAGTGTTAAACATATTGGTTTGGGCTAAGTCATCAAAAGGGATATGATCAGATTATGATTCACTGTTGGCAACATCATCACTATTCATTGGTGATGGAACTCGAATAAGATATGTGGGGTCACCCCCAAGAAGTTTAAATCCAATTCTATAGGTTCTTTTGTACTTAGTCATAGAAATTGGCTAAAGTGTTCCCTATTGATTTAACCTGAAACCTTCTCTTTCATAGTCTTGGCTCTCCATGATCCTATTAGGAATAGGATATTTTCATTTTTATAATAGTCAGCCAACTTGTCATTATACAACCATGATTCATCACCTTCAATAGGGTTTTATTCTAGGCCAGAGGCTAGTGTGAAAGTGATAGGTTCTATACTATGCATTTGGCCTTTGCCTTTTCTTTGCCATTTCATGAGTGGTTTGGTTTTTGGTCTTCCAAAGGACTTTAGGTTATGTGGAATTTTTGTAATGTGAAAGGTGTCATACATCAAATACTCTCTTGGGACATTAGTCAAGATAGTATAGTGGTTGGACATATCAGGAGGTGGCATATAGGAAATCAAATCAAGGGTATCAAGGTCAATATAGTTGGCTTCTAGTAGATCAATCAATATTACTTTCCCATTTTCCTACTTGGAACCTTGATTCATGTTGAAATGGTAATTATATCTCTTGAATTTAGATTCTAGATGTTTACAACACTCATATGGATGTAAATCTCCTAGAATACAAACCTCCATTCCTAAATGGGAAAACCTGATACAATAGTGTAATATTGATGGGGCTGCACGAATCTCATGTAACCAAGGTCTACCCAAAATCATGTTATATGACAAGTTGAGATCTAACACATGGAAAAGTGTATCATGGATCAAAGGCCCAATGATAAATGGTAAGATGATGGTGCCTTGTGATTCTTATTCCTCATTGTCATAGGCTTTGATGGTGATTTTTTTAGCTTCAATATCTATTATCATGTACCCAAGAATCTTTATGAGCTTTAGAGACACTATATTAAGAACTGATCCATTGTCTATAAGGACACACTTCACTTTATACCACTTTATGTAAACTTTGATAGACAATGGGTTATTATGCAGTGGGCCAAGGATGACATATCACTTTGATTGAAGGTTACTTGTTGGCATGGAGCTAGGTATCCAACTAAAACCTAAAATTTTTCAAGTGATATGTCATCAGTAACTGTGGATTGACTAAGGAATTCTATCAATATGTTTTATGGATAGTAGACATATGAAACAAATCTAAAATGGAGATTTGTGCTAGTGTCTTTTATAAATGTTCCACAATGTTAAATGTATTTTTTTAGACAATGGTAAATGGCTTGTTCTAAGGAAGAATGGTTAGTTGGATGATCAATGAAGTGGAATATGGTTATGGGTTTGGTATGGTAATCTTTGACCATTGAGTTGTGATTACACAATCAAGATTAGATATAGAACCATTATTGATAAAAATGATGGTGGAGGGGAACTAGATAGGATAAGTCTTGGATGTCGATACACTTATGTGTGGTCACAAGCTAATAAAAACCTTTAGTATAAGGTCCTAACATGGGAATCCCTTCTTAATGATTCACCTATGTGCATTCCCAAGCTAAGGAAAGATTACCATAATGGTTTGGTTGATTTGGTATGATTAGAAATGGTCTTATTTGATTGGTACTTGGTCTAGGATTCATGGACAAACTAATATATCTCATACTTGGTCTAGGATTGATTGGTACTTGGTCTAGGATCAATGGTCAATGATTTATTTAAACATATGCACACACTACAACTCTAAATAATAAGATATCTCATTGTGTAGATTTTTAGTAAACATGGTGGCTAGTTTTTTGTCTAGTAGACTATGGATAAAATGGATTTCAAGGGCTCTCCATCATTGTAGATAGTTTGTTAAGCTTTCTCGTAGTTTCTATTTTTCTTGTGTCAAGTCTACTAATGAAATATCATGCTCAAGATTATAAGAGAAGTGTTGCATAAACTTGTCCAAAATATCATCAAAATTAGAAACCAAATTCTTTGGTAACTTTAGGAACCATTCCAAGGCTTGTCTAGCTTGACTTCTTGGAAATAACAATAACAAGTATATGTCAATATAGGCCACTGGTTGGCATGCAACAAAGAATTCTATCAAATGGGATTTGGGGTCACCTTTTCCCTTGTATTTTTCAAACTTTAGTGGCTCATACCCTGGAGTAAACGGTATCTATAAGTAATCCATGTTGAAAGGGTAATAACACACAATGTCCAAATTAAACTTTTTGACTTGTTTCCCAGCTTGGATGGTGGTAATTGCATCCTTCATTTGTTGTTTCTCTTGTTCAAGGAAACTTGTGAGAACATTCACCTAAGGTGATGGTTGAGTAGTCACAAGTGGATTAATTTAACCGAGGTATGAAGGAGGTATTTATTGGGTAATGTTGGATTAGCTAGGGAATGGACTAAGAATACGCATGTGTGGATTAGGGTGTGATTGTTAAAATTTCACATACTATGGTATGATATTCTAGTTGGGATTGGGTATCTAGGCCTGATGTTTATAATATTGAGGTTAGAATGGTGGTATATAGTTGTATTGTGCTTACTAAGGTTGAATAGGCACATACTACTGACTATTCATACCTTGTTATTGAGGGGGAAATTGTGAACCAAGACCCTATCTTTAAACTTACGGCACATTTGGCATGAAAGGAAATTGTTTCCTAATAGGTACTTGAGGAACATTGAAACCTCTTTGCTTCATAAATATCGGTTGGGAAGTGGATGCATGTTGGATATTTGGCATCTATAATTGACTAATATTTATAATTTATTGGTTAGACATCATTTGGTTTTGAATCGACATGTTAGTCTATGACTGAAGAGGTGGGTTCACTCGTATTTGGTGAGGTGAAAAATTAGTTCCCCCTATTAAGGTGGAAATATGTTTTGCCTCAACTACATGGGTATGTTTAATGGTGCCTACTATTGTGGAATGTTACTCATCACCTATTGGGGTGGAGTAAGATTTATCACATTCTATTATGGCATGGCATTGGTCATTTCTTGACTACTTAATCCTTATTTTGGGTGATTAAAGGTAGCAACTGGTTGAGGATTAGTGGTATTTATCTAAGGTTGGGAATTAAAAACTCTTACTCCCTGAGTTTGTGAACCACTAATGGTACTAGTTAAAGGAACATTTTATTTTTTACTACATTTTTATGTACTAACACCACTTCGATTTAAATTGGACATTACTAGCATATTATCTACTACATTTTTCTTAGTGTTTTATGTAGAAGCAGAAGACACTTCCTTGATAGTTGGGGTATTGAATATGTTATCTACCAAAGTTAATTGCACAAATGGGTTTATACCTTGATTTTATTGACCAATCAATTCTCTTAAAACTCCTATTAAAGGAGTTAAATCAATGAGAGGCTTGTTTGACATGGTCATATTGTTAAAGTTATGCATTAGGCCTTGATATGTCTAGTATGTTGTCTAATTTTAAATGAAATAGTCATCCATGAAGCCTTTTTATGTGACAATCATACATGGATCTTGATATGGAATTAGTAATATCACATTAGGATCATTAGAAGAGGCTTAATCATTATTCTGATAAGACATGTTATAAGGCCCTCTTGATATATTTGGCAAATTGTCATGTCCTACCTCATAGTTAGATGGTAATGTACCATAATATATATTTTTTACAACTATAGGTATCTTATCCAAATATTGGGTCAACTTTTATTGATCTTGATCCATGTAAGGAGGTGTATGAACCAAATAATGGGCCAAAGGATCATGACTCTATTCCCGTAATTGAGTGTTGTATGGTGGATACGAATCTTTCTCCCAAATAACATCATCTCCATAATGGTCTCAAACAAAGTCTTCTTGTGTGCTAACATTTCCATATCTTGGATTGTACATAGTTACACTACATGTATAGTGAGCCATGGTTAAATCTATGATAATTTTTTCACAACAAAAGAGGATTAGAGTTATGCAAACTCTAAAAAGCTATATCTAAAAATACAAAGGGTTTAAATTGTATCTAACTTGGTCAAGGGTAGAGATATATCTCTACAAAGTCTATGTAAAGACTTGATAAAAATAGTATAATGTCAAATGTCTAATTCTCAATGTTTCATATAAACAAGGTCAAGTAAAATGACCTAAAAATAAGATGTCAAACTCTAAAGTCCAAAGATGTTTGAAATAGGTCTAAACTAGGAAAGGGAAATGTTGCTAGGTCTTGTGTCTAAATGCAGAGTCAAAATCTAAGCTCAAACAAGCTATGCTAGGACTTTTGGCCAAACACAACATCAAAACTTAGACTTGAAACAAATATATGATGATTAATCTAACAAACTTAGAACAATTTGGCAAAGAATAGGCACTTGATTCTAGACATAAACATGATCTGATTAGTGTAAAACACTAAATAAAATGCACTTTGAAGATGGATTGATTCTATCAAACAAAGGCACAAATAATATAGTTTTCAAATTTGGGTAATGGATTAACATAAGTTATGCAACCCAAAAGAGAAAGATCTATATATCAACCCCTACGTATTGAGGCCTAAACAAAAATCAATCAATGTTTGAATCCAAAATTATAAAAGTTAATCAAAAACACAACTAAGGTAAACTAGGGTATTGATGACCAACAATCTAGGAAAATTTGAATAGCATGACTGTGTTAAAAAAAGATCCAACAAGGTTCAAATGATTGGTTTAAATAATGATAATTTGGACACAAGACAAGACAAGTCCTTTGAAACAATTTAGATAGCATAATGGCGTTATCACTCCCAAAAGATGTGACTATGGTTACATTTCAAAAACTTTAAAGACACAAGACTTGAAATGATTTTGGCAACATAACGTTACCTATCTCAATCAAGTGACACATGCAAAATTTTGACACAAAAGTTTTCTAAGTTTAATTAAGGTGTCAAATAGATGGCATAATATCTCCTCAAATAATAGAGTAATGTTGGACAAAAACTCATTCATGATGTGGTTTTAAAAAATAGAGTTTTATTTCTAATACACTAAGCAATAAAATAATAAATGACAAAATAAAATAAGTATATCCTCTTAGATCCTATCAAGGTGTGGCAAAGTGGGGTTGACTAAAAACTTCAAGTTATAACCATCTAGATTGATCTCATGTGTACAAACTTTTACGTTTGAACATAATAAAAGTATCACATCAATATAATCCATGTCAAATGGATTATTGTGAAAAGGTCTTATCCTTTTCACAACCACTACATATGTTAGTTGATCAATATAGTGTGATGTCCTAAATGATCATACGTTCTGGGTTGGCTTGACACTAATGGATATGGTTTAAATTCTCAAACCACCATCCCAATAGGGTGATCCCAATTTGTATACCCCTCATGGAGAGGGGTTAAAACACTACTGAGAGATGAAGCCCCAGGTTAATGCTTCCCTAAAGAAATTATGAGAGGTAATGGCATCCCCTTAACAACCCAAGATGCATGAAAATAAAACACAAGTAGAAAGACTTTAGGGTTGCTCTTAGATAACCCAATACCATACATGTTTTGGGAAATCCTAGGTAACTTTCTTTCTATGCCTTGGACTAGGCACTAAATGCAATGGAAAGGTGCTTTTGATCCCACAAGTTCCTTATAGGGGATAGGGGAGAGCATAAACGCACTATCCTTTTTTTAAAACAAACAATCAACAAACGAGTTTTGCAAAAAATTACAAGTGAGGTTTGATTTTAATCACCAAATTGAATGTGATGATGTTCGTTACCAGGCCCTTTAGCTTAAGTGTAAAAATGGAAAGAATTGAACAAAACCAAATTAAGAATAAAAACATCTAGGTTTATTTTAAGCCTAAAGTTAAAAGGTTCAAGACCTAGCCTATGTTCATGTTTAAACACCAATTTGAAATGTTTCAAGATTTAAGATTTTTTTTTAAGCTTCAAAAATGAAATGTTTTTAAAACTTAACCAATCCTAGGTTCATTTTAAATACCAACATTCAAATGTGAAATATCTAACATGTTCATCTTATATCCAAAAATGAAATATTTTGTTTAGTCCACAAATGAAAATTATGCCTTTAAATCAATCCTTCAATCTATAATTGTTAGATAGTAACCCCCTACTTAGAAGAACTTTCATGGATAAGCAAAAAAAGTTTTGGAATAACTGATACCGATTGAGAAGGACTAAGATCAGTTACTTGAGAACCCAAAGGTAAAACAAACATAATGCATAAATGTTATTTAGCTTAATGTTAGCATGAAAACCTAACAAAACCTACAATATGAGGATTAAACAAAGAAAACACAATTCAATGAAACCAAGAAACAATGATTAGAAACTTTAGAGATATTTAAACTCTTATTTCAAGATTTTGTAAAAAAATATGCAATTTAAAGGTAAACTGATAGAATTTTTTAAAAATTTAGGAGAAAACATGTGTTTTTAGAAAAAATCTTTAAAAATGGATTCTGTATGACCCCAAATTAAGCTTCAAAAGATGGATTACTATTTATCAAGTCTACACACTGTAAAAATGCAACTCTACATTACAAAAATGTAACTAACAATGCAAAAACACAAATTTTAAAGTTGTAATTTTGTAGTTTAACCAAAAAAATTGTCTTGACCATTAGTTGTTAAGACACAAAATTGATAATGGTCATGTAATATCATAATTCATGAAGTTATGATTTTTTAATATCACAATTATAAAGTTGAGGTATTGTGATATCACAACTGTAGAGTCGTGATATTACAATATCATAAATGTATCTTATAAATAGAATAAACGTTAACATAAACCATGATAGTTAAGTATAAAATCATTAAAAAGGACAAAATTGTAACTATGTGAGTTTTGATATTGCAGTTGAGAAAGCAAATTCATGATTTATATAGAGCAAACTTGCGAAAACCAAAAAACATCTTTTGGATTCAATTTTTCACCTCTTTTGGCCATCAAGATCAAATTTTTGACATGATAAATGTTAGTTAAATATGTTAAAAGGCTTTAGGAGTAAATTTGTGGGGTTGGGTCTCACTGAGCATGCCATTTATGATCAAGAAATCCAAGAAGGGTGGTTAGATCATATGGTAGATACACAATGAAATTCAATCAAATTGAAAACTAACACACTAACATTCATAACAATATATTTCCTAGATAAAAGGGAGTAGCATGGTGAATAAAATAAAATGACAAAGAACAACTAAAATGCAAGAAAAAATACCTTTTCTTACCTTCCTTGAATGTTCCAAGAGATTTCTTCATTTGGCTTACTTGGATTGTGCTCAAAAAGTCTTCATCGATGGAACTTGGCTATCTCCATCTCCTCTTGGCAACATGGTTAGCTTGATATGGCTCATGTTGGGCTTGATGGCTTAATGGCTTGGCTCAATTTTGGCATTATAACACTATGTATTTAATTCATGCCCTAAATCATGTATTATAACATTACTATGTCCAATCTCTCTAAATGAAGAGGTCTAGGCTTGTATTTATAGGCTTTGAAATCAACTTTGAATGGGTTAAATCCTAACCTAGTTTTGCATAGTTAACACCAGTAGAGTTAAAAGGTGTCCAAACTTCATGATTAGCATGGAATAAGCATGGTTTGAGATTTTTTTCATTTTGGACAACTCATAACAGGTAATGATTACTTCCTAGGATATTCTTTTGATTTTGAATTTCCATTTTTAATAATTTATTTAATTGCTCAAGGATGAATTCAATTAGGAATTTGATTAGGATTTACATGTTAAATTAATTCCTTTTAATCATTTGAACATTTTTTACTTTTGATTTAATTAAATGTGTGCATTTATCTCATTTAATGGATTAATAGGCCAAATTAATTTAATTGCATGTTATGAAGCCAAATTTTTGAAGTTTTTAGAAATTATTAGGCTAGATATTCAAAGGCTGGTAATAATTATTCTAAAGTCAGGTATAAATATATTGGTGGCCATTTTTAGATGTTAACACATGTGAGGTCACCACATGGTATGATCTTGTTAATCATTTGGAGACTGACAGTAGAGTATATGGAAGGAATGTGAGCTTACCAAGTGTCACAATCTAGGAATCTTAGATCAGATCAATGGCCAATGTTGAAGGTCAAAGATAGGAGATCGATGAAGCAAATTTGATTAAAGTTATAGGGGGCATAAGATGAAGACACAAGTTTGAGGTAACAATAGTCATGTTTTAAAATTAAATAGATAGTGTGACAAGGAGATGCCACATAGGTAGACCAATTAGATTTTAAAAGTAGAGTTTCAAGCCCATGTCATGGTTGAAAATCTTTTTTCAAGCATGTAACAAATTAATGCATAGTTTGAAAATATTTTTTATAGGTTTCATGGCCACAAAGTTTCAACACTTAGGAAATCTAGTCTAATAGGACTAATTGGCCTAATTAATCATCAAAGAAGATCAATTTGATGTTGGAAGACTAATTGAATAAATCAATACAGGGTATCACACTGGGCAATTAACCCTTGAGGATCATTGAATGCACATTTCATGGTTGTGTTAGGGAAATGAGATAGGTTTCTTGACTTTTTCAACCTAATTTGGATAATTATGGACTGCTACATAACTATGGTTGCCTATTTCACCTAATAATTATTGAGGGAGTTATGGCCACCTCTACACCAAAATGGACTCACTAAGAGAATGTTAATGCTCACAAAGGAAGGAGATGTTTTTGTAACTGCTTAAGGCCATATTGAGTTCATTAATGACCCTTTCTATGCCAAAATTCCCCTCTCCTACCTTCCATTATTCATATAAATGTAGGAATTGAGCTCTCGATTGAAATCCCTTGGCTGGTTATAGCAAAGCTCTACTAAAATTATTGTGTAAAACTCTTTGAAGCAATATAAGATAAGTTCATATTTTGAGTGAATGTTAATTGTATCTCATTGAATTTGATTTGTATAATGTGTGTTATCTTTCATCATATGCATGTCCTTCACGTTTCTTGATTTTAGTTTTATAGTTCCTTATAGGTTGTGTGAAGTGTTATTTAAGGAAATTTCCCTTGAAGTGTCAAAGAGATTATAGTGTCTCACATAGACCTTGTCTTTTCTACCCTTAAAATTATAGGTTTGTACCTAACCTTCATGCAAAATAATCATGTTTAAAACCTTTTCATAGAATCTGATTAATTCTTGTCTTTATTGGATTCACTAGTAGTCATGAAAGTGTCGAGCTGAGAGTGGATCATTAAATAATTTAGTGTATCACCATATAGATTAGGTTCTAATTTTAGTTTTCTTTTCTTTCCCTCTTCCTTGAGATAAGCATAGGTTTTAGGAAAGGAACCATATTGTCATATTAGGTGAGCTAACCCATTTAATTCTAGAGGTTTGGCCTATAAATAGATAACCCACAGTCTTAGGCTAATCCAATGTTAGACTAGGTTTGAGTAGGAGACTTGAACAATATTCTTCTTAGCTAGGGTGCAACCTAGGACTCCAACATTCCCTTTTTGACATGTTAATAATTTTTTGGCCATAACTTATCACTCTAGTTTCAAAACTAAAAATTATTTGCACCTTCAAATATCTAGTTCTATCACAAATGCAATGGTGGTCTTAATTTTACTTGATTACTCATAGTTTGAAACCTATTCAAACTTTAGTGTGCAAGTTACTAGTCATGCTAGTTAATTCCCCTTTTTGACTTCATTTTAGCCTCTTCTTTTAGGTGAGTAGTGAAAGTGATTTGAATGAGAAGAGGAGGTAAATGGGAGCATTTATGGTATTTTTTGGAAGTTTTGGAGGGAAAATTACTCCCCATGGAAAATAAAATGCTATATATTAGATGCTCCCCCATTGTCAAAGGGTTAGCTTTTTCTCCTCTTGCATGATATTTTGTCAATCATCCTTGTATTTTATACAACTTTTCATGCTTTTAGTAGTGTAATTTCTCCCTCAAATCCTCTCCCACTATTATGCTAAGTAATTTTCAAGAGAATGATTGTAATAGACTCAATATTGTTTATCAAAATGATGAATGTTGATTAATACAAAGATGAGGGATTTTTTGCTTCATTAAATGCAAGTATTTGGTGTGTGTGTGTTGTATTTTTATCATGTTCTCTTCATATAAGCTTGCATTGGATCTATATTATATTATTATATTATGCACATGCTAATTAATCTAGTGGTTGGTTTATGGAGTTACTACAATTATAATCTTGAGTTTATCACCATTATTGGAGGCTTTTATTTTCTTTCCCTTATCTTTTCCTTTTAATTTTAATCAGTTATTTAGTTTAGGTTTTGTTAGCATTTTTTATCTGAATGATTACTTTTTCTCCTTTATATGTTTCATTATTGAATATATTATTAATGGAATGAATGAACAATAAAAATCAAATGTAAATACATAGAATAAAACCCTAAATGCTGATTTATGATTGAGCAAGTTTTAAATGCAAACTTTTTTGTTTTATTTTAAATAATATAATGACCTAATGAATGAATGAATGAATGAATGCAAACTCTATTATTACCAATGTTATGACAAAACCATTTGAAACAAAATAACAAACACACCAATTTTTACATTATTTAAGTACCCAAAACCCGTTGAAACATATGTTTGAAGTTTAGGATAGGTAGGACCAGCAAAGGCCCCTTAAAAAAAATGGTCACAACGGACCACTAAGAAAATATTCATACACCTAGACCAAGTATATTATTAGATTAAACAAAACACAGAGAGAAAATGAGATTGAGAATAGCATAGTACTTATTCAACATGTTCAACCAAGCATGAAGGCCTATTAAATAGGTAAACAAATGAAATACTCGTGAAGCATGAGACGGGTATAAGAAAACTAACCTACGTCAGCTTGCATGAAATATCGAAGATCGAACAAACAACTAACCTCTTAACCAAAGTGGTTAAGGCAACTAACCAACATAAATTACCTTAGTAAATAACCTAAGGTAAATACAATAATATGCTAACACGCTCCCTTAATGACTAAACCAGAAACAAGACCAAGTTTATCTCTAAATTTTATGAACTTGTCTATACCAAGTGGTTTGGTCATTATATCAGTTGGTTGCTCTACAGTGGGGCAGTAGAAGAGACTGATGTCTTCATTTGTAACCAACTGTTAGATGTAATGATGGTGAACCTCAATGTGTTTGGTCCTGGCATCAAATACTAGATTCTTTACCATCTTCAAAACACTTTGGTTGTCATAAAAAAATTGGAGTAGGCTTTGATGACTCAAACTGAAGATCCTCCAAAATTTTCTTTATCCACATGGTTTCACAACCTGCACTAACCATAGCTTTATACTCTGATTCTATTGAAGATAATGCTACTGTAGTTTGTAGTTTGCTTTTCCATGAGAAAACTCCTAAACCAAAAGTGAAAACATACCCTGTTGTAGATTTTCTTGAATCAACTAAACTTGCCCAATCAGAATTAGAATATCCTAAAAGTTCAAAATCTACAGACTTCTTATATAGTATGCCAAAGTCAAGAGTACCTTTGACATATCTTAATACTCATTTTGTAGCTAACTAATGGACTTCCTGTGGTTTAGACATGAAGTGAGATAGAAAGCTCACTGTAAAACAAATATCCAATCTGGTGGTAGTGAAGTAAATGAGACTACCCACTAGCTGCCAATACACTATTTCATTGACTAGAGGTGAATCAGTGTCTATTGAAATTTTAGCTCCTGCTTCCATAGGTGTGTGAGTTGGATTACAATCCATCATTCTAAACCTTTCTAGCAATGAATTGGCATACTTATTCTGTGACACGAATACAGTATTACCACTTTGCCAAAACTCAACACCTAAATAGTATTTCAGTAGTCCTAAGTTTGTCATGTCAAAAGTACAATAAACATCAGCTTTCATTTGTTGAATGAGACTAGTACTACTCCTAGTAATTTCTATATCATCAACATATATAATGAGAATCAAGATATCATCACCAGACACCTTTACATAGAGAGTTGGTTCCGAGTTACACCTTTTGAAACCTGACTCCCTAAGATATGAGTCTATTTTTGTATACCAGGCTTGAGGAGCCTACTTAAGTCCAAACAAGGACTTGATCAACCTGAAAATAAGATGTTCCTTATCAGGAACTTGAAAACCCTATGGCTGAACCATGTAGACTTCCTCCTCCAGATCTCCATTCAAGAAAGCACTCTTTACATCCATTTGGTGCACCTACCATCCAAACTAAGCAGCAATAGCAATAATCAAATGAAAAGATACCATCTTGGTGGTTGGAGAAAAAGTCTCATCATAATCAACCCCTTCCTCTTGTGCATAACCTTTTTCAACAAGTCTAGCTTCGTGTTTGTCCAAGGAACCATCTGCTTTGTATTTTACCTTATAAATCCACTTACAACCAATGGATTTCTTTCCTGGTGGTAGTTCCATCAACTTTCGAGTCTTATTTTTCATCAAGGAATCATATTCCAATTGCATAGATGATTCCCACTCAGACTTCCCTTTGGCCTCTAAAAAAGAATTAGGCTCAAATACTTGTGAAACATTAGTTGTTAGAGCAAGATTGACATGTTCACCTCTATTACCAAACTACTTTCCCAATCTCAGTCTTCTACCTTCCACACCTTGTGGCAAGTCTCCTTTTTTTAGTGCTTTAATTGTGGCAATATACCACTTTGGCTTCTTTGGTTGGTCTACTGGAACCTCACAATGACCTATATCAATTCCCTCCCTGGAATGTGATTCCACTGATGAACAAGAATCCTACTCATTTTTCACATTATAACTAATAATTGAATCATTAGATAACAATGACTCAATATCTGAAACTTGACCAGTTACTGTGAAGTATGGCATTTGTTCATTTACTATGACATCTCTATTTACCACAACTTTGTTAGTAGAAACATCAAATAATCTGTAGGCATTTGACTGATCACTATATCCAACAAACATGTATGTTTTGCTTTTTGCATCCAATTTTTTTCTCTTTTGACTAGGAATAAGTGCAAAAGCTACACAACCAAAAATTCTGAAATCAACATCTGGAGTTCAACCTAACCAAGCCTCCTCTAGAGTCATATTCTTTAAAGCTTTTATAGGACTTCTATTGAGGATGTATACTATTGTATTCATTGCTTCTACCCAATACCTATATGGGACATTTTTGCTTTGGACTATATAGCAAGCCATGTCCATCACCGTCCTATTACACCTTTCCTCAACTCCATTTTGCTACAGAGTGTAAGGTGTAGTGTATTGTCTGTGTATGCCTTCAGTGGTACAAAACTCCTTGAACATTTTTTAGATGAACTCACCCCCATTATCCATTCTAAGAGATTTCACTGGCCGTCCTACTTGTTTTTCAACCATAGCTTTCCAAGTAAGAAAGTTAGAAAAACAATCAAATTTCTTCACTACAAAGTATACCCACTTTTTCCTAGAGAAATCATCAACCAGTAACAGGAAATAACATGCACCAAAAGGGGTAGGTGTCTGCATTGGACCATGCAAATTCACATGTACCAGATCCAATACCGCCTTTGCTCTCAAAGCTTTACCAACATCAAATGAATGTCTAACTTGCTTCCCCAACTGACATCTAGTACATACATGATGACTATGTTGAATAGAAGGAATCCCCTTAACCATCTTAGTCTTACTCAATGTAGTCAAATACTGAAAATTCAAATGCCCATACCTTTCATGCCATAGTGAACTTGTGATATAAACCGCTGCAAGTGCACTTTCCTTTACTTTGATTAGATCTGCAAGCTTATACAAGCCTTTCTCACTGATCCCAACAGCAATAATCTTGTTATCTTTAGTGGTGACTAAACATTGTTGTTCTTGAAATTTTAAAACAAAATTAGATTTTGAGGTGATCTCACTAATTAAAAGAAGATTTTTGTTCACATCTAGTATGTATACCTAACATTCTTGAATGTATAATTTACTGTACCATCTAAACTTATATGAACATTACCAAATCCTTTCACAAAATATGGTGTACCATCTCCCAAAGATACAGATTCATTACTATTGTTATCTTCAACAAAATCCACATACCAGTCCTTATGGCATGTATAATGGCGATATGCCCCTGAATCAAAGTACCAAGCTCGATCCACCATAGAATTACCACTGAAAGCCATGAAAGCAAAATCTGGTGATTCTTGGCCTTCACCTTCAGCTACATTCACATGATGAGCTTTCTTTCTGGGGTTAGCCATATCCTGTTGTCTTTTCCTGCAATCTTTCTTAAGGTGACCAGGTTTCTTACAGTAAAAACATTTCCATTTAGATCTCTTATTACCACTTGTGAAGATTTTGATGGATAGTTATTTTTACCAGACTGCTTACCCTTTTCCTTGATAAAGAATGCACTCTCTATGGAAGTGGATGTAGACAACACTACTTGCTTCTATCGTCTCTCCTTTTGTAATAGCAATGTAGACAATGTTTCAAAATTCAAAGTCTGCATCTCAGCAATCATGTGCAAGGACTCCACAAAAAACTCAAATGATGGTGGAAGATTTTACATAACAAGAGAAATCAAATCTTGCTCATCAACAAGTTTCTACACTGCTTTCAACTGGTCACAGATGTCCTTGACCTGCAATAAAAACTCAGAAATGGAGCCACCTTCATGCATCTTAGTGGAAAACAACAAATTCTTTAAATACAACACTCTACCGGCTTTAGAAGCCTGATATTTTGAAGATAAAGTTTTCCATAAATCTGATGCTATAGTCACATTTCTAAACTTTGAGATTAGATTATCTGCTACTGACAATTTTAACAACATGAGAGCCTCACGATGGCGTTTATCATAGTCATTGGTAGCAGTGGTAGGCCTTTGCTCTTTACCGAGCACTATTTGATCAATATTCACATATTCACATATTGTCAAAACCTTGTGACTCCACAAACTAAAGTTCTTACCAGTCAATTTTTGAGAATCTGGTAGTAACATGTGTTGAATACTAGCCATTTTACCTAGTTTTTCATGAAAATAATAAAATCAAAAAAACTATAATGACTTTTTTTTTCTAAATTCCTTCTACACATTGATTCTATATTGACACTAAACAACCCTATCTGTTTTTAGCAACAAACTCAATATCATTTGCAAGATCACAAAAATTCTACCACTGAAATAATTAAATCAGGAAAACTACAATTCTGATTTAAAAAAATTCCTTCTCCATTGACATCTAGATAAAAAAACCCAGAAAACAGTGAAATTTTTAGCTTCTCGAATGCTTCCATGATTATTAGTCAGTGGTAGGTCCCCAATAACCCTTATTGGCTAAAGTTTTGATTTATTTCAATTAAAAAAATAAAAAAATAATTGAAATATTAAAACTTTAGGCTAAAAATTTTATAAAAAATTCAGCCAATCAGAAAATTGGCCTACCTCTGAAATTTCAGGTGAAGATTTTGAGTCTGTTTCTCAACCAAATTGCAAACCATTTTCACCAGTGTCTTAGTTTTTATTTAACTCGTGACTTAGGCTTTTGTTTCACTGAAAAAGATGAAGAAATGAATTTTTCTGATTTTATTGAATACGTATGGCGCCCTTGCACAGATAAATTCAACAGAGGCTTCTGAGCCTCTAAAATAGCTTGTTTTCACTTCCTTTTGGTCTTATTTAGCCTTCTAATGCTTCCTAGCAATTTTTAGACCTTCTGGTTGAGTTTTCTAAATTCTGTGATGTTTTCTCTCTCCTTGGCTCTCCACTGGGTGCCTGAAGCTCCTCCATGACCTCTCTCTGGATTCCACAAACCTCCACTCAGGTTCTACAAACCATAGGCTCTAATACCATATTAGATTAAACAAAACACAGAGAGAAAATGAGATTGAGAATAACAGAGTACTTATTCAACATGTTCAACCAAGCATGAAGACCTATTAAATAGGCAAACAAATGCAATCCCTGTGAAGCATGAGACAGGTATAAGAAAACTAACCTATGTTGGCTTGCATGAAATAGCAAAGACTGAACAAACAACTAACCTCTTAACTAAAGTGGTTAAGGCAACTAACCAACATAAATTTCCTTAGTAAATAACCTAAGGTAAATACAATAATATGCTAACATATATGTATACCTTGAGGAGATTGCTCGTAGTCTCCTTTCAAGTGAGGCAATCCATGAGATGATCTTAGAACATTAGCATGTGCCAAAATACATGTAAATAAGATTTTCCTTTTGTCTTTTATCCCCTTTAAACTTTTTTCCAATTCCTAGGTCCTGATAATTATGTGTATGAGTCCTATTATTTTTTTGTTTAGCACACATGGACAAGATTTCTAATAGTTTACCCCTATTGTGTTGGCAGTCTACTTTTCTCCCATATACATGTTATTAGTTCAAATTTCATATTCCAATCCTCAACTATTTATGTTGTTGTCTTTTCCTGATGATATCTTGCTACTTAGCCAATTTTTGGGCCAACATCACCCCAAACTAAAGTAGCTATCCATCCATAGACAACTAGTTCATCTCTTGCTCACTTTCCTCATGTAATCTAGTTGCCTGTGAATCTACACAATAAGCAATTACTTCATTTAGATTTACATGTTGTAATTGTATCTTAAGAGTCTGAAGTGCACACAAATGTTGATTAGTTCCTTTTTAGTGAATATAATAAAAATACATGCATAACAATACAATGAAAGTAAACACTCTTTCCTAAGAACTAGGGGGAGCATAACATAATGAATAAGATCACAAAATAGAGATAAAAACACATAAGAATTTTACCTCCTTTGTCAAAATTGATGTCCACTTATTGGCATAAGGATGTTCATGCTCAATATATGACATTAGAGACTCTTGTCCATTTTTATCCATGTTAGTATCACTTCTCCAATGGTTACTTGTGGCTTTGCTTTGCTTTGGCTTGTCTTGGTGTGAAGATTGGTATAGAATTGGGCTTTATAACACCACTTTCAATGGCTTATTGAAGGCATTCCTATGTAATAACCTTACAAAAAAAATCTTGTTTGGGTATGGTGAGGGAAATTTTATTTATATCTATAATAACTAACTCTAACCCTAGGGAGGTTAGGTTAAATTCAAACTTTGGTTGAATCTAAAATAACCTAGGTTGAGGTAGCCTAACCCTAGGTTCGGTCAAAGCACTCATGAAGTCTTGAAAACTCATTTTCAGATATTTATGAGCCATGAAAACTCACTTTAGATATGTGTGAGCTTGTGAATCACCTTTTTAGAACATTAGAAATTAAAAAATCTCTTTATTATCTCCTTTGACCTTGACTTGATATTTGGATAAAAATTCCATTTTTGATATATGAAATTCACTAATTCAACTTGGAATTTTTACTTAGTCAAGTTAATTTTGATTTGATTTTTAATTAATCTTACTTGGTGCTTTCTATATTTTGGAAATTATTTTAAATGTTTTGAATTAATAGCTTGATAGGCTAAGAACATCAAATTACTAGGTCATAATTTAACTAGGGTTAAAACCATACTAGGTTATGGGTGCATACAAGGTAATACACCAAATCAAAAAGCCGCGCCATGTTTATAAGAAATAAAATCCCTTATCCAAATGGATTTAGGTATCTAGGTGATTTTTAGGATTGAATTACATTATTTACTAGAAATTAAATTGAGTCTTAGTTTAGGCATGAAAGTGGCCAAAATTTAGTGTCTATAGTTTGATCCTATTTGAGAAGGCATTATGGGTACAAGCATAGTAATGTATTTTCAAAGAATGCAAAATATATTAAGATAAAAAATTCATGTCCTAAAGGGTGGTCAATTAACCATTAATTCCCTCTTGAGGGAGCAGGGAAAAAATAGAGTCATCAATCATTCCCTCAAAATGAATAAAATGACACAATCTAAATGGTAACATGGATGAAACCATTGATTTTCCCAAAGGTGGTTATAATTAGTAATGATGATAGACTCATTAATTTTCCCAAAGGTGGTTATACATAGTAACAAAAGGTGGGACACTTATTTACCTAAAGGTAGTTATTATATACACATAATATTTTCAAACTTTATCAATTATCGATGCTCTTTATCTTGCATGAACCCGTTGAGTCTCAATATTTTTGAGTGCATGCCTTAAAGGGTGTACTAAGAAAGGGTTGGGTAGACCACCAATTCTTTAAAGGATTATTTTCCCTTTTTTTCCAATTGTTACCTATACACTTAGCTCCTAAAAACCATTCTCCTAAGCTTTGTCTCCTATTTTACACCCTCCTCTAGTCATTTTACACCTTCATTATCCCTTTCCCTAACCTAAACCCCTTTTTGGAAGTTTACATGATTATGTCAGCCACATTGGCCTTGTATTGTTATTTACAAAACCTTATTAAGAACTATTTCATCTATGGGTGACATAATTCATTATCTAGTTAGTTTTTTGTCAATTTTAATACTAGGTCAGCTACGTCAACCTTGTTGGATAAAACTTTCAAAAGGGTTTAGGGTTAGATCCACCTATATAAATGCATCCATTTGTAATTTCTAATAGAAGAGAGGAAGTAAGATGTATTATTCATATGGTTATCCGCCATTCTACTTGAGGAGAAAACTTAGGGTTTCATACTTTCTTTGGAGATACAGATCTTATCTTATGGAGAAGTCTTTTAGATGCATTGATTGGTTATGTAGCCTAGATCTAATTTATACTTGTCATCCTTACATACCACAACAACCTCTTGTGAAGCATCTTGGCCAAGGGAGAGATTTAGGCTCAATGGGTTTGTCTTCGAAGGTAAGTTTTCCTAACTTTGTTCATCCTTTGTAAGAGTAGATAGATATGTATTTACACTTCTCTTCCATTCATTAGGATTATGTATACATTAATTTGAGTATATGTCTTCTATGCATGTTTACTTTTATTATTTATTGCCCCCACTTTGTGCCACAAGCTTTGGTGAACACTAGATTAGATTTTGCTTTACTTGTTATTAGTTTAATGAATATGAAAACATATGACCTATTTAAGGTTATTGCATAGTTTTGCTTGATTGGAGGCTTCAAAACCCTCCTTAGTGACATTATTATGGTAAGAGATCCCATTATTAGGTCTAACATATCCATATTGGTTAGGACCCTGATTATCTAATATATCCCCAATCAAAAGTAGAAGTGGGATCTATCCTTTTTGAACTAGGATTGATTTGTAGATATGATGCATTTCCCATTACATACTTTCTAGTGACCCTGACATGAATATAAACCATGCATCTTTTCTTTCACACTTTCATTTCTTATCATCCTATTATTTTTCTTATTTGTGATACTATGTCAACCAGGCCAATATAGTTCTAAGTTTTGTGTATAATTTTAACACAGTCATATCAAAATGACTATTATTTCTATGTAGGTCTTCATCAAATATAGGTTACTGAATCAGACACAGTACTCTTATTTAGTCTTAGATATCAAACTAAGTCAAAAAAGTTGACTTAGTCTTCTAGTTAGCACCAAAGAATCAACTACATTAAATGGGTCAATTTAGTCTTCCAGTCAGCATCCAGATAACAAACTAAGTCTGTTAGGTCAACTTAGTCTTCCAATAAACATCTAAAACAAAAAACTAAGTCTGGTAGGTTGACTTAGTCATCTTATTAGGCTTTAACAAATAGAGTTTCATATAACTAGGTCAAACTAGTTGACTTAATTTGTATAACTTGAAAGCAACATTCAAGGCACTATAACAAAAAATTCACAATCCTAATCATCTTCCAACCCACCAAAGTTTCTCTCTTTCTCTCTCTATCAATTAGGTACTTAATTATAATTTTATTTTATGCAAGTTGACAATGATCAAAAATTCAATTTTACAACAAACTAATTCAATTTGGCCGACTTAGTTATATAGCATTTCTTATATCTAAAAGACTAAGTCGATTTGGTCGACTTAATTCTTAAATACTCTTACTTCTATAGAATAGTAGTGACCCAATCAAATTTGTTCTATACTATTTGTATATAGTGTCCTCTGAACTGACTCTATACCATTCTTAGTTTGTAAATTAATAACTATATGCTAATAATTAATTCACAATTTCATTTTTAGTTGTTTGCATGCTTAGATTAGCTCAGATATTCTAGCTAGGTGGTTTTTCAAATTGCCAATTATTTGCACTATTTTTCTCTTTTTGCACACACTACCAAATCACACAATATTCAAAACACATTTAACATTTGTCTTTCTAAGGCCTACCAACTTAGATTTCATCACCAAGGGGGAAGTTGACTTGGCTTTCTAGCCAAGTATAAACACATGGTTAATGGTATATATTGTCAAAGCACCCGACACCCTTATCACTGTGAGATTATGAAGTGAGGGGGTAAGCCCCAATACCAAGCTAGTAATTTTACCAACATAGATCACTTTCATCCTAAAAATTTTAAAACCATCCATAGATTTCTTTCCCTAATTTTATCTAACTTACCTATCACACTTAAAATAACACTTTATAATAATTTAACAACATTAAAAATGACCACTTAGTTAGCATTTACTTTTTAGTTGACTAATTGCTCTCTGATCATTGTGTGTTATATTACAAAATCTTACATTAGCCAACATTGGTGCAAGGTTTTATGTTGTGTGCCCTAATTAGATCATTCTCATTGATCTAATTATTTGTGTGTTTATGTGCATTTATTGCTTCAAATTACATTGTAAATCTTTCCCTTTTATCACACTATCATTCTATTTGACATAATCCCTATCAGACTATCTTTTTTCTTGCTTGTAATACTAATTCAACTTGGTTGACCCTATAATATTTTCTATCAGTCAGGTTATAGTACTAAGTCCACTTGGTTAACCCTATATCCTTATCAAACTATCATTTTTCGTACTTGCAGTACTAATTTGACATAGTCAAATTTGTACTCATTTTTTATCAGTCAGGTTATAGTACTAAGTTGATCTAATTAATTGTATACTCTTTTTTATTAATCAGATTATAGTACTAAGTCAACCTAGTTGACCTTATATCCTTATTAAACTATCATTTTCCCTATCTATAATACTAAGTTGACATGGTTGACTCTATATATTTTTCTGCCAGTTAGGTTACACTACGAATTCAACTTGGTCAACCCTATATCTTATTTGGCTCAATCTCATACTCTATTTAGAGCACTAAGTCAACCTAGTCGGCCTTATACTCTTATTTATCTCTTGGATTATAGAAAATAGTCAACTTGGTTGACTTTGTATCCTTCCTATCTCTTTGTTTTTGCATCAACTCTGTCTTCCTTAATCTTTCTCCTTCATTATGAACTTCCTATTCAAAGACAACATTGAGTTGAATTCAATAGATATAATGAGTTTTACCAACCCCAATAGGTTATCCCATAAGCATCATGTGGCTCCTACCATAGATGAAAGTAATGTGCATGTAGCCACTCCCATTACAAACTATGGGACCCCTCCTCATTCCTCTTCACTTCATAATCCTCTCTTCTGATTTGAATAACAACATGAATTAGAGTATACCCCAGAAATTCTCTTCTTCAGCAATGAGTTCCCTCAACATTGAGGAAAATATCCTTTTACTATTTACCATCTCATGATAAGTGGTCAAGTCGAGGAGCCCCATTCACCTTCTCCCACATTCTCACACAGTTTTAGGGACACTATCTTATTTTCTTCTCATTATCTTCCTTCTATTTTGACCCTTTCACATACCATGACATATTCCTCTTTGATTTCCTCCACCTTTATGCTTAGTATCTCTACTAATATGGTAGGTTGTACATCTAGTGGGCCTCTTTAAAGACCAAATCCTTTCAATTCTTCCACTAATGAATCATTTTCTACCCATGGTAATAATGCCTCTAGTGCCACTTCTTCCCATACCTATACTCATACATATTTTTTCACGCAAAAAAATCATGCTACTAGTACCTCACTTACCAAAAATTCCTCTAAAGCTAATACTAACACCCATAGTGGTACCTAAGCCACTACTACCAATTCCAATGCTTCACATAATGCTAATATTACCACTTAAACCTATCAAATTCTATTATAAACTCTTAATCAAATGAATGCTTTCCAAGCTAACAATGCAAATCAAATTATGCAAATGCAAAATTATCTTATCCATCTTCAAAACTGCCCTCAATAGGTTCCATGGGGAACACATAACCAAAATTCTCCCCGATCCCCTCTTTAGGATTCCCATGGTAATATTATCCCTTAACCTTCTCTCATTAACAAAATAATCAAGCACCTTCAAAATGAGCCTCTTATACCTCAAATTGCTAATATCAATATAAGAGGCATCACCCCTACCATTACTTACAATGGATCAACCGATCATACTCTACACTCAAAAACATTTATAAATCTATATAAAGATTTGGGTCAAGTTAAATAATTTTGCCACTATCAAGCTATTAGCAAAAAATCTCATGGGTGATGCTTTAGATTGGTAAAACCAACTCAAATATCATTCCATCACCAGTTTGGAAGATTTAGTCAATGCTTTAGTCTAAGAATTTCAAACTAGTGATCTCCCTACAAATACCTTAGCCCATTTTATCAATTATAAGCAACTTGAGACTGAAACCGCACAAAATTTCATTAAAGGATAGAAGACATTGTCTAACAAATGTGAACATAATATGGTAGATGACAATCTATTTCATCTGTTTATCAATGCTCATTTTCCCAAGTTGTAATATCGGGTTTAAACTCACTCACCACATACTTTGGAAGAGGTCATTGGCTAAGCAAAGTGTCAAGATTTCATCATGTGTTAATTCGATCCATCTTAACCTTCTATGGGTACTCGTAGGTTAATCAATAATGAGAATAGTCATGCTATAAATGATGGTATCACTGATTCCTATGATACCATTCATACTATTCAAGATATTATTCCCAAACAGCCTATGGAACAAGCTTCCCCTCCTAACCACATCACTAATCCTCATTTATCTTCAACTAATAACATCAATGTTCATAAAAATTTATCCTTAGTAGAATTAAAAAAATGTCTACCAAGACATATTTCATGAGAACTTGATCCCACTCATCTCATGAAATCTTGGTAGGATCCTAATAAATTTTGTTGGTTTCATGCTAGGTGGGGTCATTCTCATGAGACGTGTAGGCAACTTTAAAATTTGGCTATGGATTTCCTTCTCGATTCCAATTTTGACCATGATTCTATAAATTCACAAACATCAATAAGCCTATAACATTGCCTTCAAATCCCATGAAACACAAACTAAATCTCAAGATTTAAACCAAGCTAAGGTTCATTTGGCCATCTATAAATATCCTCTTTTGAATCACCAAGACAACCTAGACAAACCTACCCCTTCTAGAAATAATTTCGATAGTCTTCTTGACCCAAATCTTAAGAAAAATGTGGTCAATATGACTAATATGTAAAGGGTGTTTACCTTATTGATCCTCATCCCATACACACTCCTTAATTATCTCACACATTTCATGTTATCTATGACTCTTTTCCAACTCACTTAATAGAGTTGGGGCAAAAAGACCTTATATTTTTTGATGAACTAATTCCAACACCTCTCTTGGATAACACTTCTCATACGATTTCTACCATTCTTCCAATCTCTTTACCCATCACCAATGATACTTAAACTTCTATCAACACTTCTCAAACCAAACGTACATCAACTACCCCATATTTTCAAGACAATCAATAGATTTGTCCTATAATTAAACCTTTCACATCTTATCAACATAAATTCACATGCACTTCAGCACCTCCTTTTAAGGACCTCCTTCAAAACTATGTACCTCTTTACAGCAGTCCTCGTATGGGTTATGATGAGTTGTATCCTATCATGGATCTTAATAATCTCCCATCTCAAATCCCATTTCTCAAACTTATGTGAACCTCTCTGCATCACATAATCATCTTATGCAGCTTTTGTTCGAAATGAACATCCCTCCTCCTCCCCTAGTTGAATGCAAAGCTAACTTATCTGGATCAGAAGATAGCATTTTACCATATTGTGAAGACATGTCCATACACATTGTTAAAATAATGGACACTTCTCTTTCCCTAAAATTTCCCATTTCTTCTATGATCCTCGATGAGATTCGTCTTCATGTGGATGATCCTCCCCTTTTTATTAGTGTCTAAATTGGTGATATCTAAGTCAAGTGTGCCTTGATTAATGAGGTTTATGGAACTTGTGTTTCCTCTATAAATTTTATCAAAACCCTTGTATATTCTAAATAAAATATTAATTCCACATGTATCACGTGTCAAGGCTATGACCCAAGGCAAATGCCTCCCTTAGGTTCTGTGTGGCTCCCTATCATTGTCCCACCTGTCACTATTTGCATGAAGGTGATGACCTTAAACTTTCCTATAACCTATAACATTTTTATTGGTAGGCCAAGGACTCATCATATGAGAGTAGTTGCCTCTTCTGCTTACCAATGTGTTAAATTTCCTCATAATGGAACCATCTATAGGATTTAAGGTGAAACTAACCCTTAGAATTTCAAATAATTCTAAGACCATGGTGTATTTAATATTACCACCCTTGAACCCTTTCCAAGCATTTCATTTCACGTATCTTAATGGTTTAACTTTCTTATCAATTCCACTAGAGGTTATAATGGTCACCCCAAACTCATCAGGAATATACCCCCTAACCTCCTAAATTCTAATGACAATGAGCCTGATGAGATCAATCTCAAGATTAAAACCTTGGATCTCTCACCTCATCTCATTTATTATCTTCCATTTTCTTTTCAACCTCATTCCCATCAACTACCTACTGATGATATACCCTTTATCTTAAATAAGGGTTAGTATTCTATTCATCACACCACATCGAACAACAAGGTCATCCCTACCTATGCCATTGATCTTCATACACCTAATTATGATGATGGCTATACATTAGATGATCCATTCTTGGGAGGTCTTGTTTAGGACTGAAATGCTAAAATTATTTGTTATCATTCCTCTTTACTTTAGTCTTTAAATATTTCTTCTAGTATTCCATCCTATATCATTCCTAATTTTAGCATTTTTCCACTTGAGCATAGGGTAGATATGGTACACACACCTCCATTTTTTGAAGAGCCTCATAGGAGTATGTTTATGTATAATGCTATGACTAGTCCCTATTACTTTGCTAGATACTAGGACCCCTCTAGCTAACTTATCCCTGAGATGCTTACAACTATCCTTTAGCCTTCTATGCATCTCACCTCTTCCTCTACAAAGCCCACTTTAGATCTTATTTCCATTTCCTCTTTAGCTAAGTCTCTTCCTATTTTAGATCTTATGGCTCCTTCAGTCAATCCTTGGCCAGTCTCTCCACCAGCACCACCTTTCGTTGGTGATGGTTTGCTTCCTTTACTAGAACTTGAACCTTTGTCCACCAAATGGGCTGAAAGTTGTCATCCATTAGACTAGAAATTGTTCATTATACAAACCTTCCCTATCTTCCATTTACACTCCTATTATTACACTTATAAATTCTAATAACAAGTATATTTATTGCTTCCATGACACAAATAATAATCCATCCATGCATTATCGTAAGCTATGGTAATATATCAACACCTTACATCCCACTGCTCCTTAGGCCATAGATAATGCTATACCTCCCCTAAAAGTATGACATGAATATCTTCCCAAATATGGAGAGGTATATTGTGTCTAATACCAATGTGGTACACATCACGCTGATCATTATCACATCATTTAGTAGTATCTCAAGGATCACCTCATGACTATTCCTATGCCTACTTCCCTTGCTCCCATCGATCTCCCTCATAAAAATTATCCCCCTTCTTCCCCCATGGCTCCACTACTTCTGGTCCCTTCTCCAACTACCATTTTTCCACCCTTGATTCCCTCACCCATGGTTCCTCTTTCACTTGTAACCCACTCTCCATTAGTGACCCCTTCCTTTCCCATAAAGTCCACTCCCATTAATTTCCTTGAGCATCCCCTACATGATATCCCTCATCAGCATGATCCTTAAGGCATTCTTACATTTTATATCAAGGATATTCACCATGAAGTATTCTCTCAGCATTCCCTAAAAATCGATGAGAATTTGGCTGCAATCTGAGCTCAACTTCATAGAGACTTATCAGATGTTATGGATAATGTGTGTGAACAAATATATCAATATTTATGAATATAGGCATGGTGTTCTTTCATTTCTTTCTTCAGTTTTTATTGGATGTGTGTTCCAAATTTACAATTATTTGTTTTAATCATTTGACATTGTGTCAAATTGTTATCTATATTACATGGTGAGTTAAATGTCACATTACATGTTGCTTATGATGTCATTATTATTCTTATGTTCTCTTATGGATTCTTTTTCATAATTTCATACTATTTCTTCATGAATTTCTTTCTATGGTTCACTTGTTATTTTTCATGATTGTATGCTATCTTATCTTGATAAACATGGATAATTTTTATTGTGACTTGGTTATACAAACCTTGTTCCCTTTATTCATTCCTCATTTACCATGTGACCATTTGACAAAAACTTCATATCATTATAATCTCCTTTTATCGATCCCCTTTGGATCTCCCCTTATTCCCTTTTATTCCTTTTCACAAACTAAACATACACATGGTTGAGACTTGATATAACATGTCGGTTCATAGTTAAGCTTAAGTATTTTATTCAATCATATCTTTGGATACTTAGCTTCCTTTAGCCTAACCCTAAATCTCATTCATGTGTATCACTTTATCTCTCATGATTGGTCATTCCAAATCCATATAGAGTAGGAATCTTAAAATCCATAAATATTCAAAATCCAAATCATTTAACAAAAGGTATGATCTAAAAGGCAACATTCAAAAATTTTAAAAGTCAAATCATACTAAAAGACATCATTCTAAGCACATATCCTTATTTTAATAAAATTTAAAACTCCACAGTTTGCCTCATGATAGATCTGAGGTCCATTGAGGTGTGGTAGGCTAGTAGATTAGAAAAGGAGAATAACAAAATATTTTAGTTCTACCTAATTTCTCATGTAAGTGCCCAATCTTTGTAGTAGACCAATGACTCTGTACAGTGTCCTAAAGAATGGGGAACACATTATGGGAAGGTAGGTCCATTTTAATTTTATTGTTTAAACTACCAACATAATTTGATCTTAGTACCACACTTATTTGTCTACACAATTATGTGCCTATAGTGAATAGGTATCCTTTGTATATTGATGATCATTAGTCACTTGGTATCTTTTCATGTCCTTAGTATGCCTCATATCCCCTAAGGTCTTCTCATAAAACACATATATTATTCTTATTACATTCCCTTTTCACTCCTTACAACCTTAATATTTCCCCATGAGAAATATTATTTTTTTCACTAATCACTCCCCCTAAGGATTCCATTTGTGATTTTTAGTGTAAGACCTTAGAAAGGACCAGGCCTTCCTCACAAATTACCAAATTTTCACATTATCATTACAAACATCCTATTTTACCATATTTTTACATTGTTTCCACCTCATTAGTATTCCTTTTATGAGTTTTAGTGTAAGAGCATGGATAAGACTTGGCCTTCCTCATTACAATTTTCCAATACCCAAGTCAAAACAAAATTACATGTGTCAAATATGAGATAATATGTGATTGATTATGAGTGACATGTCATTGACATACTTTCAATCTTGATTTAGTATGTTTTATGCTTAGTTTATTAATCTTTCAATTTTCTCTTTTTATTTTTGATTGAATGTAAGAATCCAACTATTTTTCCTAAGTTTCTCATACTTCCTAACTTGAATTAGTATGATTAATTTAAGACCATTTTTCCAATTTTTTTTCTCTCTAATACTTTACAACATCATTTAATATGATTGATTAACTTAATCATTTTTATTTTTATACCATTGTTATTTCACATGCCTTTCATTTTATTACATTATTTTCATACTTCCCAACATGATTTGGTGTGATTTTAATTATTTTAATTTGGTGCCAATCTTTTTCATGGTTTAAAAATATTTTTCCCTCTTGTTTACCACTTTTTGGTTTATTATACCTAGTCATCTTTTGTTATTACATATTTCCTATTGTGAGATAGTGTGTAGCGAATTTGTTTTTTCTTAATTATACTTTTCCATGTCTTTTACCTATTTATTTTTAACCATGCATGTGTACTACATAATTATAGAAAATAAAACACCCCATATATGTTTCCTATAACATATACAACAAACACAAAATGCATATGCTAGAAATAAATATATCCATGGATCAAAATCCATAACCAGAATATAACTCAATGAGATCAACATCCACCTATCAAAATAATATATCTCTATATCACATGTCTTTTTATACAAAATATCAAAACACATCACTTCAACTCTATGGCTAGGCTCCATCATGCCTATCTTGTGGCCTAGCCATGCTACCCATAATGACTCAGATAGTCCCCTATGTATAGTGTAATATAATGAGGCTATTTAAAATCTTAACCCTACTACCTATCAATATAGGTTGCCCACTTGGGCCTATACCTATCCTAGTTAGATCATGGTAGCCATGTGTGCAGATTTCTCCTAACCCAGGGCCTACCAAACTTGTGCCTTTCCTACTTGCACCCCTACCATTGGATACAATCCATCTCTATGTGTCTTTATTTTCCTCATAGCCTCCCCCACTAGTCTAAACTAAATCTCTTGAGCTAGGGTAGATGGTACCATAGGATCATCCAATGTGGTGAGACTATATGGTGCTATCACTCCATCTAAAATGTCATGGACCGCTACCATGACTAAGGATCCCCATCTGATCTCCTTTGTCATAGGGTTTACATAAACCAAAACCTAAATAGATATCATATCACATATATATGTCAAAATATATTTATCTATAATCATATACAACTAGTATTTTATGTCAAAGACTAATAAATCCAATATTTCATACCTATCCCAGTATCACCAATCATTGTCTCCTCATCTGCTCATCTACCAAGCATAGTTTTTCCATCATCATGTCCCCCAAGCACCTCATATGTGAGTCACCTCCCAATTAAATAAAATCCCAAATTCACCACATATGCATGCCTCAAATCTCTTCTTAATGGTGCCTCTATCGACCAGCTTTGCCTTAGGCACACTATCAAGTTATCTCGCATGACAACTCTCATCTATGTTTAATCCTATCATTAGCATCTCCATCAATGGTGTGCCTAAGGTGGTTATTACCCCTCCTATTATAGTGTTTATTATGGTAATTTTTTTACCCCTACATCTACATCCATGAACTCTCTACCTCTAGCTATCGAATATTATGCTCGACCACTCTATAGTCTCACATATCGTAGTCTAATATTTGGTCTCTCAATTATCACTCCTCCTCCTATTCCCCTCAACTCTTTCACATATCATACCCAAAATGTAAGAACCATTATAGGAATCATTGGATGTGAGAATCCAAACTATCTTGGAAAGTATGTCACTAGCTATGGCTCTACCCAATAAATATAGTGACTTGTGATCTAATCTAAGCCACCCTTGGCACCACAGTCACCTAAATCATAGAAATATGTATATAGGGATGCCACATGATATCTCCTCATGTGACTATTTTAGTGATAACACATGGGGTACAACCTATACTACCTGGTCTTATCTCCATCTAACAACCCAAGCTAACCTATCATAAACCACATAGGGCAACCCAATTGGCTATTACATTGGGAACCTCTCATATATCCATGCGCTCAACAACACCATTGGTCCCATCATATTTTTCCCTTTGGATATCATCCCATACATATCATGCATGTGTTAGACTCAAATGGCTGACCTAAAATCATAGAGAGCCTCCTTATCCAAAATGAACTAGTACAAGGCTATCACATACAATAGTACTTTATCATTTGACTTATGACATATCACTCATGTTAACATAAGTCTAATCATAACCTTCCAAATATCTAGAATCTTTGCAATATACTCATCAAATAAGCTCACCCTCAAACCTTAATAGATCCTATTAGAGCATGTCACCCATTTGGCTAGTGTTTGTCTCCTTTAGATCATTCGGTGTCCCTGTGATCATCGGTGTCCCCCTATAGGTAGTCTAAGTAATGTATGGAAAGCCTCCAATGTGAAATTTCTAGGGTTCATTTTAGTATCTATATTTTATCTAATTGTCAAATTTCTATAAATCACTCAATTTCAAATATAAATACTCAAAAAATTGACATTTTTAGTTACTTACGTATGTTTCACTCACTATGGCTACTATGCATCCTCCCCATCTTAGCTTTCATCTCCTTGCCATTCTATATCTCTGTCAGGATCCAACTCCTCAATAAGAGTACATATGATTACCTTGTATAAGCAACTAAACACGGAATTATACCAGAATTAACAAGTAACTAGAATTCACAAATAGCACAAAATATGAGAGACAATACACAATCTTGTATTAATACTCATGCCAGAAGGAAATACAATGAAGATGCCACAATCTTCCACACCTCTCAGATATACAGATCTCTTTCCCTCAAGAGTTCACTCTCCTACCAAAAATGGTCCCAACACACAACTCAAACACAGAGTTGGTGTTCACCTCCAACCAGTCAGTAATAACACTGCCAGTACACAAGTACTCAAAAGTACTTCAAGTAGATCTCCCATGAACTTGCAACACCCTGAAACTCAAATGATCTTACTTACACATGTAGAACTTCTCCCTGATCTTGTTGCCACCTGTAGATCAACCTATTCTTACAATTGGAAGGATCTCTTCCTTGCCTTAATCCTTAATTACAATACATGCCAATGGGTCTATAAATAGATCCCATACTAAACAATAAATTAGACTTCTAATTTAAAATAATTAGACACGCAGCTCAAGACTCAAAATAGCCTTTACATGCAAACAACCAGTTCAACAAACTAACTGTTCATGCAACGAGCAGTTCTATACCCACACAGGCGATCGACATCGGTCCCTATCTGTCTGGAGGTGACTGACATTGGCCGACTCCTGTCAATGTTGGTTGCCCTTTTATTCACCCCTGATCGACGTCAGTTGCTCTACCAATGCCAGTATCCTTGAAACTCAGCAACCTCCTCCATGTTTGCATATAGTGAAGCTTTTAGCTCCATAACATAACAATCTCCCACTTGGAGATAAATAGCTACACTTGTACCTGTACCTATACATCATCTAGTTTGTTTCCTGGCATTGTATCCCTCTTCAAGATCACTCTTGAAGACCAACCACCACAAATCCTGTGGTGCACCTCCTGTCATCCAAATCACCTGCCACATCTACATCTACAAACCCATGTAGAAAAGAACTTGACCCTGCATAGCATGTGCACCTATTACTAGTCCTTTTTAGATACTTGAGAATCCATTGAACTACCCTCTAGTGCTTCTTTCCCAGATTGGCTCCAAACTTGCTGACAACTCCCACTGCTTGGGAAACCTCAGGTTTAGTACACATGTACTCAACCTCATCATGTGAATCAGGACACTATCCATAGAACTGTCCAACCATTGGCATGCTAACCGATTTCACACAATCATCTGAAGACAAAGTCAACCTATGACCTTCCATGTCCCTAAAACACACTCATGCCAAAGAATCTTGCTGCTCCCAGATTCCTCATGACACACCTCTGAACTAACTTTACCTTTAGTTCAGCAACTCCCTGTATGTGTAACCCTGCAACAAGCACACAATACAGTAACAAGATAATGTAGCTAATATTATCCAACTTGGTAAAGAGAAACACAATGGGCAAGCCTCCATTATCCTGCAGCTTACTCAAGACCATATACCTTGGTCATCCATCCCATGTGTCCATTCCCACTCTTCTTTATCCTAAACATCCATTCGTCTCTCAGTCCTTTCTTCCAGCTAGAAACTCCACCAAAAAACTCCCATTTGGTTCTTCTCCAAGGAATCACATCCTTCATCCATGCCAACCTCCCACTGTTTCATGGATCTACCTGCTCTACTTCTTTAATAACTTCCTGGTTCTTAACCATCAGTGATAAACAAGTAGTGTAAAGAAGGGAAATGATGAATTTGAGGCTTACTTACCCCTTAAGTCCTCCATATGGGTGCTTGAGACTCCTTAATAGCTTACTGTCCACCCAAAATCAGTCTCAGTGACCAACATCGATCACATCTCAGTCTGCACCCGACCGACATTGGTTCCATGTGACTGCCTTATCGCTGACGTTGGTTCTCCTTAACTGACGCTCATGTTTATTTTTCCAGAGTCACTGACGTCAGGCTGCACATAGCTGACATCAGTCCTGTCTGGATGCCGATGTCAATTTTCTAATCGACGTTGGTCTCTATGTTTTACTTGTGAGCGATGACTTCTACCTGCGAGCTCTATTTGGATCAAAACCCTACCCAAATCAACCTTGCTTTGCTCAAAATTCTTTAGCCCCTTGCACTGATCTCTGTCTAGCATCTTCTCCTTGAAAACCAAGACTTTCCTATTTTTGTCATGAACATTGGATTTCTCAAGAAACGTCACTTTCTTCCTTTGCTTACAAAAATCTTGATCCATGATTTTCAAATCTAAAATCATACCCTTTGACTCAAGAACATGCATCCCCTTCATATTCATGTGACCAAGCCTAATAAGCCACATCTTTGGATCTACAACTAAAGTAGATAAACCAGAAGGAGAATTAGTAATACAAGTAGATAGATAAAGTGTACCTACTTTCTTACCTCTTGCTAAAATAAGTACACCCTTGGAAACTTTCTAAGAGTCTAATGTGAGAGTTACTGTGTAACCCTCATCACCCAACTTTCCAATAGAAATCAAATTCCACTTCAGGACTGGGACATGCATGACCTCCTTCAACACCCATGTGTTGCCCATCTACAATTTCAGCTTCACTTTCCCTTTGCCAACCATTTGACAAGGCTTACCATCCCCTAAATAAATTTCTCCAAAGTCTCCTTGGACATATTCATGAAAAAATTCCCTATTTGGGGATGCATGGAAAGAGGCACCAAAATCTAAAACCCAAGATTCTACTTTATCCAAGGAACATACTAGAGCATCCTATGCAACAATACCTACAATAATACCTGCAACATCTACTTCTTTAGTTCCTTCTTGCTGATCTTCAACCAACCAATAATCTCTCTTTACATGCCCTTGCTTTCCACATTTCCAGCAAGTTATTTTGCCATACCTGGACTTGGATCTCCTACCTATCTTTGACCTTGATCTCCCATGCTCGATCTTCTCTCTTTGCCTTCCTCTACTTTCAACACTCAAATCATTCCCTGATGATTCACTTGTGAATTTCCTGTGAATTTCTTCATTCAAGATTACACTCACAACATCATCCACTTTTAAGATTTTTGAAGCAAACGCAGTATTACTAACTACCATTACCAGAACCTCCCAACTTTTAGGTAATGAGCATAAGATTAAGAGAGCCTTAATTTCATCATCAAAAACAATATTGATTGAATTTAACTGGTTTACCAAACCATGGAAATCACTAAGATGACTATGTACAGATCCACCTTCCAACATTTGCAAATTAAATTATTGCTTCATAAGAAATACCTTATTTGAAGCTGAGGGTTTTTCATATAAATTTGCCAAAGATTCCATCAAATCTACCGTTGTCTTAGCCTGTGATAAGTTGGAAATCACAGACGATGCAAGGCTCAACCTTATAGATCCCAGAGCCTTTTGATCAAGAACATTCCATTCTTCATCCTTCATATCCGTGGGCTTGCATGCAACCCCACCCAATGGTAAGTATAAATCTTTTTGATATAGATAATCTTCTATCTGCATCCTCCATAATTGATAGTTCTTGCCATTAAACTTATCCATTCATAGCTTACTTTCTTCTACCATTGTTATACTCCCACTCAAACAGAAACCCCTGTGAGTGACCTGTAATCAACAAACACTAACCAGATCTGATACAACCTGTTAGTAACCCAACCAAAAGCTCTAATACCACTTGTTAGGATCCAACTCCTCAATAATAGTACATATGATTACCTTGTATAAGCAACTAAACATGAAATTATACTAGAATTAACAAGTAACTAGAATTCACAAATAACACAGAATATGAGAGACAATACACAATCTTGTATTAATACTCATGCCAAAAAGAAATACAATGAAGATGCCACAATCTTCCACACCTCTCAGATTTACATATCTCTTTCCCTCAAGAGTTCACTCTCCTACCAAAAATGGTCCCAACACATAACTCAAACACAGAGTTGGTGTTCACCTCCAACCAGTCAGTAATAACACTGCCAGTACACAAGTACTCAAAATTACTTCAAGCAGATCTCCCATGATCTTGAAACAACTTGCAACTCAAATGATCTTACTTACACATTTAGAACTTCTCCCTGATCTTGCTGCCACATGTAGATCAACCTGTTCTTACAATTGGAAGGATCTCTTCCTTGCCTTAATCCTTAATTATAATACATGCCAATGAGTCTATAAATAGATCCCATACTAAACAATAACTTAGACTTCTAATTTACAATAATTATACACGTAGCTCAAGACTCAAAATAGCCTTTAAATGCAAACAACTAGTTCAACAAACTAACTGTTCATGTAATAAGCAATTCTAGAACTGCACAGGCGATCGACATCGGTCCCTGTCTGTCTAGAGGTGATCGACGTTAGCCGACTCCTACCGATGTCGGTTTCCCTTTTGTTCACCAATGACCGACATCAGTTGCTCTGCTGACACTGGTATCCTTGGAACTCAGCAACCTCCTCCATGTTTTCATATAGTGAAGCTTTTAGCTCCGTAACCTAACAATCTCTAGTCTCTCACTAGGTCTCTAAAAGTTCTATTTTTCTTAGAATAGTAAATAATACCAAATGAATTCTTTTTTGCCTTATTTATACTTACTATTAATAATTATTTACCTCTAAAAAATTTACCATTATATTTCTTATTTTGCTCATATATTTGTCTCTACTAACTCTTTTTCCAAATCATAAAATATTCTAAAATCCTGAAATAGTAGAGAATCATTTCCACTATTATAGGCCTATATTACAAAAATTTCAATTTTTTGCTCTTTTTCACTAATATCTATAGGTTCTCCTAATGTTTCTCACATTAGACACCTTTACATCTATCACATCTCCTTTATCTACAGCATTAAGGTAAGTAAAGTTATGTATTTTTCTATTTTATCTTTTCATTTATCTTATTTACTCCTTACTACACTTTATTCAGCTTTAGCATTATACGTCACTATGTTCTTCTCCTAAATCACCATCCCCTATTTCACCTATGTGACATGTGATGAGCTTTAATTAGGGCATATATATACACAAAATATTTTCTAACTTTATCAATTACTAATTCTCTTTATCTTGTAATAACCCATCGAGTCTCAATCTCTCTAAGTGCACATCTTAAGGGGTGCAGAGGGAAATAGGTGGGCAGACCATTGGTGCTTTGTAGGATTGTTGTCCCTTTTTTCCACTTGTTTTTCAAACACTTGTCTCCTAAAAACCATTCCCCTAAGTTGTGTCTCTTATTTTACACCCTTATCTAGTCATTTTCTACCTTCATTAGTCCTTTCCCTAACCTAAACCCCTTTTCGGTAGTTTACATGACTATGTTAGCCATATTGACCCTATATTGTTATTTACAAAAGCTTAATAAGAGCTAAGTTAGCCATGGCCAATATAGTGCATTATCTATTTAGTTTTTTATCAATTTCAATACTAGGTCAACTAGGTCAACCTTATTGGTTGAAACCTTTGGAAGGGTTTAGGGTTAGATCTACCTATATAAACACATCCATTTCACCATTTATAAGAGAAGAGAAGTAATATATACTGTGCATCTGATTATCCACCATTCTACTTGATGGGAAATCTTAGGATTTCATACTTTCTTTGGAGATACGGGTCTTGTCTTCTATAGAATTCATTTAGATGCATTGATAGGTTATGTAGCATAGAGATTATTTATCTTTGTCATTCTTGCATACCACAATAACCTCTTGCAAATCACCTTGGCCAAGGGAGAGATTGATGCTCGATGGGTTCATCTTCGAAGGGAAGTATTCCTAACTTTGTTCTCCTTTGTAAGAGTAGATAGATATGCATTTACACTTGCCTTCCATTCATGAAGATTTTGTATACATTGACATGAGTATATGTCTACTATGCAAGTTTAATTTTATTGTTGATTACCCCCACTTTGTGTTATAAGCTTTGGTGAGAATTATATTAGATTGTGCTTTACTTGTTATTAGTTTAGTGAATATGAAAACATAGGACCTAGTTAGGTTTATTGCATAGTTTTTCTTGACTGGAGGCTTTGGAGCCCTCCCTAGTGATATTATTGTGGTAAGAGATCCCTTGATTAGGTCTAGTGGATCCACATTGGTCATGCACCTAATTATATAATGTATCCCCAATCAAAAGTATAAGTAGGATCTATCTTCTCTGAGCTAGGATTGATTTGTAGATATGTTTCATTCCTAATTGCATACAGTTATAATCAAGGGCACAAAAAATTGCCTTGGTAGGGTAGTGGGATTGACACTAATTTATCCAAAGGTGGTTATAATCAGTAACAGAATGTGTGACACTAATTTTCCCAAAGGAGGATATAATTTTTAAGGGAATGTAAAACATTGATTTGCCCAAAGGGGGTTTTAATAAGGCACATAGTTATTTTCCCAAATAGAGTGGGTGGAGTGAGAAAATAATTGTTTTCCCAAAGGTGGTTATAATAATTAGCATGGGATGACAAAATAATGATTTACCCACAAGTGGTTATAATCATTAAATTGATAAAAAAATAATGATTTGTCCAAAAGTGATTATAATCATTCCCATGTTTAAATCAGGTAATTTAAGATCAGATTGTCCAAGAAAGGTAGGATACATCACTGATAGATGAAAAAATAATTTTTTGCATGGAGGAAAATTGGCAAGGGGAGCTAATGTGATAACTATATAAAATGTATTTATGATTAGCTAGCAAAGAATAACAACATGATTCTAGCTTAAGTGTGAGTATGAAGCTGCATATTCAAACAAACATGGGTATAGGTAGAAAAATAATGTTATTAAATGGGTCTCAAAAGAGGCCCAAAAAGATGGTTTGTTTATAACACAACCAAAAAATGAGGCATATATGATCAAACAACATGTAAAATAGACCACGTATGTGAATAATATATTTCCTATAGTGCGTGGAAAGAACCTTAGGCACTAGGGGTGAAAATTCAATTTATTCACTACATTTTTACCCCTGCAATTAAAAATAATTCATTTTCACCCTATATCCATTTGAATTTATCATCTATAGTTTCCTACACAAACTAAGTAAAATGGCACATGGAGAAGTTAGATGACACATTTTAGATCAAGTGAGGGAGCTCATGCAACCACCCCAAGATGGACAACTAATTTGTAGCTCCACTTTTATCATTAATGATTATTTCATTTCATTTATTTCTATATTTAGGTTGGAAAATGAGGAAGTCCCTAGGGTTAAAAATAATTCATTTTCACCCTATAGCCATTTGGATTTCTCAACTCTGGTTTCCTACACAAACTAAGTAAAATGGCATATGGGGGAGTTCGATGACACATTTTAGATCAAGTGAGGGAGCTCATGTAACTACCCCAAGATGGACCACTAATGAGTAGCTCCACTTTTATCATTAATGATCTTTTCATTTCATTTATTTCTATATTTAGGTTGGAAAATGAGGAAGTCGCCATTTGAATTTTAGGCCAAATGATAGTTTCATCAAAAAAAATGATGACTTTGTTGTTCCCAAAATCCATCACTTGTTTTTGTGGACAACATGTCAACCATTTTGGTCCTACATGCCAAAATGGTCTCTTTCTTTCTCAAAATGTTCTGAGTAGTCAAGTTATTCAATCTTACAAGCCTTTTCAGCTAAGGAAATCACAAGTTCAAAAGGTGGGCTTTCGTAAGGAAAAAACTCAAAACACTTAAGGCATTTCCTAAAAAATTGTAAGGATGGTTCAACGCTAAGGTTCAATCAAAAAAGGTTCAATGGTAGGGGTCAATGATATGGAATGAACCATTGAACTGTTGAACCATTGAACTCCACCTATGAAAGGTTCAAGAGTTCAAAGTTTGAGCGAATGGTTTAAGTAGAAGATTCTAGAAAAAGGTTTAATCGAATGGTGCAAACAATTTGTTCAATGACACCTTGAACTCATAAAGAAGACTAAGTGAACGCAGCCCTTTACAAAGCATTGAACCACCGAACTGCCAAACCGTTGAACTTTGAACCGTTGAACCTTGAACCATTGAACTCCAAAAGGTTCAAAGGTTTTAAGGTTAAAAGTGGTTTAAAGTGACCAGTGACATCCTTGTGAATGTAAAATTTAGGGTAATGAAATAACTATTGATTTTCAAATAACACAGACTTGAGAAAAAACTTAGCAACCAGCCAAGGAAGGAGTTGAAGGAGCCAGCAGAAAGTGAGAAGATAGCCCTGAGAGCTCAGATCACCAAGAAGAGACAAAATATAGCAAGGAAAGAGAGAAAGTTATAGAGAATCTAGAAATATCTATGTGAGAGTTATTCCAGTAAGTGGAGTAGTCCACCAGGTGGATATCAGAGAGCATAAGCATTCAATGGCATGGCCTATTTTTCTTCATTTGAGTAAAGATGAGTGGACAGCCATGTAAACATCATAAAGAAGACCAGGAAACCCATGCTTCGGAGGAGACATTTGAGATGATTTAGAACACAAAAAGTTAAGGCTGATGACCTGTTCTAGCATGGCCCCTTCACAAAATTTCCAATGCATTCAATGCAACATGGGCCATTTCATGAAAACAAGTGCCCAAGTTTTTCTTTGGATGCTATATATTTTTTTTCTCAGTTTGTAGAAGGGGGATCTCTCTGTTATTAGAAGTGAAACTCTGCCCAAATTGAAAGGCATTTCTGAGACTTTGAGCTTAGACTGCTAATCATATTTTATCAAGTGAATGAGAAAGCAAGTGATCTTTCAGACTTTGTGTTGAAATAGCATGTGTTATCTAGGAAATCGTTCTTATGTATTTTTCATAAATACACTCTTGTCCATTTAATCAAATAAGCAGAATAAGTGGAAATAATCTGAAAGATGTCTTGAAGTTGACTGTGGGAGACTTTGTGCTACCATAATTGTCTTAGTCTATGTGTTTTATGTTTTAGGATATTGGAGAGACTTTGAGCTCCCCTTATCTTTCATAATCTTTTACTCTATTGTACTTTTCAATGGAGACTTTGAGTTGCACTTCATTTTACTATGTTATTTTGTCCTAAATCAGCACAAGAAATAATGAAAGACTTTGTGCTTTTGTAGGTTTCTCATGGATCCAGTTACTACCCAGGAAGAATCCCTACAGTTTGTTGAACATCATTTCTGAAAGAAGAGAAATGCCTTCAGTAATTACACAAGAATTCTCCTTTATTTTGTGAACATCATCTCTTAAAAAAGAGAGATGGATGGTATGATTTCACCCCTAAGTCTATTTTTAGTTTATATTAGTATATTATAGTTTATAGGGAACTTCCCCTTGCTAAGAGGAGAGATTTATCTCATTATGCTATGGTAACCATACCCATTTTTTTGTATAAATCTCATTGTGTTATGGTTGATATACCCATTATTCCATCAGTTAGTTGATGACAAAATACTCACCCAACAGACTTCACATGAAGTCACCATTCCTAAAAATGGTGGAATCACCAAAAATGGTTAGGAATCATTTAAATAGTGATTTTTCCTATTTTTAAGCAAATTCATAATTTTAATGAAAAAAAATGTTAATTTAACTAAAAAAGGTGAAAAATTGTGTAAACGGTGACTTTGCCACTCTTGAAAATGGTGACTTCAACCTAGAAGTCAAAAACACCTAGTTTAGGGACCTAAAAGGGTTCCAACCTCTAGGAGAGGGTCTTATAGGTTAAGTAGGCTAGAAATCAGCTCAATTAGTATCATAGATTTAGGTTAAGCTAACTTATCTATGATTGTAGGAGCTACTAGTTATTTTGACTTGTTGGGAGTGGCATCCCCACTATTTGTGTAACTCTCAAACCTAGATAGAAGGGATGGTCACATTCTTATAGGATTTAGATCTACATTATGTGGCATGGATGCCAGTCATCTAAGTAAATATATCATACTTTATCATGTTGGTCGATCACTGACATAGTGAGACATCCACCTTCCATATGCCTACTAGGGAGACAATAGTTACACTTGAGGATACCTAGTGTATCCTCAAATTATTAATGCATTAATAAAGGTTTTTTTAGACACCTCCAGCATAGCAATAGGTTATACTACATGATTTATTCAACTACTAGGGTATCCCCATGGTTGAGGGGAAGGTAGATAAAGACCTAATTAAGATATACATAGACATTCAACTAGATGATCTACCTAATGGAGATCCTTCACCATCAATCCTTATTGATAGGGAGGTCATGATTTTTATGAATATTATTAGTGACATATTTCTACCTAACAATATCAATTGATACTTACAAATGGGCCTTGGAGGCATAGCGCACAATATTCTAGATGAGTTGACATATTTTATATGGGGACTAGTTGTCCTAACTCAAGTTTACAGAAATCTCCAAATGATAGCTTATTTTGAATGATGAAACATTAGTGCCTCCACTCTAATGATGGTTTAGGGATGGGATAACATTATTATCAAGTTACTAGTGGGCTAGTGACAAGTTTAAGACCTTGAGGAGCCATTGGAATATAGTTGGGTGTAGACTAGGGTAGGGAAATAAGGGCATAGTGTGGAGATATATTTCTACCACTAGATGTTTGATTATCTCACCCCATATTTTTTCATCTAGATACCTTACCATACATATCATTTCTAATGGTTTTTTTATGATGGCACATGACTTATATGAATACCAAGTGTTTTATTACTAGTAAATAGTCTCACATTATTGAGGAATACCACCCTGACCAGGTAATTTGATACTTTATCTTCACATAGGATGTGATAGAGGGGATCATGTGGTTTATACACATCAAATAGAAGATCAATTGAGATACTCTTGTCATTTAAAGGGGTGTATCCATTGCTAGTTACCTCAATGTTTACTGAGTTTCTTAAACTTATGTAGGGGTGATATAAATGCAGGGGCTACATTGTGATATATTCATTGGTGGGTATAGGTGTGCTCTTTGAGGCTTATAGTTAAAGGGTAGGCATGGAGATATAGGTATATGTAAATTGATGAGATGAAGGCTGAGACTTCTAGTGATAGTAGGAATACTTATTATAGTACTAGAGGTGAGTAGGGTGATGATGATGGTGGTGTGGATGGAAGGGGAGATGGTGGACGATATGGGAATGGGGATAATGGTGGAAATTATGACCTAGATATGATGGTGCTTAACTCTAACATGAAAAGTGTTATAGGTACACAAGTTAATCCAAACTAGGCAAGGCCTTCTAGCATAGCTATGATAGGTAGGGATGTAGGTATGCTCAAGGAGGAAATCACCATAAGGGTGGGGTAAATCATTGGATTATATTAAAATTTGGTTGGTTTATAGGGTACTCTAGACATGTGAAAAAATATATGACTTGCCTTCAGTCAGAGATTACCTAGTTGAAGGTTGAGATTGTTAGGATGGTATAGGTATAAGACCAAATAACTGTAGAGAGGAACCATGTCATTAATAATAGCATTTAGGCATTAGATGAAATTAAATGTCTTAGGAAAGAGTAGGATGAGGCTTGATGATATAGTACACAAGTAGGATTTCCTTTGATGTTTTTGAGAGCCTTCAAGCTAAGAATGAGGCCTTGTACAACTACAGAGTCTAAAAATAAATAGTTCCTAAGGACCAACATGTTGCTTCATTTGAGTTCTAGGATGCTCAGATAATAGTCAATAGATTAGGTCAGTCTCAAACTAGGACCTATGTGACATGGGATTCAAGATAGTCAGTTCATCATCTATGACCACCACCACTAAGACAACCAGGGCCAGCTCCAACTATAGTTCCCATGGACACACATAGCCAGAGTTGATCACATGCATCTTGGCATTTTATAATTTTGGAATTTTACTTGTTGTATCAAAATTTTGACATATTTTGAGACACAATTTTGATATGTATATATCTTTGATGTATATGATATTTGAGATACATTGACACTTAGTTTTGGGTCCTTCAATGTTCATGTACATGTATAATGTATTGCTTTGATATATATATATATATATATATATATATATATATATATATGATACCATGTTTATGTTCATGTTTACCTCACGTTTAAAATTGATTAACATTATAGATGTTTAACATTGTTGATTTTTATGCTCATTTATGCTCTTTCATTTACTAATTTTCCATGTATATGAGATGTTACTCTATTATTTATATGCTCATGTTGTATGACTTACATGTATGTTTATTCAGAGATGCACATCTATATTAGCAAATTATAAATTATTTTATCTATTTATTACTTGTGGATTTAGGCACGTGTTTGGGTATTTGGCTATTTTGTATCCCATAGAATTACCACCATTGTACTGGTCTGATAGTCTTTATATGCCTAATTTTTATTGTAGCTTGTGATATTATGCATCATAGTTATGAACAACCATAATGACAATATATACCTTAAGCATGTAAAAATTAGTTTAAATACAAATATAAACAACATAACAATAAAATAAGAACAATCAAATCCAAAGTGTATATATAAAATAAATAAACCAAGTAGAAGACTAAATACAAACATTCATAACCTAAGTACAAGATATGGATAATTAAGACTTAAGTTTAAACTAAATATAATATCCCTACGGAAACTGAGAAACATAAAGGCAACAAACAATAAACTATAAAAACCAACAAACATTAATGAAATAAACTATACAAGCAAACAAACAAATAACATAGAAAAACAAGGCAAACAAGTAAACACAAACAAATAAAATAAACAAACAAGGCTATACATAAAGAGACTATACAAACAAACTATACGAACTAAAATAATCAAACAAGGCCATATAAACATATAGACAAAGACAAATAAAATAAACAAAATAAACAAACCAAAGCAAGGAAAAGATAAATAAATAAACTATTTTAAACACACAAAGGTAAACAAACATATTATATAAATAAAATAAATAAATATACAAATAATGGTTAACCATAATGTTAGTACAAGTAGAATACAAATTATTCATGCATGTGTAATGGAGGTGTTACTATTGGTGATAGGGTGACCCCTAAGCTAGGTAGTAATGACACAAGTAAAACAACACAAGAACAACTAGCATAAATTTTTCCCTTGGCTATAAGGAAATAATGACATAGGTTACAATGGCAAATAGTTGTCCTTAGGCTATGATTATGACATAAACAAAATGGATAGAATTACCCCTAGGCTATAGGAAAAAACTATAAAAACAAACAAAATGGGGGAATAAAAGAAAAAAAAGGGGTAGCCAAGATAACTTTAGATGCACTAGGTAAGTGGATGTTTCCTACATAGTTCCATGGACATAAGATCTAAAGTGAACTTCAGGACAAATGTAGTTCTTCTAAGATATGGGATAAAAGAAAATGATGATAATAAAAGATGATTGACTTATACAGGAATATAGGAATGGTCTCATAAAATAGTGAGTGCATAACAAAAGAAGGGGATGATTTTCACAATCATGAAAACATAAAACAAATAACTAGTGTAAGCATAAAAGCATGGTTTAGGCTAAAACCACACTAAAAGATAAGAGAAGAGTATCCAATAATGAAATGAATTGGTAATCCATAGTGTTTACTAAATCCATGGCTTGGAATGAGAATGATCTCATAAAATGGCAAGAGTGTTGGTTGAGGTTTCTTGAAAAATTATGAGAGCATTGGTTACAGTTGGTTGTTTGTAAGATGATAAGAGCATTAATTAAGATTACTTGTAGAATGGTGAGAACATTGGTTACGACCAATAATTATGGAAAAACTAAAGTATAAGTGGTTTATTGTGTTGAGAAGTATTTACATTAATTTCAAGGTTGATGTAATTGATTTCAAGGTGCATCTGGTGAAGATGCATAGTGAATGGTCTTTGAGGTATGAGATTGTGTGCTTGATGTGACAAGGAAGAGATGTGACAAGAGAGAATTTAAAGGCAACCTCATGTCTCTTTTATTGAGAGATAATTTTAAGGTAACCTAATGTCTCTTCTATTGGTTTATGTCAAAGTTGATGTCAAGGTTCAGGGCAACTTGAAGTTGTTAGTATTATCACTATGAAGTATGATGATCAATTGAGCATTAAAACATGATTATGAGGCTCTAGGTCTACATGAGGACATGAAAGAATGTTGATAATAAAGATAATATTATAGTGGTTTAAGACTAATATATAAATAGTTTTCTTCTTTTATATCATTAATGTAATCATGTTTGAGTACTAGTTCTTGGGAGTAAGGTCTCTTGAGAAGCCTAGACATGGCACTGGTCATGGCATGTAAAGTCCTTGTGAGAAGGTATGAGCATGGTGACTTGGTAATATGGATGAATAGAGGCATGTAAGGTTATATTAGTTTTATTGAACATGTATTTGAGGCATTGAATAACTCATGAGAGTCTCAGGGTGAGCCTACAAGGGTAAGACCTACAGATCAAGTCTACAACTTAACCACTTTTAAACCTTGCCTAGCCTAATGAGGCATAATGATCTATTATCAAGGCATATGAAATATTTATGACATGTTTTAATCATTATAGATGTTTATTTAGTATGTTAGTGTGGTGGATATTTCATGGAAAGAGGCATAAAGGTCAGTTTTAATACCTAATGTGGTTTTTAGGTCAAGGTCTATAGAGCAAAGAGAGAGAGCATGGCCTAATGAGGTCTTAGGATCAATTTTCAAGAAAATTTTTCATATGTGATCATGGATAGAGGTATGATATATTTTTTAATCATGTTCACAAAGTTTGAGGTCATGGTTTGCAAGAAAAAGCATGAAAAGTGGTTTTGAGGTCTCTCAAGTACACAGAATGAAGGCATGCAAACCCAAGAAAGACTTTCAAGTGTTTGTTGGCATGTGTAATATCTACATGGGAACCTAAGATATTAATTATATATGGGGAAGGTTCTTATCTAATAACTACATTCATTGATTTTGTATTTAACGGGTAATTTTTTATGAACAATCATTAACACCAAAACCTATGTTAAACCTCTCTAAAACCCTAATAAGGACTTGATGTGAAAGATCTTGTTCAAAATATCATATAATTGTCTAAAATGAATATAAAACTATTGTATCATGTATTTAACTATTCATAGTACCTCCAGGTGGTGGTCGTTAGTCAGATGAGGGAAAAAATACATAGATACAGGCTTATTTGTGAATAATTTACTATAACAATCAAATTTTGCATTGGTCAAGAAAATAAAATGGATGTAGGATGACTATTTAGAATTATTTTTCATGTTCATATATGTTTATAGATATTTTTTATCCCTTAATAATGCTAAAATGGTTATCCAAGTTAGCTAGTTGCTAAAAGGGTTAATGATGGAAATAGTGAAAAAACCTTGGCAGCAGTGAGAAGATGATTAGGAATGCAATATCATGATAAAATTATGAAACCACATGCATGAATATTTTGTTTAGGATTTTTAATACATGTTAATGTTTTATATAAGTTTTGGAGGTTAGTGATTATAGTGAAAAAATTTCTCACAAGTTGACCTATCTGGTGCAAATGAGACAGTGAGATATAAGGTCATGAAATTGGTCTGTAAGACCAATATTTTCCATTTTACCATGTTATATTTCTATTTTATAATTTTTGAATTATCTCATAAGATCATATACATGCATTATAAGTCATTGAAGATATTTATACAAGTATTGGAGCTCTGAGTCACCATGACTGGTCTTTGAAGAAAACTAGTAGTTCTAAGTGATCGAGTTGCAATGGTGTTTTTGAGGATCTATGCCCTGAGTTGAAGTAGTAAAAATTCAAAAAAACTTTTTCTTGGCTTCAAAATTAATTTTTTGAGGTTCTAGTTACATTGTTGTACAGTTTCAAGGCCTATTACAAATTTTTAGACCTTAAGAAGGCCATTTCAAGCTCTAGAAAAAATTTTATCTCCACCTGTGATGCCCTTGTATTACCTAAAAATTCAAAAAATAATTTTTGGTCATGAATATTCAATTTTGAAATCTTAATTCACTTTATGACAAGATTTCAAGAAGGTTTGCAAATTTTCATGTAGTTTGGTGATCTATTCAAGCTATTGTGTGCAATGTTGCATCTATAGGAGCACCATTTATCTACTTGGAATGTGCTACAAGTATTTAAATATTTTACATAGTAGTTGAAATTATTTTTAAAATATTTTATTTATTAAAAAAATTATTTTCATGCAAAATGGCATGAACCCCACTTTTTATTTTTAAAAGTTTTTTAACCCAAAAAGTAACTTTTTAAAATATATATAAAATAATAGGCTTTTTACATGCACACATTATATATATATATATATATATATATATATATATATATATATATATATATATATATATATATATATATATATAATAACTTATAGTCATCTATAAGTTTAGTTAAAGTTTAACATGCACTAATTTATTAACTCATTTCTAATTTATTTTAAAAACAAAAAATTATATATATATATATATATATATAAAAGTAATTTTTTGTTTTTAAAATAAATTAGAAATGAGTTAAAAAATTAGTGCATGTTAAACTTTAACTAAACTTATAGATGACTAGAAGTTATTATTTTACTAAATGTTTATAATTTGGGAGGTGGTGTGTTCAAGACCCCTAAAATGATTTTTTTATTTTTGAATTTGATCAAATTTAATTTAATTTGAACTCGATTTTTTTATTTACCTACCAACTTTTCACACATTAAAAATCTTAGTTAACTTGTCAACCTTTGTTCAACTTTCAAGTTATTAAATGTTTTGACAAGCATAATCGTGTATACAATCAATTCATATGTTTTGGCACCTTCTGGACACATTTACGTGGTCTATTTTATATTTTGAAATTTTTTATTATTAATTTTATATTTTTTTGTAATAATAGTGTCTAGGTGGTTATTCTGAGTATGACTCTTTTGACACTTAGTTTTGTGCAATTCTAAATCAATTTTTTGCATTGATTGGCATCTAAATTATGTAATTAAGCATAGTTGTACTTGTGATTTATTTTATTTTACAATAAAAATATAAAGACTAATTAAAAATATTATTTTTCTTAAAATTATTCTTACATTAGTATACTTTTGCGACACTTGCAATACCCTATTCTATCACAATCTTTGGTAATTTTTTACTTTGTCTAGCATTAAATTGAACAATTATTGTGTGTTTGTACTTTAAATTTTTTTTTACTATCAAATTAAGTTAAAATTTACATTGAAAGGTTTCATTTTAAGTATTTGTTGTTATCTTGGTTAAAGGGAAGTTATAACTTTACCTCATTTTTCGTTAGATAAATCTTAAATGCTTAATGGAAATAACTATAATATATAGAAAATTTGTGTTAAATATAAATTTATGGCTTGTAAGTTGTGGAATGTTAGCATTGGGACTGAAAATGCCCCTTCTAGATGACATGAGACTCTTGAGCTTACCAATGTATTTTAATAGAAATCGTAGGAAGCTATGTCTATTATCTTATGGAGTGTTAAGGATGAAATACTTATCCAAATCAGTTCTTAGGAGTCTCCTAGTGATGTTTGGAAACTTCTTATATCTATGCATGAGGGCACTCATCTCTCAAATATTATTAAATTATTCTTTAAATTGTTAAGTACACTTATGAAAGGTGATGAGAAAGTTAATTTTCTTGCTAAAATTAAAAATATTAAAGCTTGGTTAGATGGATGTAATTGTAATTTGATTCAAGATCAATTTATTTATTTTATTATTTAGATAAATATTCATGAAAATTTAAGAAATTTTATTTCAATTTTGAATTATAAATATCAAACTGAGCAAGATATCCCTGATCTTACCATTTTGTTTATTTCATAATTTAATAAAAGTAAGTTGTGACCAATTTTGATTTTAAAGATAATTCCACTCATACACTTCTCACTTTAAATAATATTTTTGATAACACTAAAAACTAGAAATCTAACCTTAATTTTTGTAAAGGCAAATATGAAAATAAGAAATCTGGTAATAAGAATCATACACCTAAGTTTAATCAAATTTGCAATCTATGTAGTAAATTTGATCATAAAAGGAAAACCTATTATAAAAACAAGTATATAATTAAAAATTAATCTTATTAAAATAACAAAGAGAATAAATCTAATCAAAACAAGTAGAAGAATCAAAACCTTAATCAAAATAACAATCAAAATTCAAATGTTATTACTTTATATATTATTTTATTTGCTTCAAATGAAAATGAGTGGATATTAGATAGTAATGAATCACACCATATGACATGCTTATCTAATATTTTATGTGATTCTCTAGATATATCTGAAAGAATTTACTTATCAGATAATTATTTTTTAGAAGCAATTAAACAGGGAAAAGCAATGTTTTCAAATGTTACTATAAATGATGTGTTATATGTACCTAAGCTTAAAAAGAATTTGTTATCTTGTTCTCAACTTATAAATGATAATTTCATTGTAAAGTTAATTAAATATTGTTTTTCCATTAGAAATCATTCTAGTTCCTTGATTGTTGAAGGTGTTTAAAAAAATGGTTTGTATATTTTTTTCCTTCTTCTGCATGTTTTCTTTCATCGCATACTAAGACTGAATCTCAATTATGGCATGAAATATTAGGACATGTTAATTTTATAATTTTAAATGATATATATACAAATAATTTTGTTTTTGGAATTCCTTATATCCCCTTGTTATGAAACTTGTGAGGGTTGTTTACGTGGTAAACAACATACTAATCTCTTTCACAAAAATCATGATGTGAATTCCTCCCATCCTTTAGAATTGATTCATAGTGATGTTATAAGACCTCTTAAAGTTATTTATATTAATGTTTATCTATATTATGTTACTTTTATTGATGATTACACTATAATGATATGTTCCTTTTTTATTAAAAATAAATTTGACGTGTTGTCTAAATTCAAGGAGTTTAAAACTAGTGTTGAAAATGCATCTATTATTTTCTATTAAGAGATTAAGAACTGATAATGGTGATAAATATGTTAATAAATATTTTTATTCTTTTTGAATTAATTATTATATTCAAATATAGTTAAAAATTCCTTATTCCCCTTAGCAAAATGTTATTATTGAAAGAAAAAATTGCACCATCATAGAAATGGTTAGAACAATGTTACAATCTGCAAATATTTCTAAATTTTTATGGACTGAAACCATGAATACTAATGTGCATATTCTGAATAAAATATTTGCTTAATATTTTTATTTTTATGCATCAAAATACATGTATGCACATAAAATTTCATTTATTTTGATAAAACTATTTTGTTGTTACTTTAGAGATACTAACTATATTGATAGTGTCTCATCTACATTGTATTTGTTAGTAAAATAATTTAGTGTTGATTCTTAAAAATAACATATTACAATTATATTTTAAGAGATATATTTATCTTAGATGATAAATCAAAGAAAATATATAGATATTATGATTATTTTCAATTCGGTTAGCATTGAAATATATTATATGTATAACACCATGCTTAATTTGATAAAATGATCATGTTTTAGTTATTGCATTTGGTAAGAAGATCATACTCAATGAGTTAGGATCTTTGGTGTTTCAATTTCTTAGATAACCTCATTTGATTTTCTTATCATTTGATTATTTATGCTAGCATCTTTATATGCTTCATTTGATAATAAGATATGTTAAGAAATGCAACATGTAAATGGATATTGTATTAGTGGATCTTCATCATTTACTTTACTAAGCATTTTATTTATACATCTCTAAATGCATTTATTTTAGTCTCATATATGTTTGATTGGATTATGACATTTTGTGCTAAAATTATCCATATTTGATTTATGTCAGGTTATATCTCAATCTTTTGTTGAAGCATATTAAACTTGAAATTTTTTTGATAAAACTCAAACAATAAAATAATTTATTGCTAATAGGATATCTAATGTTTGGTTAAACTTAGTATCATATTATTAATAAATTATTATATGTGCATCACGTGATAGTTGGGGATGCTCATCTTGTGAATATTAGAAATGTCCATTAATGAATTGTATACAACAATTTATGTTTTTCACTAAATTTATAATCAAAGTAGTGAACTTGTTTGCCTAAAAAATGACATGATTGTTTTAAAATGTGTTTTAGCATAGAAAAATATATGTCATATTTTTATGTGTGTGGTAATTTTGATGCTAACCATATTATGATAACATGATTTTTTTTGGATGTGTTTAGGTTTTGTGTAGGTGTGCAACACCAAAGAACTAATATTTCAGTTCATGTGCATTATATCCAAGAAAAGGTCCTCAATGGTGATATAGATCTGAAATTTTATTCTATGGATGAATTAATGGTAGATGTCTTCCTAAATCCACTTAGTGTTACCAAGTTTTGGTAGTTTCATGCAATGTCAGGCCTCTCGAAGTTGTCATTAAGGGGGAGTGGGTATGACAATGCCACTTCTTAACGGCTATGTGTTTCTTCTTTTTATCTATACTTCTTCTCAATTATAAAACATTGTAAACTTCATGTGGAATTTATGTTATTGTAGATTTTGTGTAGAATTTTTACTATTGTACCCAATACATTAAAAGCATACTTTGTAATAGAGGTCCTTATGTTATAAAAGGCTCCAATTATGCTTAGATTATTATTCAAGAGAAACTATGAGATATAGTCTCATGATCATGCTAGCCTAAACTTACTTTTGAGTATTTGATGGATTATAATTCCTTTTATTTCAAAAGGTGATGTTTGGCATGATGAAGGTTTTTAAATATTTCAATTGTGTACATAGTATAATTCCTTTTTGAAAGTTGACCATGACATTTATCCATACTTAACATTAAGTGAGAGTGTTAGAACATTTAATTCTTATTCATCTTAATTGACCTTTAGTCTTGATATTAATTAAATAAATAATAATATATTATTTATTACCATGAGGTGGAAATCTTGTGATAATAAATAATAGAGTTATAATTATTTAATTATTATCCATTATTAATTGAATTATTTTATCGAGATGGATGAATCTATTACTTTTACAATGGTCACCTCCCTTGATATTTCATTATAAATAGGGTTTTACCCCTATTGTGAAACCAACTCATGAATATGAAATTGTTGGTCATATTCAATCTAAGTATTTTTTGAAATACAATCTATAAGAAGTGAGAGGTTGAATAATCATATTGGGTACAGAGTTGAGTTTCTCAATTATTTGAATAATCATCATTAATAGGTTTTTTTACCTCTTTAAGGTTTTTCTAAGGTAAATTATGTGTTATGTACATTGATATGTGATCTTTATTATGTGCTTTGCTTATTAAATTCATACCTAGATTCATTCTATATATATATATATATATATATATATATATATATATATATATATATATATATATAATTTAAAATTATCTAGGAAAGATGGTTTTATGTTAAATGCTTGGTCATTTCAGTATGGGAATAAGTCCAAGGTCAAGGTTGACAAATGTCTTGTTGAGGCTAAAATAAAATTTTAGAAATTCATAATGGTTGTTAATATTTATACAGCACCACTAGGGTCATATGATGTGATCGTAGGAGTGAATTGGCTCTCTATGCATGAAGTCAAAGCTAAATTTTTCATTAAGAAGGTTGAGTGTTTAGATTATTTGGAAAACCAAACCCAAATCCAAAGAAATCAAACAGAGTTAAAACTAAGAAAAATTTCAGCCATTTAATTGAAGAAGGCTCAATTAAAGGGATGTTGAACATTCCTAGTCAATATGGATGAAACTGATGAAGATAAGTAACCCACTTTGGAATATTATATTTTCTTTCAAAAGTTTCAAGATGTTTTTCCACAAGAATTACTAGGTTTAGCTCACAAAAGGGTATTTGATTTCACCATTGATATCATTTCAGGGTCATAACCACAATCTAAAGACCCCTACATGATGACAACAACTAATTTAGTTGATTTAAAGGCACAAATTTAAGAGATTTTGACCAAAGGATTGATTTGACCAAGTGTTTCACCTTAGGGTGCACCTATAGTATTCATGCAGAGCATCACAAGGTGACAACGCATGTAAATGTGTTTAAGAGTCTTTTATAACCATTTTAGGTTTGGTTTGGGTGTTGTAAGTTTTATAGGGACCCTTAAGACATTTTAGTGTCATTTAGAGTCTTGAATGAGTGTGTTTCTTAGCTATTTAAATTTTTTTTGCCAAAAAGCAAGATCTAAAAATTTGAATTTTGAAACTAGACTTTTAAGTGATATTTCTATTTATGAGAAATATAAAGGTTGGTAATTATTGTAATGGTTCCTAAAATGTCATATTAATGTTTTAACATGAATTCATGGAATATAACAATATTATCAAAGAAAGATAAGCAATTACCACCTACATGGGAGTTGGGCATAATAAGAGAATAGAAATACATGTATATGAATAATGTGTTTTGTAGGAGATTAGTATAATGTTATAGGAGAGTATAAATCCTAACAACATTGGTGGAGAGTTTTAATAAAGATCAAGATTTGAGATAAACTCTGCCTTTGTGAAAATTTTGTAAATGCTTGTTGTATGTGAATGATATCAATGAAATAAAGAATGTTTTAGAGGTATTTGTGTGATTAAAATATGTTATTAGTATATTAAACATATAATATTGTTTTTAAAATTTTTTATATTGATTTTACATCAGAATTTTCCATCTAAGAAGGAATCCATCTATAGCATAGGCCATTTAAAAATAATTATGCTCATGCATAGTCAAGTTTGATAAGTAGGTCTTGTGTTGTAATGGTTTTTTTAGTGATATTTGAATTGTGTTGAATAAATTAAATATTTTAGATTCTATTATTGTTAATATTATCACTTTTTAGGTTAAGATATACATTATAATTCTAATAGTCCAATGAAGTCTTCACACAATCCTCTTTTAACACACAGAATTTTGAAATTTGCTTGTTTGGAATGTTTTATGATTGATCATGAAAAATTAACTCTTATATAAGGTCAATAGAGGTCGGTAATACCCTAAAAATACTTTAATTTACTTTTAAATCACATAAAACTCAAAAAATTCCCTTTTGTTAGCTCTCGGCCTAGTACATGCCTATGTACAACTAGACCTTGGGTTTGCAAATGGAAACTAACATAACTTTTGTTCCATCTAGCCAAAAAAATTCAAACTTTAGACTATAATGTATTTTAATTTACTAAATAGGATTATATAGGTTTAAATTAATTACATATATTTACAATATGGTCACCAGGTCTATGGCATTAAACGAGGCCTAAAGAGACCTAATTGGTTAAGAGGTGTGTTGAGTTAGTAGGGTTATACTAAGAGTTGGGTTCTAAAAATTGTATGAATATATAAGAGGATAATGGGTATAAAATTATGTATTTAATTTTTATTTAACATCTATATATTATTTAAACCATCTATATTTGTGTGAAAACAAGGCTACAAGGAATAGGTCTTAAAGAAGGAAAGTGAAGATTGATTGAAAGTGCAAACTTGGGGATTGAGGATTGTGATTGGATGTCTATGGAAGTTAAAATAGATAGGTTTATGGCCATATGGGTGATAATAAATATATAATAATCATTTAAACCATGTATTAAACTTCTATCCTATGAACTTATATCAAGGAATGAACAAGTTTGAACCATGCAAGAGGATGAAGTGATGAAAGTGGTGTATGAGATGATGAGTGTGATGTAATAAGAAGGATGAGAGTCTAAGAATAAATAAGGCTGGTATTTATTGGAGATAAAAAGAGTATTAAGTGTATAAGGCTTATGAGTCTCATTGAAGGTAGAATTGATTAAGAGTGTTAAGTAAGAAGCAAAATTACCTTAATGACAAAGCAAATCAAAGGTTATAGAAAGAGAACAAGGCCAAGAAATCAAATCTAGGTAAGAAAATGTAGATTTTAGGAATCATCTCTACATCAAGTATTTTTCAAGAAGGAAATAACCATTCATCTATGCATTGACTACCGAATTTTTAACAAGGCAATAATTAATAATAAGTATGCATTACCTTGCATTGATGATATTTTTGATAAAATACATGGTGTAATAGTATTTTAAAAGATTGATCTTCATGTTAGGTACTATAAATTGATAATTCAAGAGGAATATATTCCAAAAATAACTTTTATGACTTGTCATGGTCATTATGTGTTCACAATACTTCCTTTTGGACCAAAAAATGCACCTATAACATTCACGAATCTCATGAATAGTGTGTTCATGAATCAATTTAAGTTGGTATTTATAGATGACATTCTCATTTATTTCAAAAGTGAAGAAGAGCATGTTGAACACTTGTGTTTAGTATTGTAGAAATTTTCAAATCACAAAGTCTATGAAAAGTTGTCCAAGTATGATTTATTTCAAAAAAGAGTACAATAATTGAGACATATTATCTCTACAGAGGGAATTTCAATGGATCCATCTAAGATTAGAGCCATTATGGAGTGGCCAGCAACCAAACATATGAATGAGGTGTGTAGTTTCATGGGTTTAATAAGGTGCTATAAGAAGTTTGTACCAAATTTCTCCATGATAGCTAATCCATCACCTCTCTTCAGTGAAAAGATAAGTATTTTATTTGGTTTGATAAGTGTGAATAAGCCTTTTAAGGTCTGAAATAGAGACTTACTTTATCATTAATATTATATATTATGGATCCAAATGGTCACTTTTTAGTTATAACATATGCATTAAGATATGGTTTATGAAGAGTTCTTATATAAGATGGCTTAGTTGTGGCCTATGAGTCAAGGAAACTAAAGCCTTATGAAGCAAACTATGTTCCTAATGACCTAGAACTAGCTATCATAGTTCACACTTTGTAAGTTTGGAGGTATTATTTGTTGAAAAGTCCTTTTTACCTTAAAACTAATAATTTGGGGTTTAAGTATATATTTACCCAACCTAACCTTGATGCTCGTCAAAGGCGGTAGTTAGAATTTTTATCAGATTATAATTTTGACATTGACTACATTAAGGGAAAAGAGAATAGATTTGTAGATGCCCTTAGTCATAGAAGGTAAATTGTGGCTTTGACCTGATAAGGAATACTTTTAGATATCATGTAGTAAAATTTTCATCTAGAAATGAATTATACAAATAAGTTAAGAAGGCATTGGCTAATAATTTTCAATATCATAGATACCAAGGTTTTCAATTTGAAATGATGGGATTTTAAGGTATGATGTCAAAATATATGTGCCTAATAGATAAATTTTGAGGAATGTTGTGCTAAAATAATGCACAATGCTTCATACTCAAGACATCCTAGAGTAACTAAGCTTTTATCATAATTAATAACAATGTATTTAAGGAAGGGAATTAAAAAGGATGCAATAGATTTTGTATCTAGATGTTTGGAATGTTAATGAGTTGATATTGTGCATGTGCATCCTACTAGGTTATTGTACCCACATTCCATACATGAATGGAAGTGGCAAGTTATTAATATGGAATTTGTCTAAATTTTGCCTATGTCTAAAAACCATCATGACATGGTTTTGGTATTTGTCGATAAACATATCAAGGTAGTTCACTTCATTCCAGGTAATTTAACAGATGATGCACTAATGCTTACCAAAAAGTTTGTGAAAGAGGTTTATATATTGCATGGATTTATGAAATATATCATTTTAGATAGAGACCCCAGGATAACCTTGAGATTTTGGCAAAATCTTAATTCAGCTTTGGAAACATAACTAAAATTTAGTATAGCTTACTATCCAAAACATATGGAGAAAAAAAATGAAGTCTTGGAGGATATTTTGAGAATGTATCACATCAACCAAAAATATAAATGGGAGCAATACCTACCATTGGTTGAGTTTGCTTATGACAACTCATACCAATCAGTTTTGAAAAATGCTCCTTTTGAGGCATTATATGGTAGGAGTTACATAAAACCAATCAACTACAATAAATTAGAAGATAGAGTGGTTTTTAGACCTGATATGCTTTTAAAATTGGAAGAATAAGTAAAATTAATAAGGCAAATATTGGTTAAAGCCAAGATAGACATAAAAAATATATTGATCTAAAAAGAAGATTAAGGTAGTTCTCAGTTGGATATAAAATATTTATATGAGTTAAACCCAAAAAGAGTGCTATTAATTTTTAGGAATCAACTAAATTATCACCAAGATATATAGGATCCTTTAAGGTTCTAGAAATGATTAATCTTGCAGAGTATAAAATTACATTTCCACCAACTTTAGCACAAATGCATAATATTTTTCATGTATTTTACTTTAAGAAGTATATTGTTGACCACATAAATGATTTGGATTGGAATGCATTACAAGTTCAGGATCTAGGAGTGGTCACAGTAGAACAAATCAGAATAATTGATACTCACAAGCTTATCTTGTATAATAGAGAAGTATCACAATGCAAGGTCCAGTGGAACTAATATTCTGAGGATAGTGATACATGGGAGGATTATGAGAAATTATTGAAGTTGTTTCATCATTTATTTAAATAATATTTCTAATGAACATTATTTATATTTCTACTCAACATTATTTTTATTTCCAGAACTATTATTTGAAATAAATGTCATTGAGACGATGATCTATTTTAGAAGGGAAGGATGTCACATACAGTTTTGCTCTACAAAATATTTAATCATTAATAGTAGATTATGAGACTAATCATTTTTAGTTTTGATTTATATATATATATATATATATATATGGTTAAGAGTTACATTATTTGTTTCATGATCAATATTATGATTGGGTAGCATTTACATGTCATAATATGATTTATGATAATGATGACTGGTTTCATTTATATATTAATTAAATTTAACAATTTATTAATACTTATATATTGGTTATTGTGATAATATCATACTAACTATTTTTTTTTATTTGATTAAGGTGGTTACAAGACTATCTCACCCTCATAAGCAGTTCAAAGCGAGAGTATCATTGAAGAGGGGGTGAAGATACCAGTATTAGGAATTGAGAGACTTCTACTAAATCCACACACACCATCTAATTTCTTGAGTGAAATGAATATTTTTTACATTAGTTGTTTGACAACAAGTGAGTCTTGTTTGCATTATTGACTTTAGTACTTATCATGATTTTCTTAGTATGAGAAATCCTTGCATTGGATGGATGTGTTATTAAATCCCCATAGGAATTAAACTACTCTTTGATAATATTAAATGTTAATGATCTTGTTGGTTGCTTGATGAATATTGGTTTAGTTGGTCACATTATCCTTTTTATGACACAGCATGAGAAGGCAAAAAGAGGGTAAGAACACCCTAAAGCAAATTGATATAATTAAACTATAAAACTTTGGATATTGTTTTGTTTGATTTAATTGATATGGCTTAAAATATGTCTCATAATGAATTTAAATTTGTGTTTTATTTTTATGTAATAAAATTGAACAATGTGTATTTTTAAGAAATAAATAATAGTAAAAAAAATTGTGTTTTATTTGTATTTTTTAGTGAGAATTTTATGTAATAAAATTGAATAGTATGTATTCTTAAGAAATGAATAATGGTAAGAAGTGTCCATGTGTTTTAAGATGTATCTAATTAATTTCATGAAGGTAGGCATGTGCCATATTCAATAATAGGCATGTGCCATATCCAATAATCTTATATGTGTCAGGATATATACTAGTGTATATGTGTCAAGATATATACTAGTGTATTTATGTGTCAGGATATATTTTCTGACAAACATATTTATTTGATTCTAAAAGTCTTTTATGACTAATTCTTTTAATTCTTTCATTTTCATGGCAGTCAAATAATTTTTTTTTTTTGGATGTTATAAAGTTAGATATGTAACTTTTATCATCCTATATTAATGTAGTTCATAAAAAATATATTAATGTAGTTCATAAAAAATATATTAATGTAGTTCATAAAAAATGTTGGTGCATTTACTTGTATTTATTATTTATATTGGTGCACTAATTACATATTGTAATTAGTTTATTATGTTTATTTATAATTTGTTCCAAATAGGATAAGCTTGCTTAGCTAGTAGCTAACTTGGATACCTATCTTGTTACAGTGGAGTTCCAATCCACTATTCAAGGTAAGATAGGATAAGATTGTTTAACTAGTAGTCAGCTTGTGTTGATCATTTACACAAGTTGGACACCTATCTTGTTAGTGTGGAGTTGCACTCCACTATTCTTATAGTCAGATATCATTTGAACTACACGTGTTGGGTGAATTCACTGATCTTTATCTTGCACACTTTTCTCTATATAAGTAATAACTATTTATGTATTCTATATCAGATTAATATTGAATTATCAAAGTAATTCATCATATTTGAATTATTTATTTATTTATTTATTTATGTTATTGTCTCAGATATACTATTACTATTACTATTTTATCTCTCTTTTATATTTTGTATTAGATTTATTAGATCTTGTAGCTAATTCTAACATAGTACCAGAGTTATCTTGAATTTGTTGATTGCTAAATATTTAAGAAAAAAATATCCATATATAGGATCAATTTTTTGATTTTATATACAGGCACAAATTGGAGCTTTGTGGAGAATTTTTGAGCTCATCATTAAGTTCAAAGTGCTTGAGATAGTTAAAATCATCTACAATCTTATCCAAATTGGGCATAGGAGGTAAAATTAGCAAGGGTTTGATTCAGAAGCACCATGCTCAAATCTGGCACATACCTAAAAATTGATGCATTTTTTAGAAAAATAGAACTCATGGTTGCATTCAAGAGGCATAAAAACCTATATATCCATATTAAATTTGTCCAATTTGGACATAGTCACCAGAAGGCAAATTTTTTTTGCTCCCAGGTACAGCGATACGAACTGTGCAGGCAAAAAAAAATGTTTTTTTTTTGTTTTTAGGCAGGCCTCACAGATCAATAGGTATATTTGAAAGGAAAACTTTGAGAGCACTCCATTTGAACACTAGGAGGTATTTTTGAGCAATTTTTTTTGAAATAGCTTAAAATTTTATGCTCTTCATTGTTCTACTTTCATTTTTTTTAGATTTTTCCAAAATTTAGATTTTCATATAGTAGCTCTTGCCCATCCTCTTTTCTAAAACTTTAGAGGATCATAAATTTTACATACGACCTTGTATTAAGGTCCCATTTTTTTTAAAAGTTAATATTTTTTTAAGCACAACACATTGGTGTAGAAATTTTTGTAATAAAGTGCATATTTTTTGTACTTTTAGACTAGAGGGCCTAATTGAGCTTTTTGTAAACTAAAACAATTATAATCTAGCCTTGTAAATGCACTCAATTATAAAGTACCAACAAATACTTTTTGGATGGGATAAAACTAAGTAATTCAAAAAAGTTTTATGGTCTATTCTGTATTTTAATTTTTACTTTGTGATGGTTTATTTCCAATTACATCATGGGGAATCTTAAGTTCCCACTATTAACAACATACAACTATAACACATGGAAATAGAATTCTTAAAATGCATTAATAATGTTAGTATATATGCATTACATAACAACTCTTCTTACTCCACTTACTGATGCAAAAGAGTTATAACACTTTCTCTTTGAAACTACTAAAGCTATTGGATGCATTTAATCTTACATGTCTTTAGATTTGAATTTACATCTTGGCAAATGTATAACTCCAAAAGAGGCTTGGGATAAATTAGCATCATTGTTTGACAAAATAGATGAGATTCATGGTTACCAAATTGACAACAAACTCATTAGTTTGGATCCTAAAAATTATGTTACAATACAAGACTACATCACTAAAGTCATAGATCTTAGAGCACAAATTTGAAAATGTAAAATTGATAAAAAGGATATTCAGTTGATTTTTACTACTTTGCACAAATTAGGTCCTAAATATTCATCCTTTGTTTCTAGGTTTTAGACTCATAGGCTCACATTGGGCACAGCATATCAAATGCCCACCTTTGAGGTATTTTTTGTAATATCCCCTGTCTAATAGGGAATATAGCAAGACAAAAGCTTTGATACCACTATAATATCCCCTTCAATTAGGGAATATAGAAATACAAAAGCTCTGATACCACTATAATATCCCCAACTAATAGGGAATATAGGAAGACAATAAACTCTGATACCACTGTAATATCCCCAACAAATAGGGACTATAGAAATACAAAAGCTCTGAACAAAGATACAATTTTGCAGAATAAATTCAAATAAACAATAAACCATAGTAAATCTCTTAACTGCCAAATCACTAATCTTATTATTTGTCCAGATGATTACAATAGATATCCTCTGTCATGCATATAAAATAATATTCAAATACGGTCTTAAAAACTTGAGTATTCTGTAAACTGGGAATAAAACCTAAATCTGGTATGTCTCAGCCTGTTGTGTCAAAAACACAGTCGCCAACGTCGGTTATACCCCAGTCATTGGTCGACTGGGGTTGTTAACCTATCGATGTCGGTGATAGGTCGGCCGATGTCGATCGTTGTAGATCTCTGCGTGCCGATGTCGGTCTCTGTGCGAATCTGTACGGACTTCATACGGCCACCAATAAAGTACACCCTATTTTTTGGACCCCTGATCTCAAGATATATGGCTCTAATATAGAAGATCTCTATCTGTATAATTTATTAAATCAAAACATAATGAAATAAATACCTAAAATACCTGTGATAACTTTTGTGTGAAGTTATCTCTCAAACCTGTAAACCTCTGTGATAACTTATGTATGAAGCTATCTCTCAATTCGGCAATAGATCAGCTGATATTTCATAGCCTCTGAATCACACACACTGAAGAGTGGATGTTCTCCAATGTAAATGGAATCCTGAAACCCTTGGCTCAGTCTTCATAGAAGAATTCTTCAATATCAAAATCAATAATCATTCATGAATTTGCCTCCCTCCCATAAGAAACCCTTATATCCTCCAAAAAGATGCACTTACCCTAATTAGGGTTTCATAATTAAGAATTAGGGTTTCTTAATTAAAAATAGGCTAAATAATTAATATTTGATTAAATCAATCAAATATTAATATCTCCCTCAATACATATCAAATCCTTGAACCGATTGAAGCTGGTGAATCAGGGAGTGATTCTACACATGACCACACCAAAATAAGGGTGCTCTGTTGTGTGTCAAAAGTCCCTAAAGAGTAGGAGCTCAGGTAAAATGTGTGTGAAAGAGCCTGAATGAAAGCCAACTATAGGAATTTTGCTAATCGAAGCCAAGCCAAGGTCCATCATGACCCTCTATCCATCCTATCAACCTACGAAGGTCACATAATAGGCTAATCATCAACTCTAAGTGATGTCACTTAAAAAGGGGACATGACAATTTTCCCCTCCTGAAATTGCTTGACCCCAAGCAATCTCGGAACAATAAACCAATCAATCCACCTGGATCCCAAGGAAAAGATTGTGTAATGTCCCTCATGTTACCAATCAACTCCTATGATGAAATTATCAGCATCAGCATCAACAGTACAAAAATCAGCAACTGAGACACTGCACTCAACACCCGAACAACTGACATCACTGATAATGAAGAGGCGTCCCATGTTGGATAGCAATAACCCAAACCAATTCGGCTTGCCATCAACTCCTGCTCTAAATCATACACCAACAAGCTGTCAACCCCATCACCTATCACCATACCAAATCTATCACGACTCTCATCCCATAATTGATCCCTCTATAAAGGTGGCACGACCAACTATACCACACTGTCATCGGTGTGAGAAGAATCAATCTGGAAACTCAACTCCACTGGTATGCCAAACTCATCAGGACCAGGTACTCCCAAATCCTAAACATGTGTGTCAGCTCTAACAACATGCTCCTCAGCAACCACTACAAGAATGTACTCACCACCAACCATCTCAATATACAAATGGATTGGGTCTGGCACTGGTGAAGACCGCAAATGCTCCAACTCCGCAGTCACCTCAGCCAAATGAAACTGTGACTCCTCGAAATCCAACTGTGTACTCTCAATAATCTCAAAAGTCACCACAAGCTACTAAGTAAGCTCACTCACCTTATCTTCCTTGACCAATAATGCATCATATGCTATGTTTCCCCACTCCATAAGATAATCTCTATCGACTACCAACTGCATATAATCCTGTCTCAAAATTTGGATAGCCTCCCATAAAGAGTGGATCTTTGTCAAGGACAAATAACTATCTCCCTACTCAATGCTAGTAAGAGAACCCCATCCATAAACTGCTAAAAACTGACGAGCAGCATCAAAATGCTTCCAAGCAGTAGTAATGTCTCATTCACTAACTCTCAGCTGACTAGACACATGATGGCGCTAGGTATATTGTCTCCTACAATCCTCCTCTGATGCACGGTCCAAAAGAGTAGACTCAAAATCATTGATCTCTAGCGTACTACCATCCATACTTTGTGAATCAACTCCATAGCTCATATCAACATACAGAGTATCAACAACTATAGCATCGCTGTCCAACTCCTCCATACCAAAAGAAATTGCCGAGGAAACTAAGTCCTCAAAACTATCCACTACATCCTCCTGGGTGTCATCTGCAATAATCAGATCTTGGGACTCTTCTACAATCTCTGCCATAGCTGAGAGATCATCAACCCTCAGTGCACTAACATCTAAGTACACCTCCCCACTCTGAGTGCAAGCATCAGACTCATCCTCATCTTCACTATCTCCTATCTCATAATAATCATGGGACATGCTGTTATCTTGTCTAACTGATTTGTAGTGCTCTCTCCTCAGCTTAACAAAGTGATCAAAAGACAACCTCTCCTGAACTTGAGGAGTTAATAAGTCCCACTCCTCATTCGTTATCATAAGAGTGTCCCACTATTTCTGAATACTTGAAGTAATCATGGTACCCAACAAGATGGCAGGAATTTGGCTCTGGTCTACCCAACAAGATGATAGGAATTTGGCTCTGATACCACTATAGTATCCCCTGTCCAATAGGGAATATAGCAAGACAAAAGCTCTGATACCACTGTAATATCCCCTTCAATTAGGGAATATAAAAATACAAAAGCTCTGATACCACTATAATATCCCCAACCAATAGGGAATATAGGAAGACAATAAGCTCTGATACCACTGTAATATCCCCAACCAATAGGGACTATAGAAATACAAAAGCTCTGAACAAAGATACAATTTTGTATAATAAATTCAAATAAATAATAAACCACAGTATATCTCTTAACTACCAAATCACTAATCTTATTATTCATCCAGATGATTACAATAGATATCCTCTGTCATGCATATAAAATAATATTCAAATATGGTCTTAAAAACCTAAATCTAGTACGTCTTAGCCTGCTGTGTCAAAAACATAGTCACCAACGCCAATTATGCTGCCGTCATCGGTTGACTGGGGTCGTTAACCTACCGACGTCAGTGATAGGTCGGCCGATGTCGGTCGCTATAGATCTCTGCCTGCCGATGTCAGTCTCTGTGCGAATCTGTACAGATTTGTATGGACTTCATATGGCCACCAATAAAGTACACCCTGTTTGTTGGACCCCTGATCTCAAGATATATGGCTCTAATATAGAAGATCTCTATCTGTATAATTTATTGAATCAAAACATAATGAAATAAATACCTGAAATACCTGTGATAACTTCTGTGTGAAATTATCTCTCAAACCTGTAAACCTCTGTGATAACTTCTATATGAAGTTATCTCTCAATTCGGCAATAGATCAGCTGATATTTCACAGCCTTTGAATCGCACACACTGAAGAGTGGACGTTCTCCAATGCGAATGGAATCCTAGAACCCTTGGCTCAGTCTTCACAGAAGAATTCTTCAATATCAAAATCAATAATCATTCATGAATTTGCCTCCCTCCCATAAGAAACCCTTATATCCTCCAAAAAGATGCACTTGCCCTAATTAGGGTTTCGTAATTAAGAATTAGGGTTTCTTAATTAAAAATAGGCCAAATAATTAATTTTGATTAAATCAATCAAATATTAATATCTCCCTCAATACATATAGAATCCTCAAACCGACTGAAGCTAGTGAATCAGGGAGTGATTTTGCACATGACCATACCAAAATAAGGGTGCTCTGCTGCATGTCAAAAGTCCCTAAAGAATAGGAGCTTAGGCAAAATGTGTCTGAAAGAGCTCAAATGAAAGCCAACTATAGGAATTCTGCTAATCGAATCCAAGCCAAGGTCCATCATGACCCTCTATCCATCCTATCAACCTACGAAGGTCGCATAATAGGCTAATCATCAACTCTGAGTGATGTCACTTAAAAAGGGGACATGACATTTTCTAAGATTCTAATGGTTAAAGAAGAAAATTTAATAGCTATGGGTCTAATCATGTCATCCACATCTCAAGCTCTAGTTGCAAGTCAATCTCCACATAATCAAGTTCAATGTCAACATCAAATAAAGGTTCAAGTAAAAAGAAGCAGAATAATCAGAATAAGTCACAAAAAGATAATAATTAAGGGCAAAAATCTTCCTCATAAGGAAATTATAAAACCAATAATAAGAAAGGGGATTCACAAAAAAGTAATGGCACTCCTTGCCCTTATTGTAAAAAGGGGTTTCATAGTGAACAAGATTATTGGAAGAAAGAGATAGATGAACTTAAGGGTCTTCTCAAAAATAATAACATCAATCAATCAAAGGATTATTCAAGTCCTTCAAATTCAAGGAAAGGGAAAGCTACGGCACTAGTTGCACTGGCAAATTCTCCCAAGTCATGGGTAATTGACTCAGGTGCTTCGTACCATATGGGTTCTGATCAAGAACATTTTTTGGGATTAGAACCAAGTTTCTCACCTCATATTCTCATAGGTGATGATTCTAAGATAGATGTCATAGGAAAAGGTATAGATAATGTTGATATTAGTGTATTTGAGGATGTCCTCTATGTGCCTAAATTATCAACTAACCTCTCTATCTACCAAATCATCCACTTTGATACTAGTAGGAAAGTTGAGTTCATACTTGATTCTATTTCAATCAAAAAATTAGAGGATAATGCCTTAGTTGCAGTGGAAAAAGTTGACAATAATACTCAGCTCTATTCATTCTCCCACTTTGTGCCTCAGTCTTCCTCTACAACTTTGCTCTCACACACTGATTCAGTGAGAAAGATATGGTATGAGCAGTTTAGTCATCTAAACTACCATTATTTACAATGGCTTAGTCAGTAGGAGATGGTTATAGGACTTCCATAGATTTAGTTTTCAGGGGGTGTATGTCATGGTTGTGCCTTAGAAAAACATCCAGAGGATAAGTTTGATAAAGGGAAGGCTTGGAGGGCTACAAAAGTCCTCAAACTTGTTCATAGTGATTTAGTGGGTCCATAACCTACTTTGCCTTTTAGTAAATCCCACTATGTTCTCACATTTATTGATGACTATTCCAAAGATACTTGGGTTTATTTTCTAAAACTCAAGATTGAAGTATTTGATAGATTTCTAGAATTCAAAGTGTTAGCAGAGAAATAATCTAGGAATTATGCCAAGATCTTATGCACAGATAATGGGAGGGAATATGTGAACAAGTTTCAACAATTTGTACTCTTGAAGGAATTGATCTTCAACATTCATTTGCATACACACCTTAGCAGAATGGTGTAGCAGAGAGGAAGAATAGATTCTTAAAAGAGATGGCAAGTTATATGATTCATGCAAAATTATTAGTACCTGACTATTGGGTGGAAGCAATTAATTATGATGCATATATACAGAATAGAGTTCCTCACAAAGATTTAAAGGGGATAACACCTCTTGAAGCTTGGTGTAACAAGAATCCAGATGTGCATCATTTTAGAGTCTTTTCTTGTCCATCATGGACTCACATATATTTAGACAAGTGCCATGCTTTATAATAACAAAGTTAGACTTACATATGTGTGTGATATCCTGATGGTGTTAAGGGATATCAACTCATTGATCCAAATTCACATGAGCTTATTATGGCGAGACGTGTTTAATTTGAAGAAATTCCTTCAGACTTGTCTTCTAACATTTCTCAATATTTTTCCTTTGAAGAATCGAATAGCAGTGATGATGATACTATTGCTTCTTCTACTCATAGAGATGATGAGGTAATACCTCCCTAGTAGGGTTTAGCAAGTCATGTTCCTCCTCCTCCTCTAGATCCTCACCTATTGATGCATTTATAGGCTAGATAGACTTTGGTAGATGTAGACCCTTTTGTTAGGGATCCATCAGATAGAAGGAGAACATGATCACAGCATGATCTTCCACATTCCTACATTGCCACAGCTTCTGATCCATAATCTTTTTAAGAAGCCAGGGGGACAATTGAGTGGGATTCAATAATAGAAGATGAGTATGACTCATTGATAAGGAACAACACTTGGGATCTTATTCCTCTTCTTAAAGGAATAAAATTATTATGATGTAGATGGATATATCGGACTAAGTTTTCAGCGAATGGAAATATTAATAAGTATAAAGCACGCTTAGTGCTAAAGGATTTTCCCAAGCGGAAGGCATTGACTATATATAAATATTTGCACCTATTGATAAGATGAATTCCATTCACTTGATACTAGATATTGGTGCATCTTATGGTTGGGTTGTACATCAGATAGATGTGAAAAGTGCATTTCTTCACGGGGATCTTCATGAGGAGATATATATGGAGCATCCACAGGGGTTTGTTTAGGATTCTTCATTGGTGTGCCACTTGTAGAATTCTCTTTATGGTCTAAAACAAGCCCCCATGACTTGGTATTCTAAGATGGACACATTTCTTCTCTCAGTTAGGTTCTCGAGATGTCAAATAGATCTGAATGTCTACATTCTATGATAGGAGGATTCACTATTGTACTTGGTGCTCTATGTTGATGATCTCATTATTACAAAGAGCATAGCATCCATCATTAGTGGTGTTAAGACTACACTTCATTATAGGTTTTCTATGATAGACATGGGCTTATTGCATTATTTTTTCAAGATTCAGATAGCACAATCTTCTTTTGGGTTACACTCTCACAACCCAACTATGCCATAGACTTGTTATCTCAGTTTCACATGGCTGATTCTAGGCCTACACTAATTCCCTTATTATCTATATTTAGATTTGAGGTTCATTGTTCCAATCCCTTGGTTGATGCCACATTGTATCACCATTTTTTAGGTAGCCTCATCTATCTGACTCATACATAGCTTGACATTTCATATGCAGTTGGCATGGTTTCACGCTTTATGCAGACACCACATGAGCTTCAATGGAGAGCTTCCAAGCACATTTTGAGCTACATTCAGAGCAATATCAGATACGAGATTCACTATATAGTAGGTATAGGTTTGGATTTGGTTGGATACATAGATTCTGATTCGGTTGGTGATTATGATGATCGTAAGTTAAGTTCTAGTTATAGTTTTCACTTCAGATTTGACCCCATTTATTGGCAGAGCAAGAGCAACATGCTATTTCTCTTTCATTTATAGAGGCTGAGTATCATGGTGTTATTAATGCCACTACTAAGGCTATTTGGCTTTAAAATATTCTCACTGAGCTTGGTGTTCCATTTTGGAAGCCATCAGTCATCTACTGCAACAACCAAAGCACTATCCAAATCTCAAAGAATCTGGTTCATCATCAAAGAACCAAACACATAGATATACATATGCACTTTATTAGGGAGCTGATTTAGGTAGAGATGATTGATCTTAAATATTGTCCTATAGAGGAGCAGATTCTAGATATTTTCACCAAACCTTTCACTAAGAGCAAGTATCTTCACTTGCAATCTCTTTTGGGGGTGCAGGACATCAGTTCTTCAGGGGACATCAGTTATTTATGGGGGGTCTCCTAGACCTTCATTTTGAGGAGGAGTTTTTTCCTTCAGGTTTTCTCCTTTCCTCATCTATTTGTATAGAGTACATAATATGGCTACACATTGTCAGGACTCTTATCTGCATATCCCTACCTAAGTTTCACTTATGTGGGGGTGTTGATACATTCATTTACTTTATTAAATTTACTTGTATTTATTATTTAGATCAGTTCACTAATTACTTATTGTAATTAGTTTATTATATTTATTAATAATTTTCACCAGATAGGATAAGCTTGCTTAGCTAGTAGTTAACTTGGATACCTATCTTGTTACAGTGGAGTTCCACTCCACTATTAAAAGTAAGATAGGATAAGATTGCTTAATTAGTATTCAACTTGTATTGATCATTTACATAAGTTGGGCACCTATCTTGTTAGTGTGGATTTTCACTCCACTATTATTGTAGTCAGATATTAGTTAAACTACACGTGTTGTGTGAGTTCACTGATCTTTATCTTGCACATCTTGCTTTATATAATTAATAGCTATTTGTGTATTCTATATCAGATTAATATTGAATTATCAGATTAATTCACCATATTTAAGTTATTTATTTATGTTATTGTCCTGGATATACAGTTACTATTATTGTTTTATCTCTCTTTTATGCTTTCTATTAGATTCATTAGATCCTGTAGCTAATTCTAACAAAAAATAAATAGCCTATGTTATAGAAATAAAATTCCAAGTAATTATGGTTTATATCAAGTGTGGTATTTATTTGTCTTATATATGTATTTCTTAAAATTTATTTGTATTTCTTTAAATAAATGTCAATATGAAATGTAACAAGGTCATGTTCTGGGATAAATGTTTGTGGTAATTGAATTGATCATGTCATAAGTGGTGCGGATAAATTTTTTTTAATCATTTTTATATTTTGTATCTTATTTTATATAATAATATTATATTAAAGACATTTAATTCATCAATTACAACATTATTGCATTACTTTCCATTTATGCATGGAATAAGTGTCAAAGGTTTAATAAGTTACAATATGATTTTCAATTTTTTTGGTATAAACCTTACTTGTTGCATTAAATTTTTTAGGTGTGCATTTTTTAATCTCTTTCTTAAGAAGGTTTTCTTTAGGTGATTTTACATTTCTTGTAATTTGTTCTTTATATTCAAGGAATGACACCTTTATTGCTTGTTTGAGGGGATAAAACAAATTATGAAATAAGTGACACAAAAATGCTTTGGAATAATAAGCTCTTTTTTCATAATAAATTTCATGTTTATTATTATAGTTTCATCTTTTATAGGAGATTAAGCAATGTCAATAGTCTATTATTATATATGAGATGAAACAATGTCAATAGGGTGTGGTTTTATCTCAATATCACATTTATAAATAAGTTAATAATTATATTATGTAAAACATTACACCTATTTATTTAAGGCCATGAAATTTATGGAAATCACAATAATATATAATCTTATGTGAATTGCATGGAATGTGTATGAGACATGCAAGAGGTAACATGATCGAATTTATTTGAAGTTTTTTTTTTTTTTTTTTTTGAGAATTACATTTGAAGCATCATTTAGGTTAGATAAATATGGTCGTTAACTAAGCACATATGATGTATGTTTATTAACTCATGTTGGAAATGAAACTCTTGGAGATTTGTGGTTTTTAATTGGAAGGCTATAAATGGGATTATTATCAGCATAATTAATATTTTAAGAACATGCAATTTTTTTTATAGTGACAATATTTTATATTAAATAGATCTAAAAGTGTTTAAAGTACGATAAAAGTGTATCTATTGAAGAGAAAAAATAAGGCCCTTACAAAAAGTGTATTATTTTTTCAAATCTACTGACTGGTATATCAAATTATGTATTCAAAATTTAAATTATAAAATGTAATTATTAACAAGCTCCAATTCTTATTTATGAAAAGGAGAAAGATGTTCACATATAATTATTGGCCTTTATTGGGAACATATTATGATAAAAATATTTCTTCAAATTCCATATATATGTAAAAAAACACTAAGAATATGATTAAACCAATTTAAGACTTGAGTTTTTAAGCTTTTAGGAAATATTTTTAGTAAAATTCTATCATTGATGTTTTATTTCCATATAATAAACATAAATAGTTTAAGGTGTAAATAAAGATCACTCCTACCATATAATAATGTGAATTTAGGCATTTTTAAGTCACATGGAAGTGCAGAAATAAGGATGTTATGTGATATAGGATTTATATTATTACATAATTTGAATTCTTCTAAGAGTGATATACAATAACTTATAAATATTTCTTATATATTGTATGATGTAAGTCACGTAATGAATTTATTAAGGTCATAGTTTTTGGGAGATGAATGTAAAGATCTTCAAGTGGTTGGATTTTACCATTGTTAGTTTCTATAAGTACACTAGTCTTCATTAGTTGGGAAGATGAAAGTATATTATAAATATTTATTGTATATTGTATGATGTAAGTTAATTAGTTAATTTATTAAAGTCATATGTTTTGGGGGATGAATGTTAAAATTTTCAAGTGATTTATTGAATGGTTAGATTTTACCATTGTTAGTTTTCATGTGTACACTAGTCTTCATTGGTTGGGAAGATGAAGGTATGTGACCAAAAATATTAACAAATATAGTTGAATTTATTATATTTTCAACCAATTTGAAAAGTCTATGAGGAAAAGAAAAGTCTATGCAATATTTTTTTCGATTTTCAAAACTACATTGATCAATAATTTCAACACTTGAGATGTTAGTATTTTCTAAAAGTAAAGTATGTGCATCCATTTCACCAAATTGATCCATTATAATATAAAATAAGGTATATGAAAAGAAAATTAATTATAGGGTTTATAAGGGTGCATGAAACCTTAACATTAGAAGCAAATTTGAAATAAAAAGAGTTAAACTCTAATCATAAGAGGTTTTGTAAAAGCCTAAGTTCCATGGTCAAAGGAATTTGGGTTCTCCATTTATGTTTACCCTAATTTTTAATTTTATTTTAAAAAAAAGAATAAATTAATTGTAATTAAATAGATATAATAATACACAATTAAAAGTATAGAATCTAGATTTATTTAATAGAATACGGTGTGAAATAATTCTAAGAGCCACAAATGAAAATAAACTAAGTAATGTAAATGACATATTCATAAAGAATGATCACACTTATTTTTTGTTATGGAAATTTGAGACTATACATTAATTATGTTGAATATGTGTAACCTACTCTTAAAATTTTCAAACTATGTGATGCTCCAAGATAGACTTGATCATTGTGATAAACCTATTCCCATATTGATCCTCCCAAGATGGACCTATCAGATTAGGGTTGCCTAACTGTGACCAAGTTTGTCCTCTTGTAGCCATGATTTTCCTACTAGGGTTTTAAAGTTTATTTTATTGATCCCTTATGTGTCATCATTTTCTTGTTATGCCTATACTTCTCTTTACATATCAATTAAGAAGAATAAAAAATGTCCCCCTTGACCGAGCTTGACACTCAAAAATAAACAAATAATAATGGTTTCAAGTCACCATCACACAAATATTGTAAAATATTTATCATGTACACTATGAATTAGGCCTCCACATAGTTCTATAAGTGTGAAGATGGAATAGCTCAAATAAGGGTTTGTGAATCTCCTCTTTCTTAGAAGTGATGATGCAGTTACATGCAATGTAATACAGTCCTCTAGGATGAGGGAAATGTTGAGAGGCCAAGATAGAATGATAATATTGCAAGTGTATGAGATTCAATGAAACTTGACTTGAATGATGTTTGGCTCTAGGCTTAGCTTTGGATGTGGCTAGGCTCTTGATATCTAAAGATGTGGCATGCCTGCTTCTAGATGATTAAATGGCTTAATTAGACCTTATATATATAGGTCGGCCTAAGATAATTTGTGCATACTAAATGAATTTAGAAATATATTAAAGTAATATTAAGGCCCAAAAATCATAAAAAGGGCATAAGGGTCCATAAAAGAGAAGGGGGAAACTCTATGTGGTGCACAGATTTGTCAATGATGGACCTGTACAGTGGGCAAGTCTACCTAAGGGATCATTTTGACTCTATTTTTGAAGCAAGGTTGGGTAACGAGTAAAAAAATTATAGATGTATTAAAAATATATATTAAAATATACAAATTTTTCAATTAAATAAATTGAAAATAAGGCACTGAAAATAAATATGTTGTATTAAAATAAAATATTAGTTTATGTTTAATACTCAAATAAATAAAAAAGAGCTTGTGGATAGTTATAACATTTTACTTCTCCTTTGATCTTCAAAAAGTCATTAATTATTTTTTTTATTTTTTTAAACCAAATTTTCCCAACCGTTTGTTCTCTTTATATTTAAAAGTGATAAAAAAAAAAAAAAAACATAGTCATTTCGTTCCTTCTAATATTTTATAGCTTAAGAGGCAAACATTAGTGAAGATTGCAAGTCAAAAATTGTACTGTGATTTCATAAAATAGTTCCCTTGGCTTCTTAGCTATCTTGAATTTCTCTTTTTTATCTAGCAAGCATGCACTTAGATTAAGTGTAGCATTGTTTTTTTTTTTTTTTTGATAAGGTTGAAATTTGATTGGCAAATTTTTTCAAACAACTTAGTAATAAAATATTTACTTAGTGACAATGATTCGCTAGTAGACATTGATTTTGAAGGGAAAATTAGCGGAGTTTGGACGAGAGTGGAATAATGAATTATATAAGTTCCCAGTGCCACTACCATCATAAATTAAAATTAAAATTAAATTCCAATATTGGTTTGTAAATTGGGCAATGCAAAACTGCAATTACGATTCATGAATAATAAATATTTTCCAACTTGTATATCTTTAAACTTTTGAATTCACCCACTAGTCCTATTATTGAAAAATGGATAATTAATATGGTATAATGGTAATGGTATATTCATATATAAATATTTTTTTTTATAAATATTTATGAATTTTATTAATTAATATTTTTAAATGTATAATTTGTAAATTTTATTGGTTGTTTTTGGTGTTCTTATAATTATATATAAAAATGATGGAAAGTTGTACGTAAAGATGTTCACTTTTAATAATTGATATGATAAAAATTATATATATATATCACTGATATGATCTTTAAAAAATATAAAAATAACAAACTTCAAATAAAATCATACCAAAAATTAAATAAAAAGGAGAATAACGAAATGAAATAAGTACAAAAGTCTATAAACAAATTTATTAAACTCGACATTCAATTTTCCATTACTTACATCGTAAATTAAGTTATCGTGAGAAACGCAAATATGTCAAAGAAATGAAAATGGCTTAAAAAATTTGGCTACATCTAAACAACATAATAACTATACAGAGAATGGGATATAGCTTTATAAGATGATATATTGAGTTTTTTTTTTTTTTCGTATTGAAAATTTTATAACATAGAAATATTCACAAGTTTTTCATTGGGGATCAAGGCTTTACCGTGAATTCATAAATTTTTTTAAATAAGAATGGCACATCTTATATTGAGAGGTTTTGTAAATTTGTCTCAAACACGACCAATTTGTAAAATTCTACATGGCACACTTAAATGACAATTTTTAATTATAGAGCTTTGAACTTAATTTATTTGGGACTTTTAATTTGGTTATCTTCTCTCTTTTTTTAAAGCCGTGTAACTCTTAAAAGTGTGCTACGGATAAATATGAGTCCACCAAGAGGTAATTCTATGTATGATGAATCGTGGTTCATTATTAATTATTTATTATTTTTTGAATAGAAAACGTATGAATAGTTTAAAATGTTTATGTATAGCAAATTGTGATGGTGATAAGATTAGGGGGATGGATGAAAGATAAAGGAGGAGTGTAGGAGGAGGGGTGTGAGAATATTAACATTTAATTATTTAAAAGCTAAATAAAAAATAAAACAATTTAATTATTTCAAAGTTGATATGATTAAAAATAAAATAAAATAATTGACATAACTTGTTTAAAAAAATAATCATATCATAACAATGAATTGTAAAAATAGACTAATATATATACCTTAGATAAATTTATGTAAAATACACTAATATTTATTATTTTCGAAGCAAGTCAAAATGTATGCTAAATGCATCTAGAATATAAATGTATTTTACATAAATTTATCTAAGATATATAAATTAGTCTATAAACAATTATATATTATTCTTTATATATATATATATATATATATATATATATATATATATATATATATATAATTTGAAATATTTAAATTTCTAATACAACATAATTACTAATTTAAAATTTATTTTTTATTTTTTATATACAAAATAGTTATTAATTTAAAGTAATTTATTTTTTTTAAATTAATATATTTGTAAATTATCAGTTTAAAATAAATTTTTATAAAAAAAATTCATTTTCGTTATCATTTTTTTCTCTTTTATTTTCTCCTCTTTACTATTTTTTAAAATTTTAAAAATTTTCCCTATAAATTTACAATATATAATCTTAAAGTAAAATAGTTATGATATTTTATGCTGGAGATTTGTTGCAGGAGCAGGACGAGAAGCAGAGGATGGTATTTTGCAAAGTGAAGGAGTGGACCTTGGCAGTGATTTTCTTGGTTATTTGCCTCACGCAAGCTCCCAGGCAGTAGTTGCTCACGATGGGGAACCCTTATCCCTCCTAGCCCTCCCCTTGAAATAGGTTTTATCTTTATCGAGCGGTTTGTCTTGATGCTTGTGAGATGGATGGATTTGGTGTTAGTTTGGATAGGGCATCTGGAGGCACAGCTTCGGCCCATAGGACAATACTGATCTTGGGTGATGGGGTTCCGTTGGCACCGTGGCATGGAGGGCAATTCAGGGCTCCTCTCTACCAGATGTCGCAGGGGTGCGAAAAGCTGACAACCTTGAAGGAGCGATTCGTCCCGGACAATAAGGAGCTGAAGGCACTCACATCTCAGCATGATCAGGTTGCAGACCAAGTGTTTGACGAAATACCTGAATGGAGGAAACCAGCTTTACAAAGGATAGAGCTCCAAATAATGGTTTGGTCCCTTCAGGGTAAAATCTTCTGCTTTTTCAAGCAAGATGGATCTCCTAAATCGCAGGCATTTGCAGCAGGCCAGGAGGTTATAGGCTTCAACATCCAGCGATTTGAAATATCCTTTTTACGGGGTATTTTCTAAAACACACAAACTCTTGAAAAAACCAAACACTCAAACTTCACTAATCCAAACTACACAGATAAACTTTGACGCCAACTACGCCTTAAATCACCTATGACACAATAACTTTCAGATTTCCACAACTATGATCACCCACATATCACATAACACTCTCACATCATTCTGCTGCTATAAAACTTATTGAAACATACACACAGAGAAATCTGCATAATACCAAATACCCAAGACATACTCTTTCATTATGTAGAAAAGATTACACATATAACAATGGTGGATACAAACACATACTACTCTCAATACTCTCTTATTACAACATATTTATAAACTCTTACAAATAAAAAGCATAAACTTTGACAAACTTACAACCATAACAACAAGTGAGGCATGCTCCAATGAAGTCCAAGTTTGGCCCCTGTATGAAACCAACATCAGCTAGTTAGGGAAGAATTTTTCACCACCAAAGACTAGCACTCTTATGAAGATCTCTCCTCCAAGATTTAAAGTTGAACCAATGTTCAAGATCACAAAATAAGGAGGGACGAGAGGGAGGACGGTTATGTTTGCAAATGATGCATTTACAATAAAGAAGAGTTATACTTATAGAATTACAAGAGAGAAGGAAAGCCATGGGAGAGAAAGAATTGCGCCTAAATTTGAAGTGGTAGCACTATTCATCAATAGTGTTTTTTTGTCTCCCACATGTGCAAGGGAACTCCTTTTGACATTTTCCATGTGCCCTCATGTGATTATCAATCAATTTGTCTCTCACATGTGCAAGGGGTCTTTATTAACATGTGCAGAGGATCTTCTTTTGACTTTCCCATGTACCCCCATGTGATTCTCAATCATATTGTCTCTTCACATGCTCTTACTATTCCTCCATGTGGCCAAGTGGGAAAATTGTGCCCCACTTTTCTCTCCTTCATTTTTAACATTAAAAATTACTATGTGGGCCAAGCCACATCAGCCCAAGACACCTCATCACTATGCCACCTTAAAACTATGTCACATCCCCATGAATAGTGATTTGTGAATAGTACCAATTAATATTATTTGGTGAATAGTGATCCCCATACTACTATTCCCTTATATTACCTGACTTAGCCTACAATTATAAAATAGGCTATCGATCCTTTGCCAAAAGATCTATTAGGAAGTAGGGGACATTATAGTCCTCCCTTCCCTAGATTGTTTGTCCCCAAGCAATTGTAGATTGGGATGCTGCAAAATCTATTCACCTTCCCACATGGCAATCCTCTAGTGGCGAATCTTTTCACCACACCAAAAACTCTTTGATGACTCGGTTCCTGAGCTTCTTCTCTTGTACCTCAATAATTGATTCCACAACTAGAATTAACTTTCTCTCCTCATCCATTGGAGGCAACTCATAAGATGGCTCAATATGTTGTCCAAGTGCCTTTCTGAAACAAGACACATGAAAAACATTGTGTATCCTGCTATACTCAGGTAACTCTAACTCATATGCAACCTTACCAATCTATCTCAGAATCCTATAAGGCCCATAGAATCGTGGCTTCAATTCTTAGCACCACTTTTCTTTAAAAAAGATTGTCTGTAAGGTTGCAAGCGAAAGAACACCAGGTCACCCACATCAAATGATCTCTCCATCATTTTCCTATCAGCATACTTTTGTTGGTTTTGTGACTGTTGCATATTCTCTTTGAGAGCTCTCATGATGTCCTGATTCTCTTCAATCGAGTCACGAGCTTTGGGAGCTCGACTATCTATTATCACCATATCAACAAATGAGGAGGCATCATACCCATAAAGTGCCCTGAATTGTGTCATGTTAATGCTCATATAATGGGTTGTATTGTATCAATGCTCACCCAAGTACAACCACTTAACCCCATGCTTTCTGATGGTCTACGACATAACTTTGTAAATAGCCCTCTATCTATTTGATCACGATCTCAATATGACCGTCGGTCTACGGATGATAGCTAGTACTTGGTGTCAACTCTGTACCTGCCAACCTAAATAGCTCCTGCCAAAATGTACTCATGAATTAGTTGTCCCAATTACTATGTTCTCAGGTAATCCATGTAGCCTAAAAACCTCCTCAAAGAATAGTGTTGCGACATGAGCTGCATTGTTCTCCATTGATATTAGAAAGAAACGAGCATACTTGGTCAATCTATCAACCACCACATAAATGCAAGTATTACCCTAAGTCTTGGGCAAGCCTGTAATGAAATCCATTGAAATACTCTCTCATTTCTGGTTCAGAATGGGCAATGGTTGAAGTAACCCTGCAAGGAATGAGTACTTAGATTTGCTTTGCTAACAAACCACACACTCTCTGATATGATTGAGGACATCGTCCTTCAATCCTCTCCATGCAAATCTTTCCCATATGTGTGTGTGTGTGTGTAAATCTTGAAGTAACCTGGATGTCCTGCCAATGGGGTGTCATGTACAACACTCAAGATCTTCTTCTGCATTCTTGACTCAGGAAGAAGGTATACCCTACCCTTGTAAACTATCACATCATCCAAAACCTTATACCTATCATCATGTGTCAATCCATTCATGATCTTAGAAGTAAACTAGTTCTTGGAATACTCAACCAAGATATGAGCCTTCCAATCTGCTGAAATCTATGTCATAGATCAAAGGGAGGGCTACCTAGATAATGCATCAGCTACTAAATTATTCTTTCCCTTCACATACTTTATATCAAAAACATAAGCTTGTATCTTGCTTAACCACTTATGTTGGTGATCATTGAGGTCTTTTTACTCCATGAAATACCTCAAGCTATTGTAATCTATTCGAACCACAAACCTATTGCCCACCAAGTATTGTTGGAATTTAACCAAAGCATGCAAAATAGCTAGCATTTCTTTGTCATAAGTAGAGTACCCACACTCTACCATACTCAAATTTTGATTCTCATAAGCAATGGGATGTCTATAATGCATCAATACTGCACCGATACCCACACATGAAGCATCACATTCGAGAATGAAAGGCTATGAAAAATATGGCAATGCTAACATTGGGCATGTGCTCATCACCTTCTTAAGGTGATCAAATACCTACTGAGAAGATTTTGATCAAGCAAATTCCCCCTTCTTGGTCAAATTTGTCAATGGTGCTATCAATTGAGAGTACCCCTTCACAAACCTCCTGTAATAGCAACAAAGTCCTAGGAAGCCCCTCAAATGAGTCAGGGTCCTCGATGGTGGCCAATCAATGATTTCCTAAATCTTAGCTTGATCCATTTTGACTATGACTACTCCAATCACAAATCCCAAATAGAGGACCTCTCTCATCCCAGATTCACACTTGGAATCATTCACATAAAGCGACTATGCTCCCATTATAGTTAAGACCTCATCCAGGGGTCTAAGGTGTTCTTCCCATGTTCTGTTGTATATCAAGATGCCATCAAAGAACATTAGAACAAAATTTTGCAAGTAGCGGTTGAACACATGGTTCATATAAGACTGGAAAGTATCTAGAGGATTAGTCAACCCGAGTGGCATCACCAAGAACTCACAGTGCCCATAATGGCACTTGAAAGTGGTCTTGTGCACATCCTACTCTCACACTCTAATTTGATAGTATCCTGAGCATAGATCAATTTTGGAGAAAAAATATGCTCCATATAGCTCATCAAGAAACTCATCGATCTTGGGAATGAGATACCTATTCTTGATCATCTTTTTGTTACGAGCACGGTAGTCGATGCACATCCTCAAACTCTCATCTTTCTTCTTCACCAACACTATCGAAGAAGCAAATGGACTAGAACTAGGTTGGATATGTCCCATGTCAAGTAGCTCTCTGATAGCCTTCTCGATCTCTTCCTTAAAATGTTGAGGATGATCATAAGGAGTAAAAATAACTAGTCTGGCCCCTTCCTCTAAATCTATCTTATGATCAAACCCTCTGTCAGGAGGTCTCCCTGGAGGCATCTCACCAAAAACTCTACTATATTTATCCAGCAAGGACTGTATGTCTATGTAGTAATCCTATTTACCACCTCCTGTATTCTTCGTTGAAATGAAGCAATGAACAGTTGATTTAACAATTTCAAGAATATTGGTGTATTATTGCTAATTTATTTAAAGGGTATGCATAGTAAAATTAGTAAATAAATATGTAATAATTAAGCTACTGGTTTGTGTAAACTAGATTGCAATTTTGACTTTTCTAAAAATAGTAATAAGAGATGGAAAAGAAGACTTAGCTAGAAATTGATTGATCTGACTGAGGTAGAGGTTAGGATTCATTATGTAAGACTGGGACACTTTCACCAACTAAGATCTGGTCTTCATTTTGTAATTGGATAGGAGCGTCGAAACTGGACAGGAATGGCACCGATGCTATAGTCTACCTCTGCCATTGTTGTCTTGAGGATCTGAGCTTTTTGGGTTTTGTTTGCTATGTTTGTGTGACCCTATCTATGAAGTTTTGGTAGCTACAAGTTTGTAGAGCAGATTTTATTTTCAAACCCTATGTTCCATTATGTTTTTACCAATTTCAACAAATAGGGGGTTAGTGTGTGTAAGATTCACTAGACGTAGATCCACACCCCTTATGTGGGCACACTGCTTACATACCAATACTTCAAAGAGGGATCAAGCCATATGTAGTTCTCCCACTTGATGTGCTTTGTAAAATTGTGTGTATGAAGATGTAGAATGCTAAACTAGATGTGCTTTGTAAAATTGTGTGTATGAAGATGTAGAATGCTAAACTAGATGTGCTTGAGGTGGCTAGGGACTAATGTAAGGATTTGAATAAGCTTGTAAGTATATTGGTTGGTTGTATGCAGAGATTAGAGAAGATTGCTTGAGTAGTCTTTCTTGTATTCTTGCTTGGTTAGTGATAATTGTTAAACTTTTCCAAAAGGATCTTTAAATAGGCTTTTATAGGGATCTATTAGTCATGGGTTGAATGTGCTTGCATTAGGTCGACAAGGAGAAGGATGGGGAACCAAAAAAAATTGACCATTGAGGCTAGAAATAGACTTGGACAAGAACATCGAAAGTGGACAAGAGTGGCACCAGTGTTGTAGTCCTAGTGTGGTGTTGTTCTCCTAAGCAAATAGGACCTAGGGGGATGGATTTATCAAGGAAAGAGGAGTCTAGCTCAGTTGGGTTCAAGTCTGAAAGGCTAAGGATGACTGGGAATCAGTGAAAATATGCTTATGAGGATTGTGAGAGCAAGCAAGAGGGACCTAAGGGTTGGGTGCCACTAGCCATGTTCAAGTTACCAATTTTTGCATTTTATATGACTACATTTTCCCCCCACTTTATCCTAGTGATGCAATAAAGTGAAATACTAGGATAAAGAAAAAATAGAAAGCATACCTGAACTTACCTATAAAGGTGAAGCTCATGAAGTTGTGTGATGTTGGATGTGCATAGAGAGAGCATGCTGTGAAGTGTGAATCTATAAGAAAAATAAATATTAGATTAGTTGTTACTAGATATGCTATATTTAAAATAAGAATGTATAAGGCTAGGTAAGAGAGAGAAGAAGAGAAAGGAATGAATACACCTTATCGGGTATGCAGACCAATACAAACCCTGTTGTGATGCTGAGTGATGTTGAGTGTGTGCTGAACCAAGAGTAATATCATGAACGGAGCTGAGTACTCAATTCCCTAAGAGTGGCTCAAGAATGCAAATGTTAGTCATTTGGCTCCATCCTCACCCATGAAGTGAAACTAGGTGATCATGCATGTGTTGATCGATGTTTGTACTATGTGTCTAATCCCTCTAAATAGGTGGCTCAAGAATACAAAGGCTAGCTAGTCCTTTGGCTCCATCGTTGTCTCGTGAAGTGAAGCAATAAACTGATACCAGTATAAAATGTGTGTCATATGAGATGGCTCTTGAATCCCATGAATGTAATGTGAGCTGACAATGTTGGCATGGATAGTCGAATGTATGCTAGAAACTAGGCCACTCTTGGCCACTCCAAAAGATGGAGATTAGGCTTGTATGAAAGCCACTCCAAAATTGGTGCACTAGGCTTATATAAAAACCACTCAAGAACTTGAGAATGCAGAAGTTAGGCTTGTATGAAAGCCATTCCAAAATGATGCCAACCACCTACAGATAGAAAAAGGCACACAACTACTGAGAATGCCTAGGTAATATTGAATTTGTAAAGAAAATAAAACAAATGTATTGTGCACATTGCCCCCAATCACTAGTGTCTAGAACATGGATTCTGATCTGAAAGTTATATCAACTACCGTTTCTAAAACTAGAAGTAAGAACCATCATGCCATGCATGATGCCCCCTCTTTATGGATTCTCTAAGCAAAAGTGTACTAAAAATTGTTGATTCTGAACTGTTCTGACTATGCAATACTGTAGCTAAACTTAATTTTTTGCCTGCTTCTAGGAAGTCTAGTTTTTTTTGTTTGGATAGGAGTATTGAAAGTGGACACTAGTGGCATCGGTGTTATAGTCCAAATTGGGCATTGTTGTCCTGGGCCAAATCTGGTAACTATTCTGATATTCTCACTATCTACCTGGTCTGTTATGATTCTTTTGATGTCTAGTTATTGTTCGAAGTGTGTTGAATGCTATTTTTGTTACCATTAGGATCTCTGATCTCTATGACAAAACCCCTATTTGTTACCCCCTCTTCTGAGAGTAGGAATGAAGACCTTGCAATGACTGCCTTTAGAAGAAATATCCCTACGAGTGTGTTATGATGCAAAGATACATGATATAGCAATGATAATCGACAAGATATCTCAAGATATAGCATGATTTGTATTGAGAGATTGTTAGATCAATAGGGGTATGCCTAGATGGATATAAAAATGTAATAACATGTGCAATGTTCTAAACTAAAAATGAAATTTTGGTTAGTTCTTAGTTTTTAGTTGGAGGGATGGAACATGATGTCCATCATGGCATCTAAGAAAGCAAGATAAATGCATCATTTGGATCATGGCAATGCAAAAAATGAGAAGTAAACAAGCACACAAGGCAAGAATCAAGAAGCATACAAGGCTGGCCAAGGGGCCACACAAACAAGGGACATGGGCACATGTCACTCATACTAGAAAGCAAACATACAAGGTATGTTCAAATGCCACATGCACATACAATTGCAATATGCAAATCTAGTGTGCAAGCCACAATCACATAGAAGAGTACAAGCAAAGGACATTGGCAAGTATCCTAAGGAACAAGACATAGAAGCAAAGGACATTGGCAAATGTCCTAAGGCACATATAGGAGACAAACATGAATTTTGAAAATGCATTCACATCAAGCTACGCTAAGCAAGAAAAGAAAGCATATAATAACTAGAAATATAATTGCATTTAATTAATCAAAGCAAGAGGGAAAGTATGCAAGACATGTTAGTACAAGACTAGGTATATTCTAATAAATACACAAGTGTTATATACTAGTGAGATGTTGATATAGTAATTTTTGTAAGTTAGTAAATAATGTACATCAACATGATAATTAGACTGTGTGGTGTAGAAATGACATACCCTAGATGGTGTAGTCATGTAGAAGATGCCTCCAGTGAGTGTATATCGATGTGTGTCTCGATGGAGAAGTAGGATGCCCCCTCAATTGGTAGAGTGAAGCAATCAAAGAGCTGGATGTCACTGCACACACTCAAAAGAGATCAAGTGAAGCATGGTAATGTAGATAAATTGAGAAACAATAGCATAAAATAGCAGATGTAAGTCTAGCATGATAGTAGAAATGTAAAGCATGGATGATGCATACAATCGAAATATTTTTGGTGTTTTTAAATTATTTGTATGTTTTTGTATTTTTAAATATTTGAATGTTTTTGTATTTTTAAATATTTGAATTTTTTTGGATTTTTGAATGTTGTATTATTTTTGGTATTTTGAATATGTTAAGAACTATGTACAATCAATCACATAAAGACTATGTACAAGAATTAAAAAGGACTATGTAAAATTAAGCAAGAAAAAACTATGTATAGGTAAGCTGGGAAAGAATGATACTAACCGATGAGTCTCATGGGAGACTCCCTATCATGGTGTCTTATATCAAGGAGAAAAATTGTGTGTGATCATGAAGCACGGTGAAAATGTTGAGACTGTAGCTCTAAAAGTTGTATATATTGTAAATGCTCTGAAATCTCTGAAGTGAAAGCCGAGTGTGGGGTCCCCCTATAACTTTGAGAAGTGGATGCAACTGTAGGGTTCTTAGGGATTCATCTGGTAGTAGGAGAAATTCTTTGAACATGTGCTATGTGAGAAGATTCATGAGATCTCAATGACAATGCCCTGGGTGAGAACATTGTAGCTAGAATTTATCTAGAAACTTGAAGCTGTGGAGGTGTATGAACTCTCTGTGCTATTGATGGATCCCTCAACTGTGTTTGAATCAAAACTAGAGGAGGAACTATAACTAGTGGAAAAATTGAAACTAGTGATTGTAGAGTAGAAGATAGCTCTGAAGTGGGGATTGGTAACTCATATGGAACTCCACTATCTGGAATACCCTGATTAGCATGAATAAATTTCATGCATTTGTGAACTATAGAAGGTACTACTCAAAGTTTTTAGATCCATGGTCAACCAAGTAACATATCAAAGACTTCTGCACTGGGAACAATAGTGAATGGTGTGGTCACATGTGTTAGACCAACCTGTAGAGGAAGTACAATCTCACCCAATGAACTCTATATGTGCCCACTGAATCCACTGATAACTATGTCCATTGAGGTAATATCCTTCTTTGAATATCCCAAATGCTACAATAATGTCATAGTGCACATGTTCACACTAGAACCATTATCTATGAGAACACTATGAATATGATGATTATGAATGTAAGCTCTAATAAAGAGTGCTTGATAATTTGAATCACCCTCAATGATCTTGCTCTAAGAAGGAGATGGAAGGTTTAGCTAGAACTCTAGAACTATATACACCAATCATGTTGATCAAAAGATGTGTCTCAACTGAAGGTGCCATGTATATATCTGGTGGTAGATGTGCATGATATACATGCTGAACTCTGATGTGTCCCCTATCTCTTATTTAGAATGTTGCAGAAAGAGATCTAAAAAGATTTTCAAAGTTTTATCATGTGTTTGTTTTTCCTGAGAAGGCTCAACTAAAGTGTCAAGATCAATATGATTCCCATCTATCAAATCATGTATCTTGTGTCTCAAACTGATGCATCTATTTATTGTATGGCTTGGTGCCCTATGAAACTCATAAAATGCATGATGATCATATCCCTGTGGAAGAGGATTTGTTGGGTCAACTTCCCAAATAGGATGGAGAGATATGATGTTACATTCGAATAGTTGTTGTAAAACTCTAGCTAGAGAAACTAGTAGATTGGTGAAGGTTTGCTAAGAAAGTGTTGATAAAACCACTCACTCAGGATGCTTGAAAGTCGCATTAACTATCGGTTGATTTTGACTCTTGTTATCATTGACCTTGACTTTTTATGGGACTTTGTTGTTACTCTTGTTTGTTGTGTCTGAGATACTTGTGTACTTGAGTTTGCCCACTGAAATTAGTTTGACTTCTTGTTCCTTTAGTGTGTGACATAATTCAGTGAAAGAAGAGAATATTTTGAACATGATTGATTCATGCAAAGTTGGTAGAAGACTATGTTTGAAGAGATTTTGTAACTCTTGATCGGCCATGGGGCTAGTCATCTTAGCCAAAATAGTCTTATATTAGAGAACATAATTTTTGAGATGTTCATTTGGCCTTTGCTTCTATTGTGCAGCTTGGGCATATGAAACCTTATCACCAATGTTAATGCTGAAATGAGCTAGGAACATGTTGGCTAAAGGATTAAATGCATTGACCGACTAATTTGGTATATTGTAGAACAATTGTAAAGCATAATCCTTTAGGCTTAGTGGAAATAGCTTGGTAAGTAGTCAGTCATTGGGTACATATTCCAAGCATGTTGCGTAAAAGGCTCTCAAATGTGACTCTGGATCACCCTTTCCATCATCTAGATTAAGCTTGGGTTGAACAAAACCTTCTGGCAAGGGTGTAGAAGCAATGTGACATGCCAATGGTGTATGCAATAGAGAAAAAGAATTCAAAGCCTGTGTAGGTCTAGAAGTGCCTTTCTCAAGATGTAGCACCTTGGATTGAAGAGATCTCATCTCTTTCACAAGGGTTGTCATATCAGGAGATAAAGATGTACTAGTTGTAGATGGTGGCATAGAGGCAGGTTGGGTTGTTGTAGGGGGTTGTTGAGACGTAGTTTCCCTTGTAGTGTCACGTGCAACTGGTTGCTCTGTGGTTTGGGAAGATTGACCATTATTCACTCTTTTTTGTTCTTCTTGTATTATTGTAAGCATGTCAGGGTGTTTACTTAAGAGTCCTTAGAGTTCCCTTTTATTAGTTTCATCAAAACCAATATATTGGGCCATTGTTAAAGTAGGAAAACAATTTGATATTTGATTGATTTTTTTGTACTGATGTGTAATAGACAAAGTGCTAGAAAATGAAAGCACTGAATATAGGAAATGTAAAGTCCTAAAAATAGTTAACTATAAATTGCATACAAAGGATACAAAATGTACAAACATGTAAGCTGATACCTCAAGAAGCAATGGGACCTAGTATATGCATCTAGGGTTTGACAGATAATTATTTTGAAAATTTACTATGCAAATTTGAAATTGAAAGTGAATTTTTGAGTTATATATGCAGGTAAAAAATAAAAAAATTATTGGAAAATTTGTGATTTAAAGAGACCTAGTAGATTCCACTAGGGTTTTGAAAAATAAATATTTTTTGCAAATTACTATTGAATTTTGAAATCTGAATGCATTTTTTGATTTAAATATGCTAGTAAAAAATAAGAAAATTATTAGAAAATTACTTAGAAAATACTAGGACCTAGTATGGGCAAATAGGGTTTGAAAGAAAATTATTTTAAAATTACTACAAAATTTTAAAATTTAATGCTAATTTTTTATTTTATTATGGAGGTAAAAAATCAAAACAATATAGGAAAAATCAATAAGAAATTTACCCTAGGGTTATAGGGTTTTTATGCACAAATGAAGTAAGTCGGGTTCACCAAATGATTTAACAATTTTGAGAATATTGGTGTATTATTACTAATTTAGTTAAAGGGTCTGAGTAGTAAAATTATTAAATAAATATGAAATAATTAAGCTATTGATTTGTGTAAACTAGATTGCAATTTTGAATTTTTTTAAAATAGTAATAAGAGATGGAAAAGAAGACTCAACTATAAATTGACTGATCTGAATGAGGCAAAAGCTGGAACTCACTGTACAAGACTGGGACACTATCACCAACTGAGATCTAGTCTTCATTTTGTAATTAGATAAGAATGCCAAAATTGGATAGGAGTGGCACTGTCACTGAGTCCACCTCTATCTCTATTGTCCTAAGGATCTGAGCTTTTTGGGTTTTAATTCACTATGTCTATGTGACCTTATATGTGAAGTTTCGATAGCTGGAAGTCTGTAGAGCTCCCTACAGAGCATATTTTCTCTTCAAACCCTATGTTCCATTATGTTTTGACCAATTTCAAGAAAGAGGGGGGAGTTAGTATGTGTAAGATTCACTAGACATTGATCCACACCCCTTGTGTGGGCACGTTGCCTACATACTAATACTTCAAAGAGGGATCAAACCAAATGTAGTTCTCCCACTTGATGTGCTTTGTGCAATTATGTGTATGAAGATGCAGAATGATAAACTAGATATGTTTGAGGTGGTTAGGGACTAGTGTAAGGATTTGAATAAGCTTATAATTATATTGGTTGGCTATATGCAGAGAATAGGAAAGATTTCTTGAGTAGTCTTGTATTCTTGCTTGCTTAGCGATAATTGCCAACCCTTTTCAAATGATCTTAGAATAGGGTTTTATAAGGATCTATTGGTCATGGGTTGAATGTGCTCATATTAGGTCAATAAGGAAAAGGATGGGGAATCAAAATAAATTGATCATTGAGGCTAGAAATGGACTTGGAAAAGAGCACTGAAAGTGAACAGGAGTGGCACCAGTGTTAAAGTCCTAGTGTGGCATTGTTGTCTTAAGCAAACAGGACTTGGGGGGATGGATCTATCATGGAAAGAGGAGTCTAGCTTAGCTAGGATCAAGTTTGGAAGGCTAAAGATGATTGAGAATCAATGAAAAGATGCTTATGAGGGTCATGAGAGAAAGTAAAAGGGACCTAAGGGTTGGGTGTTATTAACCATGCTCATGTTACTAATTTTTACATTTTATATGACTACAACTACCCAATTTATATCATTATACCTAAATGTCCTTTCCATACTTTTGGTCATAAGCACCCTCAAAGATCCATTAGACATTCCCCTCAACACCACATGCTCCCCATTCACTTTGAAATTTAACTCCATAGTTTGGAAATTCTAAGCACTGAACACCTAGCACAATGTTGGTATTCCCAATACCAACCACATAGAAATCATCGATCACCATATGAATGCCTACTGTAATATTGAGTTGCAGGACATGCTTGGTGCATGTCATAATAAAGCCATCTGCTATAACTCCATTGAAGCCTTTAAAGTCTTCAACTTGTAGTCCCCACTGCAGACTAGTGCCTCATCAATGAAGTTATGGGTTGCCCCAATATCAATCATCACTGACATCCATTGCCCTTGAATCACACCATGAACCTTGAATGCATTGTACCTAGTAGTACCAGATAGTATAGCAATGGTACCTCCTACTTGTTATTGCCCAAAAATGTCGCTCATTTTTGGAACAACATTTGAACTATTTGGTCCTACAGATCAAAATCCTCTCTTCCCCTTTCAAAAATTGTTCTAAGCATTCCGGTTCTTCATTTTTCAAAGCTTTTTCAGAAATCTACGGACTCTACAGATATGTTTCTATGGACTCAACATGCTTGAGATTATCAGGTTCAATAGGTTAAAAAAGCTTCTGCAGGCAAGTTCAGTCAAAAGAACAAGCTTCTAACACTTAGTCGTTTCCAGGATTGGTTCAGTGTCTCGATTCAATCAAAAGGATTTCAATCGGCAAATGATAAAAGACTTAGGCTTGAACCATTAAACTTTGAACCACTTTGGTTCAAAAGTTCAATGGATTCAATGACCAAGTTGGTTCAATGCACTTGGTGCAAGAGAACAAAGGACTTTTCCAAATAATGAAGAATGAACCGTTGAACCGTTGAACCAAAGTTGGTTCAATCGATTGGTTCAAGGCGTTGCCCCAAAGAAAAAAGGCAAGTGCCCTTGCGGAGGGTAGGCAGCATTGGTTCGAAGGAATTCACCTGGGAAGAGAGCTCAAAGAAAACAAAGGAAAAGCTTGACTGAAGAGAAAAGCCCATAGAAAAGCGCCCAATGGAAAAAGACAAAGTGCAGTGGATGCCACCATGTGTCCATTATAAAGAAGAGTGGATGATGCCACGTGTCATCTTCTGAAGGACCCGCAAAAGTTTCTAAAGCTTCTAAAAGCTAAGTGGAATATGTCACGTGTTCTGTTATGATTTAGTGAAACATGACAAGTGTTTGCATATGTCATGCAAGAGCGTTAATTTTTGCCGCCCTTGCATCTTTTGGTATCTTCCATGCAGGAGCAGCAAATTTTGTCACCCATGCATCCCCATTTCTTCTCCTCAAGGTGAAAGGGTGGTGATTTTTTCCACCCTTACTTATTCTTCTTCAACATGCATCGGCGGCAATTTTTGCCGCCGACACATACTTTCTCCCTAACGTGCACAAGCGGCAATTTTTGTCGCCCATACATTCCTTCTCCCCATTTTTCCTAACTCTGGGAAATTTTCATTTTTCCTATTTTTCACGCCCACTCTCCTTTTCTTCTGCTTTTCGACCTGCTCTCACCTCAGCATTTTCAAGCACGTTTCCCTAGTCATGATCACTCAAATGTGAAGTTTTCCTAGATTGCTAATTTTTCCCCTAATTGCACAATCATGATTCTTACTGCAGTTTCTCTAAAAGATCCCTCTTCATCAACGTCTTTTCAACAAAAGTTCTTCTAGATCACTGAAGTTTCTCTGAAGAAGTCGAAGACCATGAAGAAGACTGAAAATAAAGATTGAAGCTATTCTTTCGTGCTTTATTCAAAATGCACTTTGTAATTGACTTGGGAGATTTTCACATGCAATTTTGTAATGTGTAATTACATGTAAAAAATCTAAAAAAATATCTCAAAATTCAAAGATGACTCATCTTTGACTAAGATATTTTTATATTTTAATCTTTTTAATTTTGAAGGTTTCTCCATATATATAGAGGGGACCTCTTTTGTAAAGAGATCTCTCATAATTGAGAGCAAAAACTCTGTTGAAATTGAGACACTTCTTGAGAATTTGTGCTCAACTTGTAAATCATATTTTATCAAATGAATGAGAAGCAGGTTTATTTCAGACTTTGTGTTGAAGTAATTTGTGTTATTTAGGAAGTGGTTCTTATGTCCTCTTTCCTGATAATCTCTTATCTGTTTGATTTAATAAGCAAAGTGTGTGTGTTGATATTATCTGAGGACGTTTCTAAAAGATAGAAGAAAGTCTTTGAGCTACTTTTATCTTGGTGATCCTTTTATCTTTGGTAGTTTTAGGCAAAGACTTTGTGCTTTGTTTCACTCTACGGTTACGCATATTTTGAATCAGCGAAAGAAACTACAGAAGACTTTGTGCTTATGTAGGTTTCCTTGTTAACTTTGTTACCTACTTTAGGGGATTTTCTACTCTATGCCTGATATCATTCCTGAAAGAAGAGGAATGTTCTTAGCCAACGACCAAGATTTATCTCTCTTGTTCCTTGAACATCATCTCTAAAAAAAGAGAGGTGGATGCTGTTATACTACCCCAAGTATTATTTTCTACTTACATATATATATATATATATATATATATATACGCATATACATATAACATATAAATATTCATAGGGAACCTCCCCTTGATGAGAGGAGAGATTTACCTCATCTAGATGTGGTAAACCCACACTTTTTGTGGGTTAAATCTCCTTGTGCTACGGCTGATATACCCATTTTTTCATCAGTTAGTTGATGACAAAATATTCACCCAACAGCTTTTTGGTGACTCTGCTGGGGACATAGTAATTTTGTGCAATTTGGAACCACAAGTTTCAGATTGAAACATCACTTGTGTCTTACCCATAATCATTATAACCCTTATCCATTACAGACTCTAGCAACTCCATTCCATGTCTTACCCATTATCATTATAGCCTTACCATCTTCCTCCACTTCTGTTATTTTATCTGGTCTGCAAAACCAGAGCTGCTGGGAAAGAGTGCGTAGTTTGAAGCCTCAAGCCTCAAGATAAAGTAGGGCCAGTTCTTTTCCATTTTTGTTTTGCAATCTAGACACTCCACCTAGATTTGTTATCCCTATTTTCCATAATTAAATCATGGTAGTTCGAGGCCCCTGGAGTAACTCTTTTGGCCCACTCAACTTGACTCCACCTCTACATGAGCTTACACGCAGTTCAATAAAAAAAATCTCAAATTCTTTAGTGATGGGAAAGTTCATTCTCATGAACACATTGCAACTTTCAGCATAACTTGTGGCATAATAGGGGTGGAATTTGAAGACATAACAATCAGGTTGTTCATGAAGACACTACAAGGCACTGCTACAGACTAGTTTTACCATCTGCAAGCTAGATCAGTGATTGACTGGGATACACTCAAAGCCATGTTTGAAGCTAGGTTCAAGCCTACAGAGGATGCACATGCTTTATTGGCCCAGCTCACTCAGATGAAGAAGGAACCTCATGAGCCTATGAGGGACTTCATTGCTAGGTTCAACAAGCTGAGGCACAGGATTCCCATGATCTCCCAACCGACACGTCAGAATCTCATGTGTTTTTTCATCAACTCACAACTGCCTAAAGTGAGTTTTCTGTTGAGATAGGCTAGACATATAGACCTTGAAGCTACTTAGGACTTGGCTACTAAGGTAGAAGATGACCTTATCTTGGTAGGAAAGATAAGAAGAGACCCAAATAGAGACAAACCCTCTTCATCTTCGAATACTCACCCACAGTCACCACTGACCCAATGATGCAAAAGCTGGCAAATGAATTGCTAGCCTTGAAAAGGCAAATGGCACAAGGTATGTCTTTTGCTCCTCTATAGAAAGATATACCAAGGAGGACATTCTCCAATCAACCATATCAAGGCAATGCTGTCAAAAGTCAAGGGCAACCAAATCATCTTCCTCCCCCATAGAGGAACCTTGCCCTTGAAGCACCTCCAACTAACTCAACAATTGGATATTTGGAAACAAAACATGTTTCCTATTTCTAACCTGAGTTTGAGTAAGAAAATGATGTTGGTCTCTTTATGGAGGATCAAGAAGAATCAGTTGGTGACTCCCACATTGGTTTCCTAAATTTCTAGGATGAACCCAGAAGTGAAATCAAAGAAGTCGAAGGATCATACACAGTATTCACCAGGTCTGAGAATCAGTCAGTCCAGCAGGCCGATAAAGAGAAGATAGAGGAGTGACCCCAACCATCAATTTCAATTTTTGAGTAGAGAACCCCTCTTTCTTTCCAATCAAAGGACCAAGTGATTGCCAAGAACATAAGTATCCCAAGCATTTATGCACCTTCTACTTCAAATTCATAGGCCAGTCCCCCACCCCTCCCATAAACCAAAAGGAAGAACTCCCATCCCCTGTGCCTAGTCCAATCCAGCCATTTGACATAACTGATCATGTCAAATGTGTCAAGACCCTAATGGTGGCCCCTACAGCCCACATTTTGTTTGAGTTTTTAGGCAGGGATGAAATAACAAAAGAATTGGTGGAGTGTAACATAAGTGTAGAAGAACCCTCCCCTCCAAATGAAGAAAAATCTAAGAAATCTGAGGGGGACAATCAAGACATGTCTTGGGCTGAGCTATCAGAATAATAAATTATGGTACTAGGTCGTGTTGTTGCCCATCAAAATTAGGAAAAGGAACTCTTTGACAGGAGAGCAAAGCTTCATGGTTTTTGGACCAAAAGTCAAGTCTTGTTTTGGGGCAAGAAGAGAAGAAAGAGCCAAGAGGAAGATGCAGAAAATTGGTTTCTTGGTGGAGAGTTCCATTCACCCATCACTGATTTTGGGGACAAAATGGTTTCTTATTGTTTTATCAAGATGACACACCAATTTCACTATCTCACAGTGGGCAGCATCTGAAGTGCTTCAAATCTTGAGGCATCAGATAAGATCATCTATACATATGTATATCTATATAGTCTTTAGTTCTATTTTGTGCTTTTCATTTTCATTTTTTGGAGCCTTTCTTTTTTGGGTAGCATGACTCTATAGCCCAATGGCACACTTCAAGGCACTGGAGATTCTGGTTTCTACTCCCCTCAGCTGTTCCAAGTTTTCAACTGAAGGAAGTTCCCCAATTGGAGCCAGCTGTTGTCCCCCAAAAATACCACTCATTTTTTACAACATTTGAACTATTTTGGTCCTACAGATCAAAATCCTCTCTTCCCCTTTCAAAAATTGTTCTGAGCATTTTGGTTCTTCATTTTTCAAAGCTTTCTCAAAAATATACGAACTCTGTAGATATGTTTCTATGGACTCAACATGATTGAGATTAGCAGGTTCAACGGGTTAAAAAAGCTTCTGCAGGCAAGTTCAGTCAAAAGAACAAGCTTATAACACTTAGTCGTTTCCAGGATTGGTTTAGTGCCTCAGTTCAATCAAAAGGATTTCAATCAACAAATGATAAAAGACTTAGGCTTGAACCATTAAAATTTAAACCACATTGGTTCAAAGGTTTAATGGGTTCAATGACCAAGTTGGTTCAATGCGCTTGGTGCAAGAGAACAAAGGACATTGCCAAATAATGAAGAATGAACCGTTGAACCAAAGTTGGTTCAATCGATTGGTTCAATCGAAAGGTTCAAGGGGTTACCCCAAAGCGAAAAAGGCAAGTGCCCTTACGGAGGGTAGGTAGCATTGGTTCAAAGGAATTCACTCGAGAAGAGAGGCCAAAGAAAGCAAAGGAAAACCCTGACTGAAGAGAAAAGCCTGAGAAAAAGTGCCTGATGGAAAAAGACAAAGTGCAGTAGACACCGCCACATGTCCATTATAAAGTAGAGTGAAAGCTGCCACGTGTCATCTTTTGCAAGACCCACAAAGTTTTCTAAAGCTTCTGAAAGTTAAGCAGAATACGTCACATGTCCTGTTATGATTCAGTAGAACGTGACAAGTGTTTGCATCTATCATGCAAGAGCGGCAATTTTTGCTGCCTTTGCATCTTTTGGTCTCTTCCATGTAGGAGTGGCAAATTTTTCCACCCATGCATCTCCATTTCCTCTCCTCCAGGTGCAAGGGCAGTGGTTTTCGCTACCCTTACACGTTCTTTTTCAACATGCATCAATGACAATTTTTATCGCCGACACATACTTTCTCCCTGACGTGCACAGGCGGCAATTTTTACCACCTCTGCACAAGAACTTCTCCAATATGCAAGGGCAGCAATTTTTAATGCCCATACATTCCTTCTCCCCATTTTTGCTAACTCTGAGGAAATTTTTATTTTTCCTATTTTCTGTGCCCGCTCCCCTTTTCTTTTGCTTTTTGACCTGCTCTTGCCTCAGCCTTTTCAAGCGCGTTTCTCTAGTCATGATCACTCAAATGTGTAGCTTTTCCAGATTGCTAATTTTTCCCCTAATTGCATAATCATGATTCGCACTACAATTTCTCTAAAGGATCCCTCTTCATTGATGTCGTTTCAACAAAAGTTCTTCTAGATCACTGAAGTTTCTCTCAAGAAGACTAGAAATAAAGATTGAAGATGTTCTTCCATGCTTTATTCAAAATGCACTTTGTAATTGACTTGGGACAATTTCACATGCAATTTTGTAATGTGTAATTACATGTAAAAAATCTTAAAAAATATCTCAAAAGTCAAAGATGACTCATCTTTGACTAAGATATTTTTATATTTTAATCTTTTTAATTTTGAAGGTTTCTCCCTATATATAGAGGGGACCTCTTTTGTAAAGAGATCTCTCATAATTGAGAGCAAAAACTCTGCTAAAATTGAGACACTTCTTGAGAATTTGTGCTCAACTTGTAAATCATATTTTATCAAATGAATGAGAAGCAGGTTTATTTCAGACTTTGTGTTGAAGTAATTTGTGTTATTTAAGAAGTGGTTCTTATGTCCTCTTTTCTGATAATCTTTTATCTGTTTGATTTAATAAGCAAAGTGTGTGTGTTGACATTATCTGAGGATGTTTCTAAAAGATAGAAGAAATACTTTGAGCTAATTTTATCTTGGTAGTTTTAGGCAAAGACTTTGTGCTTTGTTTCACTCAATGGTTACGCGTATTCTGAATCAGTGAAAGAAACTATAAAAGACTTTGTGCTTACGTAGGTTTCCTTGTTAACTTTGTTACCTACTTCAAGGGATTTTCTACTCTATCCCTGATATCATTTCTAAAAGAAGAGGAACGCTCTTAGCCAACGACCAGGATTTCTCTCTTGTTCCTTGGACATCATCTCTAAAAAAAGAGAGGTGGATGATGTTATACTACTCCAAGTAGTATTTTTTGCTAACATATATATATATATATATATATATATATATATACATATAGCATATAAATATTCATAGGGAACCTCCCCTTGATGAGAAGAGAGATTTACCTCATCCAGATGTGGCAAACCCACACTTTTCATGAGTTAAATCTCTTTGTGTTGTGGCTGATATACCCATTTTGTCATCAGTTAGTTGACGATAAAATATTCACCCAACAACTTTTTGGTGACTCTACTGGGGACACAGTAATTTTGTGCAATTTGGAACCTCAAGTTTTAGATTGAAACATCACCTGTGTCTTACCCATAATCATTATAACCCTTATCCATTACAGACTCTGGCGACTCTGTTCCATGTCTTACCCATTATCATTATAGCCTTACCATCTTCCTCCACTTCCGTTATTTTATTTGGTCTGCAAAACCAGAGCTGTTGGGAAAGAGTGCGTAGTTTGAAGCCTCAAGCCTCAAGCTGAAGTAGGGCTAGTTCTTTTCCATTTTTGTTTTACAATTTGGCCACTCCACCTAGATTTGTTATCCCTATTTTTCATAATTAAATCATGGTAGTTCGAGGCCCCTAGGGTAACTCTTTTGGCTCACTCAACTTGACTCCACCTCTACATGAGCTTCCATGCAATTCAAGAAAAAAATTCTTAAAATTCTTTGGTGATGGGAAAGTTCATCTTGATGAACACATTGTAGCTTTCAGCATAGCCTGTGACGTAATAGGGGTGGAATTTGAAGACATAGCAGTCAGGTTGTTCGTAGAGACACTACAAAGCGCTGTTGCAGACTGGTTCTACCATCTACAAGCTGGATCAGTGATTGACTGGGATACACTTAAAGCCAAGTTTGAAGCTAGGTTCAAGCCTATCGAGAATGTGCATGCTTTTCTAGCCCAGCTCACTCAGATGAAGAATGAACCTCATGAACCTACGAGGGACTTCATTGCCAGGTTCAATAAGCTGAGGCACAGGATTCCCATGATCGCCAAGCCAACACCTCAGAATCTCATGTGTTTCTTCATCAATTCACAGCTGCCTGAAGTGAGTTTTATATTGAGATGGGCTAGACATATAGACCTTGAGGCTACTCAGGACTTGGCTACTAAGGTAGAATATGACCTTATCTTGGCAGGAAAGATAAGAAGAGACCAAAACAGAGGCAAACCCTCTTCATCTTCTGAATACTCACCCACAGTCACCACTGACCCAATGGTGCAAAAGCTGGCAAATGAATTGCTAGCCTTGAAAAGGCAAATGGCACAAGGTATGTCTTTTGCTCCTCTATATAAAGATATACCAAGGAGGACATTCCCCAATCAACCATATCAAGGCAATGCTACTAGAAGTCAAGGGCAACTAATTCATCTTCCTCCCCCACAGAGGAACCTTGCCCTTGAAGCACCTCCAACCAACTCAACAGTTGTATATTTGGAAATATAACATGTTTCCTATTTCCAACCTGAGTTTAAGCAAGAAAATGATGTTGGTCTCTTCATGGAGGATTAAGAATAATCAGCTGGCGACTCCCACATTGGTTTCTTGAATTTTCAAGATGAACCCAGAAGTGAAGGTGAAGCAGTCGAAGGATCATACGCAGTATTCACTAGGTCTCATAATCAGTTAGCCCAGTAGGCTGACAAAGAGAAGATAGAGGAGCGACCCCAACTAGCAATTTTAATTGCTGAGTAGAGAACCCCTCTTCCTTTCCAGTCAAAGAACCCATTGATTGCCAAGAAGGTAAGTATCCCAAGCATTTATGCACCTTCTACTTCAAATTCACAGGCCAGTCCCCCCACCCCTCCCATAAACCAAAAGGAAGAACTCCCATCCCCTATGCCTAGTCCAATCCAGCCATTTGACATAATTGATCATGTCAAATGTGTCAAGACCCAAACGGTGGCCCCTGCAGCCCAAATTTTGTTTGAGTCTTCAGGCAGGGATGAAATAGTAGAAGAGTTGGTGGAGTGCGGCATAAGTGCAGAAGAACCCTCCCCTCCAAATGAAGAAGAATCTGAGATATCTGAGGGGGACAATCAAGACATGTGCTGGGCTGAGCTATCATAACAACAAATTATGGTACTAGGCCGTGTTGCTGCCCATCAAAATAAGGAAAAGGAACTCTTTGACAGGAGAGCAAAGATTCATGGTTTTTGGACCAAATGTAAAGTCTTGCTTTGGGGCAAGAAGAAGAAGAAGAAAGAGCCAAGAGGAAGATGCAAAAAATTGGTTTCTTGGTGGAGAGTTCCATTCACCCATCACTGATTATGGGGACAAAATGGTTTCCTATTGGTTTATCAGAATGGCACACCAATTTCACTATCTCACAGTGGGCGGTATCTGAAGTGCTTCAAATCTTGAGGCATCAGCAGAGTGAAATGTGAATAGTGATTCGTGAATAGTAACAATGAATAGTACTTGGTGAATAGTGATCCCCATACTACTATTCGCTTATATTACTCAAATTAAACTATGGGTATAAATTGGGATATCAATCCTCTACCAAAAGATCTATTAGGAAGTAAGGGACATTACATGATTGGTTCAGGGTAAGTGGAAGATGGGGACTTATGTTGATTATACAAGACAATTCAAACTCTAGATCTTCAACAAAGAGTCAAACAAAAATTAGGGGAGACAAAGAGAACAACATTTTCAAGGAGTGAGATGTTGAAACCTATGGTTCTAGAGTATGACTACAAAGTGTTTGACAAAATGATCAAATAGAAGAATCCAAAAGGGGATAAATCAAGGGACCAAATATTGGTGTGATATCTTTCAGGAATAACAAAATGCATTTAGGTGAAAGGGATAGATTCTGTGATAGATTTAAAATAGAGTCTAGAGGCTTTCATAGGTGTCTTAGCTGAGATTCAATGTTTAGTGCATTAGGGCAAAGAACTGCAAGATTATTAACCGATGTCTTACTATCATTTAGGAAAAAGGCTTGATCATCTCCATGACTTCAAGATTGCAAGGAGGTGTGGTAGGTTTAAAACAAGTGTCTCCCTCCAAACCTAAATCTTTTAAAGACGCGGTCAGAAATGTTGCTTTCAAGTCAAATTCTATGAATTGTCTTCCTTCTCAAGCCTATATTGTAGAATAAGCGAAGGAGGTTCCTTCTCTAGATATTTCTAAAGGGGAAGTGGATGATTATTTTCATAATTTAGTAGTGGATGCAATTATCTATAGATTCAACAGCTTGTGGCCTTAATAGACTGTATTATATCAATGGGTTTATGAGACATGGTCCAATCAATGTGAAATTTTTGTGTTTGAAAGGTTTTTTTGTTATGCACTTTTACAATCAGAAAGATTATAAGGAAATAGGTAATGCTTTGGGGTCATTTATAAATAATGATTATGAGTGACCAACTATTGGCTTGTGCACTTTTTTTAGAATTTGTGTAGAGATTAATCTGAGTAAAGGGGTTCTAGAAGAAATCATTTTAAATTTGACAAAGTTCTTCATGTTCAATCTCTAGATTATGAGAATATTGAATTTGGATGCCATAATTGCAAAGTACCATGTCATCTTCATGTATATTGTCCTCAGTTGTGATTCATTTAGGGAGAAGACTATCTCAAATAAATGGAGTGAACCATATCCGATGGTAGTGGCTAATGATTGTTCTAAAAATTCATAAATTTAAGGAAATGTAGATTTGGGAATTAGTGAGAGAGGAGAAAAAGTTGATTTTGATAAAGAAGCAGTGTCTAATGAGGAGGCAACAACAAATGTTTATAATATTTCCTTGAAAAAGATGGTAGGGGAGTGAAGAGAGGACATGACTCTAAAAATTTAGATTCAGACAAAGAGATGTTTGAGAATATGAATTCAAAATTCCAAAATCTAGACAAACAAATTGTTGTGATGAATCCCAAACAACGAATGTGACAAAAGGTGAAAAAAAAAGTAAAAAAGGGTAAGACAATTAATATTTTTTAATTATGACAATTTAACTTGACTTATTTGTGTAATCCTTTTTACTAATATAAAGTAAAAGTCCTAACAACAACAACAACAATAATAATCCACCTCTTTTTACATAAATATGCTAACAAATACTGATAATTTTTATTAAAGAATACCCATAATATCTATGGTTCATAAATTTTATTGGTTGTAAAGGTCAAAATATAAAAACACAAACCACGACTGCGAAATTTCCAAGCTTAGGTGCTGAGCAGTTACCGTGTCTCTCGGTAGTCGACAATGACATGAACATGGTGGGGGAACCTTCCATTTTAATTTCTCATCCATCCGCCACATGAAACGTCCCTATCACTCCCTAGTCCCATTCATTGAACCCTTTCCAATGATGGATGACATCTCACACTTGCTCCTTCTGTTCCCTCCAAAGAAATTGGTTGACGATTTTTAACCAATTCAAATGAACGCCATTTTATGAAGTATTTTTATAGCTAATGTAAATATATTTTGAATTAAAATAGATTATTATTTATAATATTTTAAGAAATAAATATTGACGGTTGGAAATCGATTCATATCACATCGGATAGGCTATTCAATCTATAAACTTATCAAATACAATGAAAAAAAACCAAAAGTACAAAGAGAAGGGTTAAATGTCATCAATGGCCCCAACATTTCCAAAGGGTCAAATGCCTTTGAGAAGTACAATTACAAAATAATTTGTAAAAAAATATTATTTATGTTTCAAATTATTTTGATCAAAAAGATGGACAAGTCTCGATAGAGAGGTTTTTTTGATCTGCTATGATTTGTTAGGGTTTGTTTATGTCTTAAGTTAAGAGCCACAATATTTTCACCACTAGACCTCCCTATGATATCATGCATCCCTGTGAGATATTATCATTTGTTTGGCTTTAATATCTTTATTCTCTGGGCAAGATATTGAATGGCCTTCCCACCTTCCCATCCAACTATTGAAGTCATGACGGTCAAAGGACCAAATAGCTATCTCTATAGTCCAGATTGTCACTCACAAATCCCAAAAATTCTACTTGGCCCAACTGTAAAGGAGGGTCTATGTGGAAGTTGATCTTTCTAAGGACCTCAAGGAATCTATCAAAATACGAGTCAATGATTCCTGGTACTCTCAGAGAATTTTGTATATCAACCTACCTAACACATAATTTCGTTGCCAAGACACAAACCATAAGATTAAGGACTACCCATTATAACTCCCCCGTAACGATACCCCCACCAAGATGGTGGCTAAGTCTCCTAAGAATACCTAGGAAGACAGATGGAAAATTATTGTGGGGAAGAAGAACAATCACAACAAAGGACCTACTCAGACAGGTAATGGGAATATTAACAAGCCTTCCTTTAGTTCCATGCCTCATGCACTTAAACCCTTGGCTCTATTGAAAAAAGAAGTGTATCATAGCATGATCCCCATCAAGGAATCAATGGCTACAAAATCAACACCATCTCAACCTCATTTCAAAGCATGCCCATGGTGGCTAATGTTTTTTCTAGTTCTCAAGTTTCGTTAGACATCTCTACAAACAATCTAGCTTTCCTATAACACTTCACTCAAAATAGTATCGGTAAGTACTTACGTAGTCACTCTTGGAACTCTCTAATTTGATCTCGAAACCCCGTTCATCAAGATGTTTTTAAAGAACCAGAATATGCGATAAAATTTTCCCAGCAACTAGCATTTCTCCTGGCCAACTTAGAGCATTTCTTGAAGAATAAATATGAAGCCCTTGAAAGGCTAGATGAAGAGGATCTATCTCTTGATGTTTTTAATCTATGAATTATTTCTCATGGAATATTTGAGTTTTGATATACTCACTCTGCAAGTATGTGGTTCGAGATTACAAAAGTAAGTTTGCAGATATAGACATTCTCTACCTTTAAAAAGTGAAGGTGATGGGTTTCCTTCTCGCAACTACTGCCATAGTTATCTGGCCTAGTAGTTTAGTGCTTTCCAATGAATATGAGGTAGGTCATGGTGGTGTTATGATATTTTTTACACCCAAATGGTGGCCTCATTTTTTGACATCTAGAAAGGACCCCTCCCACCATGTCATATGAGCCCTCTTTAATATTGAGAATCGTTCATCTGGTATTATTAATGTTTATGCTTCAAATGACACTCATGAGCATATAGCTTTATAGTGATAGATTGTTGATTCTCTTCCTGATGCCCACTAGTTTATTTGTGGGGATTTCAATATGGATGAACAATCAATTGAGAAGATTGGTAATCAACTTATGAGATAGGTTGTCGATGAAAGGGAAGCATGGTTATACATATGAAATAAATTTGGCCTTCATGACCCTAATTTAAGGTGACAACCCTCTCAAAAAGCTTGGTATACTTGGACCAATCTTCGAGGTGGGTCTGATAGGGTCCTTAAATATCTTGATCATGCCATGATTTCTTCCTAGTTGTACTTCTCCTTTGATATCACGTTATTGCCACTGATGGAAGCCCTACCAAATTTTACTTTATTTGACTATTTTATGATCAAGTTTCATATTACTTGGCTATTCAAAAATCCTAAATTTCATAAGATGCAACTCTTTCTTAATACGGCCCTCTTGGATCATGTACCCACTATGGCACACATCAAGGGGGTCTAAAATCTTATTCCTAGGCCTACGTAGCAGCCAGGGTGGACCCAGTGGCAGGTAGATGCTATCAATCAAATGGTTATATTTATGCGCATTTACAAGCACCAACTAGCCAAGATTTGATGATGATCCTACTCTACCACCTTTTATGAGCTAAGCTAGGTAGTGGACTCACTAGAACAATACCCATTCAATGAAGCCTTCCATCTAAGGGTGGATGGATTACACCACAAAATCCAAATTTTTGATTAATACAATGCTTGTGGTGCTCAAATTTGAGCTTATATACATTGGCTCAAAGTGGGTGACTGAGTCTCTAAGGAATTCTTTCACATGTTCAAGGCCAAATCCACTACCCAACAAATGGTAGACCTTTAGGATAATGGGTAGAAATTGATGGAGATACCTGAGATGGTCAAGGCTTTTGTCAAACATTATCGACTATAGACACTTAAAACTGACCACCAATAGCCTTCAAACAGACTTCAGACTAATTTCTACCAACCTTTGCAAATTAAGCCTAGAAATCATTAAATGTCCCAAATTTACTTGTTCATCATTCATCAAGGCGCAAAATCATGTTGAGACATCCCTAATTGGGGTATCCTTTCGTAAGCAACAAAAACCTCTCACATATTCATCTCTAATCATCCTGCAGCATAATGACATGCAATTTGGCCTATTGACCTATTAAGTGGGGCACATGGACATAAAATCAAATATTGAAAATGCTAAAAAGCCTAATTAGAATTATTTAACAAGTTAAACCAAATTAAATGCCTAGTTGAATTATCTATGAGCAATTAATGAAATTCTAAAAAGGGAAACTAAAAAATATGAAATATCCTAGCTTTTCATTATTACCTTTTATGAGTTGTCAAGCCTTTGAAAATATCTCACTTATGCCTATTCATTGAAAATCATTAATTCTTGACACATTTTAGCTCTATTGGGGTCAATTGACTCACTTAGGTTAGGTTTCAACCCATCTCATGTTTAAACTACACCTTAACTCACCTTGAGTTGGGGTTAGTTCTTAAGCCTATAAATACAAGCCTTTGCCTCTTCATTTGGAAAGCTTGGAAAGTGTAGAGTTATAATGCAAGTTTTTACATAAGACTCATAACAATAATGTTATAATGCCAAAATATTGAGCCAAGCCACAAGCATAGGCCACATCAAGCAAGCCACAAGTCATGGTGCCAAGGAGAGAAAGAGCAAAAAATACTCCATTGCCAAAGACTCTTTGAGCACAAATCAAGCAAGCCACGAATAAATCACTTATAACTCTCAAGGAAGGTAAAGATTTTTGTCTTTGAATTTTAGTTGGGTTTTCAATTGTATTTTGTCCATTATGCTCCCCCTAAGATCTAGGCTTAGAGATGCTAGCATGTTAGTGTGTTGATTTCCTTGTTTTGTGAAACTAACACTTGATCTAACCTCCTCTCTATTATCAAATTCCTTGATCGCATCGGCAAGTCTTTTCTACCCAACTGCTATCTATGGAAAACCAACAGGCCCTGAACTAATGCCTCTTAGTGGTTCCCAATAGATTTTCATCCACCCAAAGGGTTACTTGTGACAGACTCCTCTCTCTAGAGGACCTATTCAAAGCCATGATGCAAATGGCCAATGACAAAACCCTAGGATGTGATGGATTCCCATACAAATTTTATGATAAAATGTGGGATACGATGGGAAATGACCTTTATCAAGTCTACCTCAAACCTTCCACACATACTTTGGGCTCAACCATCAATAAAGGACATATCAAATTCATCTCAAAAGCTGGTGACCTTGAACTCATTTGTAACTGGTGTCTTATCACTTTGCTTAATGTCTCTTACAAAATCATCACCAAGGCTTTAGTTCTTCGCTTTAGGCATATGTTGCCATCAATTATTTAACCTGAATAGACACGCTTCATTCAATTCCATATTTTTTGGATAATTTCATAGCACTGTGGGAAGGCATGGAATGGGCTCGTCGGTCATACCAAAATGCCTTGTTCATCAAAATAGACTTTGAGAAATCCTATGACCACATTGAGTGGCCATTTATCCTTGCTATACTATAAGCTTTAGGTTTTGGTCCCACTCTCATTCAATCCGTGTGTATGTTTTTTTATGATGCTTTGGTATATCTCTCCATTAATAGAGTCAATTATGAGCCTTTTATCCTATTTAGATCCATCAGACAAGGTTGTCTCTTGGCCCCAACATTGTATGTTCTCACAACAAAAGGATTTGGATATCTCTTGGATAATGCTCAATTGCAAGGCCTAGTGCGTAGTATAGCCCTTCCTTTAGAAGAACCCCAACAACTTCTCAATGGCCACTTCATTGATGACTCTTTTCTTATAATCATCAAGGATGAGGATGTTGTGGCTAATTCAATGCACTACCTGAAGGTCTTTTGTCTCACCTCTAGCTCCATTATAAAATGGCGTAAAACACAATATTACAAGTAATCCTATCTTCCACAACTTACCTAGATGGCACTATACAATTGGAACTAGCTTCATCATGATGAGATATTTAAATTTATGGGTATCTCCTTTGCCTTTTAGGTTTCCCCCTCTTAGCTTTGGCAATATGTGGTCAACTGTGTTGAGAAAAAACTATTGTATTTGATCACCAAGCCTCTTTTCTTGGTTAGAAAATTTCAAATATGCTCTAAAGTGCCTTCTGCCACCCATATGTATTACTCCTCATTCTAGGTGCCCACCAAATAGGCAGTCAACAAACTTGAAAAATAGCTGAGGGACTTCATTTGGGCCAATCCCTCCTTCGATAATAATTTCCCCAGAGTTGCCTAGGATTATCATTGTCTCTTGTGAGAGGTTGGTGGTATGGGCCTCATTGATATCTCTTGCCAAGCCTTTGCTCTGTGTGCTAAGTGTATTATTCTTGTAGTGGAGGGAAAATAATCCTAGAAGATTATTATTAGGAATTGCATTGCTCAAGGGTACCCCTATGACCGCGTGGCTTGGAAAGGACTTGGTTTTCCCAATCTCCTTACTTTAGTCACCCCGATCAAAGTGGTGGGAACCTTTGTTATTGAGAGTATCTAGAAATCATGGGAAAAAATCAAACCTTGGTTGTTATGGAATGGTTCAGGCTTTAGGTATGGTTTATCCATCATGCAATAATCACTCTAGTGGTCATCAATCATAAGCATGCAGGTGGTTCCTTTGGTAAAAGTTCCTTAGATTCATGCACTTAGATTTTATCGCAAAGGTCTCTACACCATGCAATACCTTTTCTATAAATAATATTGGTTTTGGATCCCTTAGAATCCCTTCCAAGCTAAATACAAACATTCTTTGACTAATAGAGAGTCATATGATGAGATTTTGTCAGTAGTGAAAATGGAGTTCCTTCACAAGATCTCTGTCACCTATGCCCGCCCTTGGTGGAAGGATTGGAAATGGTACAAATAGACTCCTTTCCAAAATTTATATTGCCATAAAAGGATACGAATGGATCTATCCACACATGCCTATGGTGGATAAACTCAACAAGAGGTGGGTTATACATTCCTCCACTTCTCTTTATGAGAAATGATTTCATACTATCTAGTTTGCTGATATTGAGCCCAAAATTACTGACTTTAATTGGTGTTTGCTTTATTAAGACCTTCCTATTGGCAAAATTTTGGTCTAATTAGGGATTTATTTTCCCAAATGTCCCTTCTATGGCCACCTTAAAACCATATTACACCTCTTTTGGCATTGCCCAAAGGTCTAACATGCTTGGTTATGGATTGAGGATTTTTTTTATCCACTTTGCTCCATTCCCTTCAGTTGGTGCCATATTATCTTTGGGGATGACTTGAGTCTGCCTCCTCAGTTCACCTAAGTTTGGCATGCTTTCAGGATGGAAATGTTACTTTGATTCTAGAAAGAACATAATTCACTGATATTTTATAATAATTCTATTGATTCTCTATTTACTACTTGGGACAAAGCTACCATTGTTTCTAATGTTATTCTACAGATTCAAGTGTTTAAAAAAAGTGGCTATGGAACTTGATTACCAATAGTGGCTCCTATATTATTGGGGTGATGTGCCTTGCACCATTACTCACATGTCACCTTCCCCACCTAGGGACACCCCACCTCACGACAGGGATGGTCCTTTTAGGTGTAACTCTCATCGTAGCTAGCCTTGCCAACATTCTTGAGCTTTTGGTGCCTCGCAACAACATCACTCTCCCCTTTTGGTTCAATAGGGTGGTTGGGATTCCCCCCTAATGATCAAAATGTTGGCTAGGGATCTCCTCCTCTGTCACCTCATCATAGTCAGTGATGGGGCTCCCCACCTCCAATGGCCTAGATTTGGAGGAGGTTGTAATTTGGAAATTCCCAAGATGGCTCCTTTCAGGATTTTGATAAAAATTTCCCACAAATTAATTTAGCCATTTTTTTCCATCATGATACTAAAGAAAAAGATAATCTTGACTAGGTGGACACTAATGCTAGATGGGACTTAGTGGATGATGAGAAAGATATTCTAGGATCTAGGTGGGGTGGTCCTCCTAACAATGACCTGCCCCTAGCTGGTTTATTTATTGATGTTGTTTAAGTTGCCCTATTTTTTTATGTGCTAGAGCTTTATCTAGGCATGCTCTAATATGTTCATTACTTTTGTATCCTTGGGCATTTTGTTTCCTTGGCATTGCCTAGTGTGACTTTGGTGGCGTGCTCTCTACCACCTTTTTTTGTGAATAGTATAATAAAATTATAATATCTATTTTATCAAAAAAAAATTATTTTGATATATTCTTTTCAAATATAAGTGATCATTAAATAATTCTAATGGTGTAAATGAGCTAGAGGGAACTAAGTCCTGGGTTTTTTTTTCTCAACATGTAATAAATACCCTTTCCCCTTTCTTTTCTAGGTTTTTAAACCAAATTTCTTGTATTTTACCTCATTTTTAGTCAATATTTTGTGTAGTAGAGGCTCTATCTCTTCTACACTTTGGGATTTTCTTGGATTTTTAAGTTTTCTGATCACTTTAGGTATTTATTATGCAATCAACATATAATGGATGTAATTATTACAACTTTCTATTATTTTTAAGAGTTATTTGAGATATATTTTGACCTATGTGTTAAAGGGAGAGGGTTATAAAGGATTTTAAGGTGTTTATTATGTATTCCAAGCCTATTTACTTTCCTTAGTCACCAAGAATATAAGGTGAGTATATAACATCTCTTATAAAATGGGAAAATATATAAATATATAAATTAGGTTGTTTATCGCCTTAAAAAATATTACACATATTAAATTTAATTATTCTTTATAAAAAGTAGATATGGCGTTTAATTTGTAAATTCGTTAAAAATAGAAAAAATATATTTTATATAGCATTTATTTATTTATTGATGGAAGTAGGGTTTTGAAAGGCCCCACTAAACCTTTTACAAAGCAAGAAGATATAAACATAAATACCAAATAATAAATAAGCATCAAACCAGCATACAAACAAGGTAGGCCACCTTACAATAATAAATACATAAATGTAACATCAACAATAGGTTAGCTCCTAGTCATAAAAAAAACACTACATCCCACCTTATTGTTCTGCTAAGTCCTCAAGACACTTGGCAACTTCTATCTCTTACTAAAGGGCTCAAATATTATTCAAAAGTGTATCTTCTACAACTACCTTATCACATATTATTGTTTTGACACCTTATTCTCCTACTAGGGCCATCTAGGTTTTCTTCCACTTCCTCTTCTTAGTTTCCTTGTGGGTCTCTGAAGTGCCAGTTATGTTGATGTTATCTTTCTTGTTGTTTTAACTGCAACATTTTTATCTCTTCCTCGAACATTTTCATTTTAACTCCCAGTTTAATCATGTCATATTTTAACTCATTGTTGTCTTGCTCTAAATCCAAATAGTCTTGATTATCCTTCTTGTTCTCTACATCCTATTTATCCAACTTTTCCTATAAGTCTCCAATTCCTTTTTAGCCTTCTTAAACTCGTTAACCAACTCCATAAGGATACTAAGCTAATTATTATTGGTGTGCTCCAGTTTATCCATCCTTTCACTTATAAAATCCACAGAGTTGAATTTCAATTTTGCCTTGTCTCTAAAATATTTCCCAAGCTCTATCTTAATGGGAATCATCACCCCTTTATGCATATCATTAGAAAATTTGTGTTTTGTAATTATTTCATATATAAAATAGGGCCCTTGGTTTTTTTATTTTTGGAGTTGTTAGCCCACTGTGCTAATGTTTCTTCCTCCTCTATTTCAACTCGAATTCCAGCTTACTCAACCCCAGTCGGACACAAAACCCTAAGAATATCCAATGATAAATTTAGGGTTGGAGAACCTAACTAAACTATGATTATAATTAGAGAGTGATGTACCAACATGTTAATTTTATCCATTTGATATTCTTCCATAGTTTTTCCGAGTGACCTTAAGAGATAAAATGGGATGATAATTACCTCTCTGTGTCTAAAGTGGTTGAAGAATAAAAAAGTTGTAAATAGATCTTTCAAACTCTTCACTTCATTGTGACATAATTTATAACCTGCAAGCAAACTTCCCCCTATGGTTCTGCTAGAAAAAAAATGTAATATGTCATATTCAACCTCATGAATTTTATCCTTCCCAAAATAAAAATTATGGATCACCTCATTCTTCTTATTTCTATCTTTGTATATCTTGGTGCCCTCAATTACCATTCTCATGACCTTTACAATTATTTTCTCCATAACTTCCATCGAGATGTAAGATTCATCCAATAATGGATGTCCAAGACTGATGAATAAATTCATCCAATAATGGACATCCAAGTTCAATGAATGGAAGATCGAACACACAAATTCATTGAAGCTTAGAAATCAATTAATGAGCAAAACTATAAAATATGTATTCATAAATGGAGATGGATTAAAAGCAAAGAATCAAAGCTTACAACTCACTAAGCTCACAACTCTATCACTCATAACTCACAAAGCTCATAGCTCTATCACTCATAACTCAATAAGCTCACAACTCTATCGCTCACAACTTACACATCTCCTAGCTAAGTAACACAATACAATCCAAAAGAATTTGAATATTCTATATGAGTAAAGCTCAAAAATATATGTACATATAGGTGGAAGCTAGGAGAATCCCAACCATACCATGCATGTGGGATTAACTTCCCCTAAATAGGTAGAAGAAAGGCAAGGATCCAACATCCCAATACACATGGAATAAACTTCCCAAATGTAAAAAGACAACTAAGTTAAATGGTGATAAAAGAAATATCCGACACTAACACCCCTCCTTAATCATAACTTAGGTGGGTAGAAGAATTGGGTCCCAGCAATGAGCTTTGATGAGGTACCCAAGTACATAGCAACTCTCACAAAGTAGAGAAAATAAAAAAACCCATAGGAAAAACTCCCTCCTAAAAGAGATAAAAGAAGAAGACTAACTCCACTCGATAATGAGCTCCATCACCCTAACGAAGTCTACCTCCATCGTGCGGATGATGACCTCCAAGTAGAGCAAGTGATCAAGAAGTAAGGAGAAAGATTATTTGCTCGTGAAGGGGTTTGGCCACCTGCTAAACCAGGGCTCACCCTCTAGTCTTCATCAAACGAAAAAGAGAATGTGACAAGAAAATACCTTTTATAATCTCCTTATATTCCTAAAAAATATCACAAAGATTATATTTATATTAAAAACAACTAAAAAAAAATAAAAGATATTGTATTTAAAAAAATCAAAAATCCAATATATTATTTTTAGTAAAAAATAATTCCTTATAAAGGTAAAATGGCCCCCACAATATTCACCTCCCCATGATTACATAAACTTCCCATGAAATGAATCCCAACCACATTATCAAGATAAAGATAACCATTCATTTAATAATGTCCCTCGTATTAAATATAAATTTGTCTCTTATTATATTGTTTTTAATAAAAAACAATCCAAAAATCTTTGACTTATTTAAAAAAAAACTTTATAAGCGCCAAAACCGCTCCACTAAAGTCATAAACCACCAGTTAAATTGGAGAACCGTGAATTATGAAAAAGGTGGTTTTCAAAAAACCATTTATTATAAAAACACTTTTTTTAATAATTTCCAGGTGCTTTTGAATGTGTGCAAGTATGGTGGGGATGACAACGAGCGAGGAGGGTCTAGAGAGATCATGAGAGGTTGAGAAGGTGGACGATGTCCTTGAAAGAGAGAACACAGAATGACTAGCATGCAGACAACTTGATGAAAATAGTGATATGGCTAAAGATAGTTTCCTTTGTGAGTCTGAGACATGGAGAGGTCGTCAGAAGGCCATGGTAGCATGATGGCTATCTAGAACGACACAGGAAGGACGTCACCAAGTGTAGAAGACCAATCGCCATCCATAATCCCCGACTGCCACAAAATTACTATTTTTCCAAAGCACCACCTATGAAACAATAAGCTCGGCATAGCTATAGACTTCCATCCATGACGGTGAGTGGTAGGACTGAGACGTCTTGAGCTAACAGTTGGAGGATGATGCCAAGGTTGGAACTCAGCAAGAGGACTGTGAGTTCACCACCATGTATCCTCCCAGTTCTACAACATACGTTGGCAAGGAAGGTACGACATCACCTTAATGCAACTTCAATGTTGGCAAGACTCTTTCCACTCACTCCATATATGGATGATCCCATGGTTTGGTGAAGACAAGCTTCCACTTAGCAATAGTACACCTCCTCTATGATGGCCAATGAAAGAAAAAAGAGCAGATGAACATATAGATCTATAAGTTTTTCTCCCAACTCGCAAGAATACAAAACATAATATCGCTCAAGATTTAAATCAATAAAAAACTACGGTTTTTGATTAACCAGTCCTGAAACTCTGATACCATGTAATATTCGTCCAATAATGGACATCCAAGACCAATGAATGGAAGATCAAACACACAAACCCATTGAATCTTAGAAATCAAGTAGTGTGTAAAATTTTAATAGATGCATTCAAAAATGAAGATGGATTACTTACAAAGACTCGAAGATTACAACTCATTAAGATCACAACTCTATCACTCACAACATACACAACTCCTATCTAAGTAGCACAATACAATCTAGAAGACTTCGAATATTACATATGAGTAAAGCTCATACAAGGATGCACATATAGGTGGAAGTTACAAGAATCCTAATCATGCCATGCATGTGGAACTAACTTCCTTTAAATAGGTGGAAGAAAGACAAGGAGCCAACATCCCAATATATTTGGGACAAACTTCCTAAATGTACAAACACAACTAAGTAAGCTAAATGGTAGGAAAAGAAATATCCTACACCAAAAAGACACCCCTCAAAGTCACACATATATCCTTCCAAGCCATTGTGAAGTAAATTGATACACTTGGATCAATTTATCGAATTCTTTCAATTAATATAACATTTACCATAAAATGATATTAATGACCAAAATTTTCCTTTGTTCATATAAGTGACCATACAAAATAAAGGAATCAAAAGGGTGCTCGTTGATAATGGATTAGGCCTAAATATTTGTAGCATAAAATTCCCTCAAAAAATGGTTATGTGTATAAAAGGGTTTGATAATTCACATAGCCCTCTATTTAATCAAATCACATTAGATGTGACATTGGGACAAAAAACAATTTCAACTACTTTTCAAGTCATGTCTCAATTATTACATTATAATTTAATTTTGGGTACACCTTGGATGCATTTAATAGAAGTTGTCATATCTACACTTCGTCGATGTGTAAAATTCATACATGATGGGACCTTATTATCCATGAGTGTTGATGATGAGCCTTTAAAATTTAGCAAAATGATACATTTCAAAATTGAAGGGATTCCTATAGTGGTACCACATAAACAATGCATTTATATTGAGCACATGCACACATATGAAATATGTGAGTCAAGTACAATGGCTCCTTTATCTCTAGATGTCAATAAGGCACTAAATATTGAGGTACACACCAATACATATCAAGATCAAGAATGATTACTAAAGGATCCAATAGAACCACAAGATCACCCACCATTTGAGTTTCCTTTATTGGTCAATACTAAGCATAAATATGGCCATGTTTCACATTTCTATGACATTGATGATGATACTGCTTATGATATGATAGATGAAAAAATGTGAAAATTAAAATTTGATCCACTTGATCACCTATCACACAACCTATACGAACCTATGGGCCCTAGCACATATAAACTAAATCCACTTACAAAAAATATAGAACTAAATTTAGATAAGGGGAAAACAAAAATAGCATACGAGTATGTAAATGCGTGAGACTCCACATATTCCTCTTGGTTAAAAATATTGAGTCCATTGTACAAGGGTCAAATACAAGTACATCATGTGAATAATGTGAATCTTCTCAAAAATATTCACACCAGATGATACAAATCACAACACTGAAATATTTAAAAATTACCTTATTCGTGGGTGGTGCTTATTTTTGGCATAACCATATTGATCCTACATAAGCAAAAATTATTTTTAATGTAAGACTTTTACAAAAAATTGTCTTTGATCTAAAAAACTTATGAAACAAAGGAGGTTAGAAAGACTCTTTGGGTGACATAATTGTAGACACCTAAATCTGGCCACCAATAACCTCCAACTAGGCTTATGGCCAATTTCCACTTAAAATACACAATTTGACCTAAAAACACTAAGACACATTAAAAGATTTGAAATTGACATATTCAAATGCCAATTTTGGCTAGGGTATCCCTAAATGGAGCAATGCAATTTATGGGCCAGCTAACTTTGATCAGATCATTCTGAGTCAAAATGTTGATTTTGCACCTATGTGCTCAGGACTGATCTTTCCTATAAAATCTCTTACACAAGACATGTGCTTTCATTATTTTTTTTGGTAACATCCTAAATGGGACAATAGATCAAACACATCTGACATTGCCTTCCAATTCTAATCCAATCAAATTTTGAACCAATAACAAGGCATTTTAATCAATTTGAGTAATTTGTGCACAAAGTGTTTAATCATGCTTAAGAGCTAATTAATCCAAATCAAGGCATAATTAATAATTTCATGGAAACTTGTTGAATAATTTTTTTTTGAAAATGAATATTGAATATCTACATCATCAGGCGACCTCATTTTTTGGGAAGACATCTCTAGGCCATAAATGCCACAAATATCATGATTCATGCCTCCCATGCCTCATCAAAGCCCTCCATGCCTCTTAATTGCTCCTCTATCGCAAATATTGATGAGCCTATTTATCAATTTTAATTTTATAATTGGATTAATCCTTAGCCACACATCTCAATCCTAAAATGAACGGTTCAGGTTGATTCTAGACATTTATAAATATCTATAAATAGGAGGCCTTACAACATGAATTTTAACACATGATTATGCAAAGTTATAATGCAGAATTGATTACAAAGCTTCATGAAACTAGTGTTACCATGCCAAATTGATTCCAAGCCAAGCCAAGCCATAAGCCAAAGGTGCCAAGGAGAGATGGAGGTATCCAATCTTTCATTGCAAAGGACTTCATGAGTACAAAGCTGAGCAAGCCACTACTACAAAGGCGTTTGGAGCATCCAAGGAAGGTGAAGGAATTCTTGTTATTTTTTTCTTACATTTTAGTTGTATTTGTCATTTATTTTTGTTACTAAGCTCACCCTAGTAACTAGGTATGAAGATGTTATCATAGTGTTTTTTTTATTTGGTTTCATTCACTAACACCATAGTAATATTCTCTTCTTAGTCAAATTCCTAGTTCACATAATGGCACGCCCGGTGGGACCAAACGCGTCCTACACATGAAGAAGATCATTCTAAAACTTTAAAATCTTCATTTGGATCATTAAAACTCTTGCAATTTGATTTTCTAACTTTGTTTTGCCATTTTTCTTTGTCAGGGGTTTACATAGTAATAGTCATCGATTAGTAAAACCATTGTTGGTTGGCATATCCATCGTCAGTCACTATTGGTATAACCATTTTCAATTAGATAACCATTATCAGTTAGTAAGTGTAACCATCATCGGTTATAAAACTAACATCGGTCACTATGTTTTTCTTAAAAACACAAACCTGAGAGCTAATAGGCCATTTTAAAATGCTTTGTTTGGGGTCATACGAACTCTGTTTTGGATGATTTTTTAATAAAACCATGTGTTTTCTCTTAAATATTTATAAATTGGCATTAGTTTAGCTTCAAGTTTCACATATTTTTCACAAAATTTTGAAAATCTATTTAAAATGTTTCTAATCTAACATATTTGCTTTTGGGGTGATGCCTTAAGGGTAGACAGGTAATCAACGGACTTGGAACTTGTTAAAACATGATATTAAAACATATTTGGCATGATTTTAAAATGAATTAAGAATATTTTTTTTGGTGCCTAATGAAATCATTTAGGGTGTTATTTCTTAAAACTTGTAGTTAGCTTTGAAAGTTACAACTTAAGACTAAGGGGTCAAATGAACACCAAATCTTTCATTTGGGCTTAAAATTGAACACACTTGTATTTTTTTCTTCAATAGTTATTTTATCTAAGTTTGTTTAGAAAAGAGAGGGGTATTACGTGTATGCTCTTCCATTTATACCCTTTAGGGAACCCTTGAAATCAAAAGCACCATTCCTATTGCAAGTATCCTAGTCCAAGGCTTAGAAAGATCATCATCTAAAGTGCTCCCCCAAAAACCTGTCATAGTTTGGATGACCTTGAAAATGACCCTAAAGTCTTTTCATTTCATGCTTGTTTAATTTTTATGCAAACTTATCTTGCGAGGGGGACTTCATCACCTCCTATGAGTTCTTTAGGGAAGCTTTGACCTAGGGTTTCACCTCCTGGCATTGACTTTATTTGGCTCCTAATTGTAGTTGCATACAGGATGTAGTGGCACTTTAAAGATCACACTACATCAAGAGAACAATATGATGCAGTGGTTGCAAAAAGGACTAGACCTTTTTACAATAAACCAAGTGATACAAACCCAAAAGCTATGTTTTTTTTTACATTGTTTAGCGTGAAAGCCATTATGCAATTGATTCTCCTAGAATGTTTAGAAACATGTAGATCTTAGACAAAATCTCACTTGTCATAGAAGTATTCTTAGTGCAAAGTGTACCTCAAGGTCTATGTCATAGTAATATCATTTGAGATAAGGGGGGTGTAAAAAACCTATTATATAATGTGCATTTACTTTTGTATGAACACTTAAAATCCTCTCAAATGATGTATATTGACATATTCCAATAATACCAAACAACTTTGTTAGTTTAGAGTCTAAGAGTGATTAATTAGTTGGTGTCTTAGTCTTGTGTGGAGTCAAAATTTGGTGTGAAAAAATGATACAAACCAAACACATGGTCCTCATTTTCCTTTGAACAAAGAGGCGTTATGTTGCCCATGTGAAATCATCAATTTACTTTGTTCAAAAGTTCATCAAAACTTGGGAGTCATATCATCCACTTTGGTGCGGTTATGTTGCCCAATTGAGTCTAGACCTTTGCCAAAATTGTTTAAGTTCTTCATTTATAATCGAAATATGAAATTGCACCTTTATAAGTTCATAGGGTTGATGTGTTAAGTGGGTTCATCATTTACACTAAAGGTTCATCATTTACAGTAAAATTGAGGGGACTTAGGTTCAAATTCCAATTTGGGTTGAAGGTCGTTTAGGACTCATGATCATTATCACCACTTGTTGGACTTAAGTCATTTTGTGCTAAACACTTACACTTTGAGTCTATGCACCACAATATTTTGAGTCAAAAAAGATAGTGTTATGCTGTTAAAATTGTGGAAAACTATCTTTGCCTTAGAGAGTTTTTTAAACAAACATTTTGTCACATCTTTTAGGTAGTCTAGCATTGTTACATTATCCAAAACATTTTATATATTGTCTCATAGACCCTCTTGCATAGAGTTCAAATTTGTTCCCATATTTTTAGACTAATTTGAGTGTATCTTTTGTGAACCTTTGTCTAGCACAGTTATGTCATTCACTTTTATCTAGCTTATTTTTCAAAAGAACCAAGTTTTATATCATTATTTGTGAGCAAATTAAACTATCTCTAAAGTGCCTTTTGTTTCATACCTTATACTTATTTGGTCAAGTTTATATCCAAAAACTCAAATGCCTAGTATTTTTTAGAAGTGTTTCAAATCCATTAGATTAAACATCATCTTTATTTTAAAGTCTAGCTTTTGACGCCATTTAGCCAAGAGTCCTAGCACATGTCTTGTTTGAGCCTACCTTTTGACGCCACGTTTGGCCAAAAGACCTAGTAATTTTTAATTTCCTAGATTAGACTAATTTGAAACACTTCAACCTTAGAGTTTGGCATTTTGTATTTTGGTCTATTTACTTACTCATATTTATGTGAACAATGAGGCATTAGATAATTAATGCTAGCTTGTTTCCTCATAAATATTTGCATAAACTTTTTGATCCTTTTGATGAATCTAGACCAAGTTTGAACATCATCTACTTTAGACATTTTCCTTTTTATAGTTTGTATAAATTTCTTCCTTTTCTATTGAAAAACATTGACTATGGATCCCAAAATGTATTCCTACACTCGTAGTGGACTCATGTACAACCTGGGGATTAGTAATGTGGTTGTGTAAGAAGAAATGGTGTAAGACCCCTACGCAGATAATATTCCTGATGAGATGGATTCTTATCCCTCTTATAATACTTAATTAGGGGCACAAAGCCAAGATCCATTGGCTAACTATTTAGTTAATACACCACCTTATTTAGAACAAGACCAAGAGCAAACCACACAATACCTAGCTACAATACCCACGATGGACAAACTAGTTCTTCAACAGTCATACTCTACTAATATGCCTTCTATGTATGATCCATTCTTATTTGAGAGACATTTTTTGGAGAACAAAGATGAGATTTTGGTTAGAGCCATAGAGGTAGGGGCTAAGTTTCTAATAGACTTACCTCATGAGAATTTTCCAAGCCTAGTAAGAATGCCTCACAACATAATTTATGATCAACATGATTCTTATAGCAATCCTTTGACTCTAGTCCAAACAACATATCCAAACCCTAATCTACCTAATATAGGCAAAAACATCATGGAACACCACTTTAATCAAATGCAGATAGCATATCAAACCTACTTGAATCTAACACACAATTTTAATCAGATGAACATGGTGAGCAAACCTCTTATTGACTTAGTTCCTTCAATAGGAGTTTTGATAGAGTTAACTGGTCTAGAGAATCAAAGTTCATACCCATTCATATTAAAAACTTTGGTAGATAACTTGTTACATATGCTGATTATTGAAGAAGTGTCTTCTACTTCTACGTAGAATAATGAGCAAAATATAGTGGACAATGTACAAGCAACATCCAATCCCAATCAAAGTGGTACTAACACATAAAAAAATAGTCAACAACATGTGCCCATAGTAAATACCATGAGTGGATCATCATACCAAAGAATAGGAGCCTTTGTACCCCAATCTTTACCACCTATTTTCCAACCTCAACTAGTTGCTTCTTCAAGTGTGTAACCTATAGGATTAGGTAGTCAACTATCAATAAATGTCATGCCTCAACAGCTGAATGTGATGAATCCTACTCTTCCTCAACAAGTGATGAGTAGTATTCCACAACAATAGGCACAATCTAGTGTACCAATGCAATAGAGGCCGAATATATTGTCACCTTAATAAGGGGCAACTAATGTTCTACCTCATCAAGTAATGGCAAACATACCTCTTCAGTCATAGACCAGTATACCAATCCAAAACCAAACGATGGCTATCTAAAAAATGTGTAAATATTAGCTAGTGATAGATGTTAAATATTCAACATGATATTGCTTCCCAATAGGGATTCGTGCAACAGGGAGGCTCCCATATTTCTCAAGTACCTACTAGACAACCATTGGTTCAAAATGTGCCACAAGTTTAGAGATAGGGTCTTGGTCCACAAGTTCCCACTCATCAACAAGGTTCGATTGGTCAACAACATGTCCCTTTTCAACCATAATAGGCACAGTATAGTTATATCCCTCCATCTTAATCAAAAAATCCTCCAAGTTAAACCTTCATTGCCAACCCAAACCAAAATATCATGCAACCAAATGTACACTTCTAAGTACATCCTAATCCATGTATGCATATTCTTGGTCTATTTCCCAACCAAACCAATAAACCCCAACAAGTATCTCCATCATCCATGGTCAAACTATCCCACTTGTGACCTCCCAACCATCTACCTAAACCAGTAATCTCCCTCAACCCAATGTTCCTTCTAGTTTCCTATCCCAAGAATTGTAATAGATAAAGATGCAATTACTGCCATTCATGCTAGAAAACAAACTAAAAAGTTTAAGCTGGATGATGTGTGTTCTTATCCATTCAACATGGAGTAATTTTAGATACCATTTCCTCCAGGATATGAACCATCAAAATTTGACAAATACAAAGAGAAAGTTGACCTTAAGGATCATTTAATAGAGTTCTTTGTCGCATGTCAACCGGTGGCATATAACGATATATACCTTTTGTTATTGTTTCCAAGGAGCTTGACTGGACAAGCCTTAAAGTGGTTCTTAAAGTTGCCCAAGAATTTAGTAATATATTTTGATGATCTTTCTGATAAGTTTGTGTAGCACTTCTATAATCTCAAACATGAGATTTTATTGGTTGACTTAACACAAGCAAAGCAAAAAGCTGGTGAGATTTTTCCAAGTTATCTACAATAATAGAGAGCCCTTTTAAGCTAATTCACCCATAGTTTACTAGATAAACAATTAGCCACTGTGTTTTCTAAAAATTTGCATAGTGAGATAGCTTATCATCTGAAACTACAATATGCACATAATTTTAAGGAGATCATCAGCAAAGGCTTATTGATTGAGTGATCTCTTATTAATAAAGGAATCATCAAGATTACATCAACTAATCAAAATCAAGGTACCAATCAGGGAGTTGGCCAAAACCAACATCCATTTCAAGTGCAAGCATCGCTACCGGCACAGGTGAATAACCAAAAAAGACTAAAGCAATTTAACCGCAATAGGAATGTTGTGGGTAATGGAGTAATCGAGTCATGTCATGTTCAAATGGTGCAAACATCATCTTCACCACCTTTTTAGCTTACTCCTACCTAATAACCTCTCCCACCAATTCTGTAAGCACAATAACTAAGACCCACAAAACAAATACAATAACCTTTACCATTGCAAACCCCTCCTCCAAGGAGAACCATGCCTACTCATCATGTCTTTAGTGACCTAGGAGAGCCTATTGAGTTTGTATTCTATAAACTTTTCACTGTTAATCTAATTAGTTGGCCTGTACTATAGTATTATCTACAAGACATTTCTTATCTTAATTGGTACCATAAAAATGAATTCTGTGAATATCATCGGGTCAACAGGTATAATCTATGTAGATGTGTGCAAATTAAGCATTTAATCAAGAATATGTTAGATAATGGGGAGATAATATTGGATAATGGTGATGGATAATGGTGATTCCACTTTCAACCAAACTCTTGGGATTTATGAAAACCCCTTTCCTCGATATAATAATCACCAATAGTAGAACAATCAACAACAACAACACCAGCCAGTTCAATAACAAAATCAACAGTATCAAAATCAAAGGCAAAACTAGTAGAATCAACAATAGAACCCACAATGTCATAAATATAGACAAAACCATGGATAGAATGGTAATAACCAACAAAGCTACCATGCAGTTACATATGACTAAAGTAAGATTGTAGGTCATATTGAAGGGGGTAGCATTAATACCATCTCCATTAATCCTAGACTGAGTGTTAATCAATCTAGACCATTGATAAACAATAACACTCAACCACATTACATGGATAATCCTTATTTGACCTAGGATAACACACAATCAAACCAACAAATTGGGACTTCTACTTTTGGACCTTACATTGATAACTTGCCCTTGCCACGTGACCACATACAAGTGCACTGACAATCGAGACTTGTCTTATCTGGTCCTACACCATTCCCAACATTTATTAGCAATTATGGTCCAGTATCTAATCCTGATTATGCAATCATAACTCAGACATCAAAGATTACTATCATAAGCCCACAAACATCAACCACTTTGCCTATTATCCAACCAAATGTTTAGCCTCAGAATAAATCATTCACTATTGACCAAGATAAGAAGTTTGATATTGTGGAACAATTACAGAAGACACTAGCACAAATTTCTATTTTAGATTTGTTGTGAATGTCAACAATCCACAAGAACATCTTGAATGAGTTCTTGACCTAATCCATTATTTCTAGTGACATATCCCCTGATAAATTTCAAGCTTTAGTTGGACACCTAGCTCCAGCCTAACATGTCACATTTAACCAAAGTGATATGTCCTCCCTTGGCCCACTCCATAATAATCCATTGTACATAGAAAAATTATATAAAGCAGCATAAACTGAAATGTGTCCTTGTAGACAATGGATCAGGCCTCAGCATAGTGTCTCTAAAGCTCATCAAGCCTCTTGGGTACACAATGGTAGATCTCTAGTCAGAAATCATAACCATCAAGGCTTATGATAATCAAGAAAGATAATCACAAAGCACCATTAGCTTGCCCGTTATCATTGGGCCTTTGACGCATGATACACTTTGCCATATGCTTGATCTCAAGTTTTCATATAATATGCTTTTGGGTAGGCCTTGGTTACATGAGATTTATGTAGTCCTGACAACACTGCATCAATTTATCAAGTTCTCCCACTCAGGGATGGAAGTGAATACTCTAGGAGATTTACACCCATATGAACATTACAAACATCTTGAGGTCAAGTTTCAAAGTTACAATTACCAAAATGACATGAATTTGAGTTTTAAACAAGATAAAGGAAAGGCCATACCTATTGATTCACCATAGGATAATTGCATAGATCCTAATACCTTGGATTCCCTTTCCCTCATGCCACCTCCTGAAGCTTCGAATCATTTCACCATTTTAGATAACGGACCAAGAGAGTATGTGACCCATGATACCTTCCATATTGAAAATCTTCCTCAAAATTCGAAGACCTTTGGGTGACCTAAAGTCACCCCACACATGCATTGGAAATAAAAGAACAAAGATAAGGGACCTGTCATATTTGTACCAACATCTAGCCTAGAACTAGATCCTCTTGAAGGGGATGAATCATGGTTGTACAATGACAACCAAGTTGATTGTTATAAAAGTGAAAAGTATCTTATCCCCAATAGGATCATGGAGCATCAAGATTATGAAGGAAGAGGCCTCAAATAGAATCAACAAGGAACCATCAAGCCACTTTCTATGACTAAGTACAAAAGACCATATGGACTTGGATTTAAACTGCCTAGGGGTGACCCCACATATCTCATTCAAACTCCATCACCAATGACTAGTGATAATGATGTTGACAGAGAAGCAGAGTTTGATCATAGCCTTATGTTTGATGACCTAGTTGAAACCAACCTATTTGATAAGAATGCCATGATTACCCTTGCCTCGGTCATTCATCGCAACCCATTGACATTATATTATCCCCAAGTGATAGATTGGGACCAACAAGAATCCAATCTATTGATTGACGAGTTCTAGAATAATGAGGCATTCTATGACTTCTTCAGCCTTAGAAATAACATTTCATTGGGAGATCACAAGTTAGGATTCTCAATTACATTAGATCTTGAAGCCTATTTTAGAGAGTGGGTGAACACCCTTAGCAAAAAACAAATAAGTAAAACATTGAGGTCACCAAGTCAAAACCTCTTTGAGGTGCTTTCTAACTAGGGAAAAAGTAAAGATAAAGGCCAGTTTAGTGGTGAAAACCTGTTTTAGGCACCATTAGATGGGGGTGTTCATTCTTCTTCAAATTTAGACCAAGAGACCACCAACGATGAACCCATAGATCTAAGTTCAGTTCTGAGCAACAAGAAGTATTTGATCAAATTCTTCAAGAATTTTCAACTATTTTTGTCATATGGCCAGATCTCCCATTACGAGAATCAGATTCATCATGCCTAGGATATGTTGAAGATCAAGTCCTAACAGAGGACCCTAATATAGTCTAATAGTTCAAGTCTTTGAATATTATCCTAGATGATGGTTTGATCCTTATAGTTGAATATACAATATAGGTAAACATCAGGACTCCATCGGACCCAAAATGGATAAAATTAGGTGTGCCCCTCACTAAAGAGGAACATGAAGTCTTTACAACTCTATTGAAAGAATTTGTAGATATATTTGCATGGGCTTATTCTAACATACTAGGTTTTGACCCCACCTTGGTTTTGCTCCACCTTGTGGTCAATCTTGATGCCAAACCAATGAAACAAAAGCTATGTAAGATGCATCCTCACATTATTGTCTTGGTAAAGAAAGAGTTGGAAAAACTCTTAGAAGTAGAATGTATTCGATCCATTGACTACTCAAAATGGATATCTAATGTTGTACTTGTAAGTAAAAATCCTGAAGGAATTAGAATTTGTACTAATTTTTGAGACATAAACAAAGCTTGTCCTCAGGATGAATTTTCATTGCCTAATATTGGCATGATCATTGACTCCATGATAGGTTTTGAAATGCTTTCACTCATGGATGGCTTTTCAAGATATAACCAAATCAAAATAGCACCAGAAGACCAACATAAAATAGCGTTCACCACTTCATGGGGAACATTTTTTTATCAGGTAATGTCATTTGGTCTTAAGAATGTTGTAGCTACATATCAAAGGGTCATGACTATCATATTCCATGATATAATGCACGATATTATTGAAGACTATGTCGATAACATATTAGGAAAATCCAAAACTAGGGCCGACCATCCAACAGTGCTATGTAAGATATTTAAAAGATTGTAGGAGTATAAAGTCAGACTCAATCCAAAGAAATGTGCTTTTGGATTAACCTCAAGAAAGTTACTTGGCTTCATTATGTCTCGTAGGGGCATTAAAGTTGATCTGGCCAAAGTCTATGCTATAATCGAGATGCCACCACCAACCAATTTGAAGCAACTCCATAGTTTACAGGGTAAGATCTAGTCAATCTGATGCTTCATCTCTTAGTTAGTAGACAAGAGTCATCCATTTACACATCTTCTGAAGAAGGGAGTTGCATTTCACTAAGATGACCACTACCAAATAGTTTTTCAACAACTCAAGTACTATCTAGTTAATCCACCTATTTTGTTACCTCCTAAGACAAGAAGGTCATTCTTGTTGTATCTATTAGTTATCGATAATGCCTTGGGGGCACTTTTGGCTCAACATGATAACAATGGAAAAGAGCATGCAATATAATACTTAAGTTGTACCTTGGTCACATATGAACACAACTATGCACCTATTGAAAAAGCTTGTCTAGCCATGGTTTTCACAGCTCAAAAACTACACCATTACATGTTGAATTTTAAGACCATGGTGTTTCTATTCAAATTTTTACTTTCAATTTCAAAGGAAAGAAACTAAAGAAGGAATGGTCAAGGCTTGATGTGTACCTGGATATAGTCTGCGCACCGTAATCCAGGCGCTGTGAGTACTCCTCTTTGGCTGTGGAGGAATGACACCTGCAAAGAAAAGAAGCTTGGACAAAAGAAGGCGTTAAATGGACAGATGGTGGGTTGTCAAGTGAAAGCTTGATCCCAGAAGTATGAAAACTTCCTTAAGGGATATAAACCCACTAATCAATGGAAAGAAATGTCTGATAAATTGCTGAATGATTAAGAAATGAAATGATAAAGAAATGGAATGAAAAAGGGAAGCAAAGACTTACTTGAAAGAAGTTGTCGAACTGGTTACAGTCGCCGGCGTCGGTTGTTAAAGGTGCTGACGTCGGTTAGTCTGTCGATGTCAGTTGGGGTAGTGACTGGCGTCGGTCGGGGCAAAGGTCTTTGGACGAGGTCTGGGTTGGTCTATGGTCCGTAGACAGAGTTTGGTCAGGGTCTAGGTTTATTTGAGTAGTCTGTGGATAGAGTTTTGGGCTTGGTTGAATGGTCTGGGGTCTAAGTCTGAGAGTCTGGTTAAATAGGCAGAATGTATGATTTGATAGAGGACAGAAGAAATAGGGAGGCAGATAAATGAAGATTCGAGTCTGGGTTGATTAACAGTCTATCTAGGGAGATATTGTTTAAAAGCAATAACTGAAAAGAGAATAAAAACACAGACAGTATACTTCCCTGTGCCTTGTGGAAGATGTGCTACCGATGATTCCCGTACCTGCTGTTGATGTAGCTTGCATGGAGAACCTGAAATAGTTGCTGCACCTGAGATAGAGGGTGAGAGGCTTGACTGGGAGATTTCATCGATTGACGGATGGTCGAAGACTCAAGATTGAAGGATTTGCTTTCAGAGATTAGCCGATTCTAATTGGGATCCTCCAAAGAGTTTAAAAAATTGGTTAAGTATAACCGACGTCGGTGATTCCACCGGCGTCGATCGACACTTGGCCGACGTCGGCAGGGTTAGAACGGGCAAAAAGAGCCACTAAGCCTGTTTTTCATCCGCCAAGTGCCCTATGCGTTGAAGAATACCGAGGGTTGGGCTAAATACGCACGAGAGTTTGTTAGGTGGTTAGAAGAATTAGGAATAGATCTTGGGTGAGTCATAGGATAGGAACTAGTCCAAGGCGAGGTGTCCCAGGCGAGGTGTCATGGGTGATGTGTCCAAGGAGGGGGGGTTAATTCAAAATTAATTATTTATTTAAAATTAGTAATTGCTAGGAATGGACTAAGGGGGAAAGTGACCAAGGGTTAGACACTATTTAGGTGTCTACATTTGCCCCTTTTTGTCTTATTGGTTGCTCTAAGTGAACTGTAAGACAAAAATAGGAGTCGGTTGCCCCAGGTATAGGATAAGGTTGATTAAGTGAACTGCAAGACAAAAATAGGTGAGAGTTGGTTGTCCCGATTATGGATGAGGTATCCCCCCTCAAAGCAGGAGTCGAGAGAAGGGAACTTAGAATCGGGTGCTGATTTGACAGAAAGTGGATGAAAAGGGTGAAGATAGAGTGAGAACGCTGTAAAAGTCGTGATTGCGTGCATACTACGTCACGAGGATGGTCAAGTCAAATTGTCACAGGTCAAAGGTCGAGGAGTGCCAAAATTAAAAGAACTGGGCCCCAGCATTAGTCGTAGCTGATCGGGTTATTCAATCGAGGCTGAAGCTCCAATGGTCGTTGCGTTCCAAGTATCCCAGGCTTAGGAAGTGCTCCCAAAAACATGAAATATTCACAAGTAGTGTAGATCAACTGGCTTGCGATCCTATACTTGTGAAGGTCAAAAGTGTGCACACAATTTTGCTAACCAATCGTGTGGTAGCATACAGGCAAAATCAACCAAGGCAAATGCTTTAGAAGTGGTCATGGTTTATAGGAGATGGGGATGATCTCCAATGTCTGGTGGTCGATGGATGGATGAAAAAGTGATCCAAGTGTGCCCCAAGGGGCCAAAATGACATGGTCTGAAGAGTAGGGACATGATTTTGGTCATTTTGAAGTGGGATGAAGTTTTAAGGCCACTGACGTCGGTTATATAACCGATGTCAGTGCCCAAAAGAGGCCGACGTCGACAAAAATCAACCGACGTCGGCGGCCTAGGGCACGATTATGCCGACATCGGCGGCCTGCCAAATCTGACGAAACCGGATTGGCGGCCCACCAAAAGTCATTTGTGATATTTGACAAAGTGAAAAAGTGAGCTCTGGACTTGAGTTAGTGAAAGTGACTCAGAGTTGACCGAGGAGTTGTGCGAGGTGGCAAAGAGACATTGGTGGAGAGAAGAAGCTGATTGATGTGATTCTTGTGTCAACTAAGGAAGTCGGCATCCCATAGATTGGGTTGCCTAGGGAGTCACGAGTTTGGCTATTCGCGAGATAGTGTTATAAGGCTTTGACGTTAAGGTCCAAGACTTTATCCTTCACGATGTCTCGTAAACTTGAATTACGTGCCATCGAGGAGAATAAAGTCAAGTTGCGGAGCAAGAACCCCAACTCTAAGACTAATGACTCTTCTTCTTCTAAGCCTTCATCGTGAAATCTTAAGTCTAAAGCTTCAGCTAACACTGTGGCCGTTAGACCTTCATCCTCTTCATCCAATCAGCCTGAGCCATCCACATCTCAGAGCGCCACCCATCAATTCTAGCAAATATACGTACAAAGACAATATACTCCTCTTAGAGAATCTTACGCGTCTATACTGGAAAAGCTTGTTAAACAGGGGATTCTCAACCTTCCCCAAATTTGACCACCGCCACAATTTGATCCCTCACGTGCCATCCCTGCGTGGTATAGGGAAAATGACTTCTGCAATTTCCACCGTGTCAAAGGTCATGACATAGGAAACTTAAAACCTTCAAAAACATAGTCCAGGACATGCTTAAAAAGGGAGAGCTCGTTCTAGATAATCCTAATGCACCTCTAAACCAGGGCATCGATATATTCAAGCAACCATTCCCCAACCATCCACCGACCCAAAATAATGTCCAAACCTTAATTGACAACACGCATGAACACGATATTCGAACGGTCAATATGATCTCGCCCTTCATCCCCAACCAACCTCAAGAGGTTAACCCATCTACCAGTCCATCAAGTGTGGACGAACCTCTTTCCCCGTTAGTTCTCCATCAACCTCTCTTATCTTGGAGGATGCCTCAACCTTTTCGGCACCACTGGTCTCACCATCCTCCTTTTTTCTGCCTATGGAGGACCTGACCTTACCCACTCCTCGATCACAAGTGGAGGGCACCATAATCCCTACCCTTTACCCGCTTGAGGAGTCACACTCTCCCGTTCCTTCTCCACCAAGAGAAGAACCTGACTCTGCATCTTCCTCGACCAATGATAATCCAGTTATAACTCCCATACACCTTGGGTCCGAAACTTTTACCACACCTAACACATCTTCTCAAGGATCCCAACCTCATCCAACATCCTCCCAACCATTTTCCCGACTAGTGGAGAAATTAGAACTTCTCCCTTCAAGGAAAGTGGAGCATCGGGGATTGTGGGAGCATCTTAAAGTTCTTCAACATTCCCGTACTTTCTCATCCCATGCTGCCAATCCTTCCAAGGCAGAATCACCCAAGACTCCAAACAAAGACCAAATTCCTGCTTCTAAATCTACATCTACCCAATCTAAACCCATCAAGTCACTTGGCATTCGCCCTCTCTCTACCCTCACTCACCCGCAAGTGAAGGTGGACTTGAACCAAACCTTGACCAAAAGTAGTCTTCCAACCAAGTCAAAGAAGACTGCCAGACCACAGCAGCGAACCCCTCCTCCACCCTCAACATTGCCCTCCATCTTAGGTCCTCATCCTTCTACCCTACTCGGTGTGCTTCCTACTCCAACTCTTAATCAACACAAATTACCTCCATTACTTCCTTCGCCAACCACAAGTCAATCCCCTCTCAAAAATTTGGCACCTCTCACAAAGAAAGTGTCATCTTCACCTGTCACCGCACCACCAACCCAAAAGGTGGTACGAAAACCTTCTTCAGCATCCCCCAAATAGAAGTCACCATCACGTCATGCATCAACAAGCGCGGACCCCTTAGTAGGTTCATACGCTTTGATATTACGTCAACTTTTATAGACTTCTAGCATTACCCTTCCTTCCATCAAGCCATTCCAACCTCTCGGGTCAAAATCGTCTTGGTTCGATGATACGAAGATTTGTTTATACCATCGCACACCAGGACACGATATCGAGACTTGTTGTGCCCTCAAGGCAGTCGTTCACCGCTATATGGAGAAAGACACTCTTCTCCTTGAGGACACTCTTGACCAACCCTCAACACCTTCCCATCCAACCTCATCAACCACATCAACATCTCGCCAACAGACCATAACCCCTTCTTCACCCACTATATTTGAAATCAATGCCATTCATATAACCACTAGGTCACAGAAGGACAAGGCGAATGAAAAAGACACTATCCCTTGGACCTATCCTTTTGTCCAAGCACCTCAACCACCGAAACTCAAAATTTCCATCTTAGGTGCATCCCAACCCACTTCTTCAGAGGCAATCATAGAATCTATGATAAAACAACTTCACCAAACGCCTGTGAAGATGACCCTATATGACCTTATCCAAAGCTCCCCCCAACATCGCCAGGCTCTAATCAAAGCCCTTCAGGCAGCAAAAGTCCAACTTGAAGACCCTCAACCACTTGCTGCCTTAGTCCATTCTTTATCCCCTGTCGCCTCCATCACTTTCAGTAATTCTGAGATTCCTACCTCTACCATGGAAGATCAGGACGCTGCCCTTTTCATCACAGCCTACGTTGATCGAACCCATATTAAATGAGTTATGATTGACAGGGGCACTAGCATTAATATCATTTCCTCCCATGCCTTTGACCAATTGGCCCTTCCCAAGAATTGCGTATCAAAAACTGACACAATCCTTAGATCCTTTAATGACACACCGCTAACACTATCAGCACTGTTGTCCTCCATATCCGCGTTGGTCCATGCACAATCCCAGAGCTCTTCTACATCATTGAAGGAGAATTCCAATACAACATCCTCTTAGGGCGACCCTGGATCCGCGCCATGGTTTGCGTCCCTTCAACCCTTCACCGTTGTGTCAAATTTGAACATGACAAACAAGTCCATGTCATTCCCACTGACCCATCCCCTTTTAAGACTTGTAACACGACCTATAGCCCAAACGACGTTCTTATCCCGCTCAAGGCATTAACCCAAACATCGCCTCCATCCGCAGAAGCGTCAACTAGTGCGCAAATAGCGGTTGCCACCACATCATCTTCTCAATTAACAACCAAAGACCCCATGGACGACATCTTCCAAAGACTTTCACTAGGAGAATATCGTCTCCTTACCCTAGACATGTTCCAGACTCCTCAACAGTATGGACAACTTCATCAAAACTCAAACTATGACTATTGGATCGGAATGGTCATTCTTTATGGTCCTCCTAGCCTTCACACCAATCTCGTCTATGGGGGGCTGGATCAAGCTCCTACTGAATCAAATCCTTCCTCCTCGCCTCAAATATTCACATCCGATTTCTCCTTTCTTAGCAATCCCACCTTTGCACATACCTACCTTTATAGGTGTGCATGGAAGGGTTTTGGCTTTGGACGTTACGAACAAGGCTCCCATCAGCCTATTGAAACACCCAATGACGATAATGCAAAGAAACGGTATGGACTGGGTTTTCAAGAACCCACTGAGGCTTCCACAAACCTTTCCCCTGAACTAAATATTGACCAATTTCTTCTAGACTCACCTATTCTTCCATCCTCGCCTACGGAGTCGGTGGTTTCCATCCCTCCTAGTTTTTTTTTGCATAAACACCATCCGCTTGGAACCCCTAACCTATCAGCTCAATGGGGTTCCCAAGTCTCTCCCTCTCATTTATCCCAGCATGATAGATGATGAATCATCAACCATCAACACAGTCCACTGCATAGACGATGATGCCATTCTTACCTATATGGGTGCTGAAGATTCTTTCATTCAGCGCTCCCTCCCTTCTGAAACACAGGTTATGTTAAATGAATCAACTATTGACATTAACCTTTCATCTTTTGATGTTCCTCAAGTCTTAAAGATTGGTCAGTCTTTAGACACCCAAGAGCAAGTCGACTATACCACATTCCTCTCCGACAATCGCAAAGCCTTTGCCTGGACCTACGCCAACATGCCTGGCATTGACCCTAACATTGCCACTCATAACATTGTCACAAACCCAGAGGCTAAGCCTGTTAGGCAAAAGCTTCGCAAAATGCATCCTCGTGTTACACTTCTTGTCAAAGAAGAGCTTCAGTGCCTTCTTTCAGTCTCCTTCATCCAACCCATCGATTATCCATAGTGGGTCTCTAACATCGTTCCTATCACCAAGGCGATTGGGGGGATCCAGATCTGCACAGACTATCGTGACCTTACCTTAGCTTGTCCCAAAGACGACTTTCCTCTTCTAAACATTGACCAACTTATTGATCTTATGGCTGGCCATGAGATGTTATCACTCATGGACAAATTTTCAGGATATAACCAAATCCTGATTGCACCGAAAGATCAGTATAAAACCACCTTCATTACACCATGGGGAACTTTCTGCTATTGAGTCATGCCTTTTGGTTTGAAAAATGCAGGCGCCACATATTAGTGTACCATGACTTACATCTTTCATGATCTCCTCCATAAAATCATGGAGGACTATGTCGATGACCTGATTGGCAAATCCAAGCTTCATCGTGACCATTTGACTATCCTCAAAATCATCTTCTCTCACCTTCTTCAGTACCAGGTCCGTCTAAACCCCAAGAAATGTGTCTTTGGGGTTTTCTCAGGAAAGGTCCTGGGATTCATTATCTCTTTTCGTGGCATCGAGATAGATCCTGCTAAAATTCACGCTATCCTCGAAATGCCACCTCCAACTAATCTCAAGCAACTTCGCAGTCTACAAGGAAAGCTCCAATCCATCCGCCGTTTCATTTCAGAACTTTCTGACCGTTGCCAACCCTTTCATCACCTCCTCAAGAAGGATGTCTCCTTTAAATGGGATAAGGATTGCCAAGAGGCTTTTGAAGCCCTTAAACGCTATTTGGTCTCTCCACCAGTCCTTATTCCACCAAAAGATGACCAACCCTTTTACCTCTACATCTCAGCAACCAATCATTCGTTAGGTGCCATGATCGCGCATCGAGACGAGCAACACCATGAGCAAGCTGTCTATTACATAAGCTGAACACTTGTTGACTATGAAACTCAGTATACTCATACTGAGAAACTATGTTTGACATTAGTCTTTGCCACTACCAAGCTCCGTCACTATCTTCTCAATCACAAAACCTTTGTTGTCACCCACACTGAACCCCTCAAATACATGCATTCGAAACCATATCAAAACTAGCGTATGGCTCGTTGGCTCATGCTTCTTACTGAATTTGACTTAGAATTTGTCCAGCAAAAATCTATCAAAGGGCAAACAATCACTGACCAACTAGCGGATGCCCCTCTTCCTGACAATCAACCTTCTCAGTGCGAGTTTCTCGATGAATCTATCGCCACTCTCTCGACTGATGACACATTCTACCAAATGACAATGTTTTTCGACGGCTCTAAATGTCAACTCGGTGGGGGTGTGGGGGTCATCCTCATTCCATATGAAGGTGAACCCATGCCCCTGTCTTTCAAACTTGACTTTGAATGTACCAATAATATGGCCGAATACGAAGCCTTAATTTTGGGACTTCAAACTGCCCTTTCTTTAAACATCAAGTCCATCAGCATCTTTGGTGACTCTCAACTTATCATCAATCAAATCAATGGTTCATATCTTTGTAAAAATGAAATTTTACAAAGGTACAAGCACCGTGTTGACATTCTTCTAGCATCTTTCGACCATCACTTATTGCAGACAGTTCCTCGATCGACGAATAAGTTTGCTGACACCATGGTTTCCCTTGCCTCTCATATTCCTTCTTCTTCATCCTCATCAAGAATTTATGTCATGGTACATCGTGTGCCATTACCTTCATACATTTCCACTAACATCAATCTCGTCCACACCATAGACTCTAGTTCACAAGATGTTTGGTATAAACAACTTGAGGACTACTTGACTCATTCTCTCATTCCTCCCAACCTCTCTAGCAATGCACGGTGGGATTTCATCAAGCGCACTGCTCGCTATACCATGCTAGGGGGCCTTCTCTATAAAAGAGGTTTTGACGGCCTTCTTCTTCACTGTTTAAACTCCACTAAAGCTTCTCATGCTGTTAAATAAGCCCATGACGGGATTTGTGGTGGACACTTCAGTGGTAACTCGATTGCCAAACGCATCCTTTGCCTGGGTTATTATTGGCCCACTCTTCATCAAGACTGTAGCGATTATGTTCAGTGTTGCATCAAGTGTCAGCAGCATGCTAACTTGCTTCATCTCCCTAGTCATGCCTTACAAGTCACTCAGGATTTCTGGCCTTTTTCACAATGGGGCCTAGATCTCATCGGCGAGATTAATCATCATTCGTCTCTTGATCATCAATCCATCATCACTGCCACTGAGTATTTCACTAAATGGGTGGAAGCTATCCCTCTCATCTCCACAAAAGCTGACAAGATTGTCGACTTCATCAACACCCATATCATCTATCGTTTCAGTGTACCTCACAAAATCATCACCGATAATGGCAAGTCCTTTAAAAATAAGACCGTCAAAAAACTCTGCGACTCTTTTGGCATTAAACTCAGCTTTTCTTCGCCTTACTACCCACAAGCAAATGGGCAGGCCAAGGCTTCTAACAAAATCCTAACTAAAATTCTCATGAAGGTGGTCAACAACACTAGAAGGGATTGGCATGTTCAAATACCTTTCACTTTGTGGGCCTACCGCACTAGCATCCGAACCTCTATAGGTGCTACCCCTTTCTCTCTAGTGTACGGAACAGAGGTTGTCTTACCTCTCGAAGTACAAATCCCATCTCTTTGCATTTCATTCCATGACATTCTTTCTAATGATGATTTTTGTCAAGATCGATTAGCTCAACTTGAGTTACTTGACGAACGTCGTCTCACTGCCCTCAATCATCTCCATGTCTATCAAAATCGCATCAAATGTGCCTATAATAAAACTCTGAGAGAACGAGATTTTAATATCGGAGACCTCATCCTCAAAGAGAACCAACATGTGACCAATATGGAATGGAGTAAACGAGGCAAATTTGCTCCTAATTGGCTCGGACCTTATATCATCACGCACAAGTATGGATCAGGGACTTATCGTATGTCTTCTCTTGAAGGTCAACCAGAACCTGAGCCTCTTAATGCTTTGCATCTATGACCATTTTACTGTTAGTCGAGTACTCAACCACTTGACATTTAACTTGAGCTCGTCCCTTGAGCAATCTCTATCCTTTTAATCCTTAATTCATTTCACCCTTTTTCCCTTAACAAAATCCTCTACAACCCTTTTATGATGCACAGATGCTTCGTCCTAATAAAAGGGAGTCTTTGACCTTCTATAAGTCTTGTCCATGACTCAATATTCTGTCGAAACTAAATCAAGATGTCAAAATATCCAAGGTCACAAAATCAAATCAAAAAGCAGACTGCTCCCTTGAAGGATAGCTGCACTATCATTGTTGTAACTAATAGACTACTCCCTCGAAGGACAGCTATTCAAAAGCCCTTAAAACTATAAAGCAAAGTATAGACCACTCCCTCGAAGGATGGCTATGCCTAAATCTTGCTACAAATAGCACTTTCTCAGAAGCTTCCTGCATCGATTAGCTTCACAAATGACCACCAAATAAGTGACATCTTTATGTGGACTTCCCGCATTGATCAGTCCGCTCTCTCTAAAAAAATTAAAAAAAAACGAGTCATGGACTTGACTTGTAGTTGTCTCAGGGCCTCCTATAAAAAGGGGCAAGGTTATCCATACTTTAAAATGGGTTACCCTTTTCCTCCTATCCTATCACCTACTCAAGGGACTTCGAGCTCACTTTAATGTCAAAAGTGATTCGATTACTGCTCTAACATAACTATGGTCAATGACGCAACGCATAAATGGGGCTCTTGGTTCTAACAACCCTTGTCTATGTTGTCTTTTTGGTCCTTGTCAATAAAAGGGCACTTATGACTTTTACTTTCTGCCTATACTTTGGTCACATTCAACCACATCATTTGTCAAAATGATTTAATCCGACTCTTTTCAAATCAATCACATAAACCTAATCATTCTAGTTTCCATGGACAACAATACATATGGAAACTATCAACCACCCAATTTATGTTAAGCATAAACCAATACTTGCTGAAACATAAATAGACCTCAATTCATTCTTAGCAAACATCCATCATGAATATGGATAGTTAATAAGGATGAAAAACCCCGACCAATGTTACAGCTTACACCATTTGGCAAATGCTGTAGCATTGTCTCCTCCTCATTATTTCAAGCATGTTCTCTCAGACATATGAACGTGCTAGACCATTCTCATGACTAGACCAAAATCAACCACTTCAATCTTTTTCCTCCCTTCTTGGGAGAACTACATTGGCTTGAGGCCCTAACGAGAAGGGCTATGTAGGCAGCACTCAATTGACATGGGGTCTTCTGGGGTTAGCTCGGCCATTTTCTTCATCATTTTCTTCCATCTCCTTCTCTCGTCACCTGCCAATCACAGCACAGTCAATCACATATTCACATAATCATTAGTATACTCTCATTTTCATTATAACAACATAAGTCATTAGTCATAAATTTCATCCATCATAACTCTTTAAACATTCGCATCATCCACAAGTTAAACATTCATCATCACATTCATTTTCATCAAGCACCATCATCATATAATCATTAAACATAACATAATCATTTACATCATTCTCATCATTTGCATCATCATAAAACATCATCACATTAATCATTAGCATCATCATAACATAATCATCATAATCATCATAAATATCATATCAAAACATGCATCATGAAACACATGAAAAATGCTGCAAACATTAAACATCTATAACATCTCCATAACACATCAATAGCTAAAATCTCATCATATATATATATATATATCAAAAATAGTTTTATACAAAAAGACACAATCTGTGTCTGTCTCTCTCTCTCATCATACATCTCTCATCTTCAGCTCGCAGGCCGGTATATACATCAAAATAATACATCTCTAGGGCTGCCCTCAAGGCTGTGGCTGTGGTGGTGGTGGCGGTGGCTGAGAAGACGCTGTATCCTCTCCCCCCTCTGATCTCTACCATCTGCACGACCCTGAAGCCATCACTCGTGACATCGATCTCTGTTGACTCTACTCCGCCCTCATCTCCAAGTATCATTGTATCTGAGGGAACCCCCTGATGGCCCTCTCATAATACGCGATCTCGTCCAGCGCATCAGTGTATCTAACCATAGATACAGTCTGTAGTGGACCCATCTGCCCTACTGTTGTGCCCTATAAAGACCCCTATGGCTGTGCCTGACCTAGGTGCACTGATACCGATGGTCCAACCCCCTATGAAAATGATGGCTACTGCAGTGGGCCCTACCCTCCAAAACTCTGCCCTACCACTGCCTGTGCCTGGGCTGCCGCCAACTGTCCCTGTAATAGAGTGACCTACACTGTCAATGCTACCACCTGACCTATCATCTCTGTCAGCTACCCTGTGACCCCTACCAGTTGTCCCTACAAAACTCAGACCTGGACTTGAGCCACGTCTGTCTCTTGTCATGCAATATCCCTCTCCTCATGAGCTGTATCCCGCTCCTTGGTAATCACCTACAAATCTGGCTGGGGTCCCACCTGTATGCCTCTGTACTACCCTACCCACCATGCCATGTAGGCCTCTGTGCACCCTAGGTCTGCTATCCCAGGTCCTGCCAGCAACTCCTCAAAATCATGGTCCTCTGTCTCCTCTGGCAGTGGGAGTGGCACCTCTATGTCATCCCGCCTGTACTGTGGGAAGGCGGGAGGTACATCCTGTAGCAACCCGTACTGGCACCGCACTCTCTCAGGTGGAATCCTCTTGAGCTCGCCAGCTCATCTGCCTCTGACCCAGTGCCTGCTTTTAACACCAACCAACTACTCTCCCTAGTCTCTGAATGCTAGATAGACCAAGTATGGTCCCCAGACGATGTCTGCAAGAATCAGGGCCTCCAAGACCCCTCTGTAGTGGTCAATGTCCCTGACCACTCCATCCACCCGTGTCTACGCCATAACCTCGCACCATTGCCTGAATCCAACTCTGAAGCAGGCCTGAATCGCCACTGGGAGGCCGAGAGGTCGGGTAACCACTATATGCTCATAGGCCCAGCAATGTAGCAGGTGGCCCACACATAGACTGTACTGCTGCAGCCGGCTGATACCCCATAACTCTCTGTATACTTGGGCCAAAAACATGGGCACCCAGGCAAACACGGTCTGCTACTCCAGCATATCAAGCAAAACTTTGGTCATAGCAACTGAAAACCTGCCTCCCTCTACATCTGGCAACGCATACACTGTGATGCCGATCATCATCAGAATGGCCAACCGATGTGCATCCTCATCTGCCACGTACAATGGCTCATATGCAAAACTCGCTGAGTGGTAGCTCATCTCCATGACATGCTCTCCAAACATTGTAACCATATGGATGTTGTGCACCTCTCTCGAGCATGCATACAGGTCTGCTCTATGTACCAGTAGCTGCAAAATCTGGTACACGTCCTCGATCGTGACCGTCATCTCGCCAGTAGGCAGGTGGAAGGTGTTGGTGGCATGGTCCCACTGCTCGATCAAAGCCACCATAAGGCTCATGTCCCTCACCACTCTGTAGTAGTGTCTCAGCCCACCTAGCCCAACTGTGCTCATCTGTGCCCACTCCTCGACAGACACGCCTCCGCGCATTCGCGTCAGCAACGTCGGGAGGTGATCCCACAGCATCAGAGTCTACCTCGCCTGCATCCATACAGAGTCAATTTCATGTTAAAATTGTTCCTACTTTTCCTATTTTACCAACCATTCTGACTATCTATGCCTAACCCGACACCCAGGAAGCCCTTGGCGTAGCTTCGGTCTCGTGACTTGACCATTTTTCAAAACCATTTTTGACCAAGTAGCCAATGACATTGGTTAGCGTGCTGGTGATGGCAATCACCTAATCGACTTTGGTCACTTAGTGACCGACGTCGGTAGTTTAATGATCGACGTTGATCGTTGGTCAGCCGACGCCGGCGGGATCGCCGACGTCGGCGACTGGTTTGGCCCTAGGGCCAAATGGGGCAAGCCCTAAAAATTAGGGCTTCCCCATTTTCACCCCCTACACCCCCCAAAACCTTCCTAAATCACTCCTAACCTATCCTAGACTCTTTACCCACCTTCGTAGCTACCCTCCCCTTCGATTTCTACCTCAAATGACAAAAATTTCAAAAACTAAATTCAAAACAAAAATAGTTCACAATGGGGTTCAAAGACCCTCTTACCTCATCCCGACATCGTCGACATGGTGGCACGATGGGTGCTGCTAGTGGTGGACCTCCCGTGGGTCCTCTACTCCCCTCTGCCATCTCTTCTGTCCCAATGGCTCTGCCCGCTCCTGCTGGCTCAAACGCGTCCCACCGGGCGTGCCAGAATATTTCTATTCAAATTTTTACTTTCAATTTCAAAGGAAAGAAACTAAAGAAGGAATGGTCAAGGCTTGATGTGTACCTGGATATAGACTGCACACCGTAATCCAGATGCTGTGAGTACTCCTCTTTGGCTATGGAGGAATGACACTTGCAAAGAAAAGAAGCTTGGACAAAAGAAGGCGTTAAATGGATAGATGGTGGGTTGTCAAGCGAAAGCTTGATCCCAGAAGTATGAAAACTTCCTTAAGGGATATAAACCCACTAATCAATGGAAAGAAATGTCTGATAAATTGCTGAATGATGAAGAACTAAAATGATAAAGAAATGGAATGAAAAAGGGAAGCAAAGACTTACTTGAAAGAAGCTGTCGAATTGGTTACAGTCACCGGCGTCGGTTGTTAAAGGTGTCGACGTCGATTAGTCTGCCGATGTCAGTTGGGGTAGTGACCGGTGTCAGTTGGGGCAAAGGTCTTTGGATGAGGTCTAGGTTGGTCTATGGTCCGTAGACAGAGTTTGGTCAGGGTCTGGGTTTATTTGAGTAGTATGTGGATAGAGTTTTGGGCTTGGTTGAATGGTCTGGGGTCTGAGTCTGAGAGTTTGGTTAAATAGGCAGAATGTATGATCCGATAGAGGATGGAAGAAATAGGGAGGCGGATAAATCAAGATTCGGGTCTGGGTTGATTAACAGTCTGGTCTAGGGAGATATTGTTTAAAAGCAATAACTGAAAAGAGAATAAAAACACAGACAGTATACTTCCCTGTGCCTTGTGGAAGATGTGCTACCGATGATTCTCGTACCTACTGTTGATGTAGCTTGCATGGAGAACCTGTTGTTGATGGAGAACCTGAAACAGTTGCTGCACCTGAGATAGAGGGTGAGAGGCTTGACTGGGAGATTTCACCGATTGACGGATGGTCGAAGACTCAAGATTGAAGGATTTGCTTCCGGAGATTAGCCGATTCTGATTGGGATCCTCCAAAGGGTTTGAAAAATTGGTTAAGTATAACCGACGTCAGTGATTCCACCGGCGTCGATCGACACTTAGCCAACGTTGGTGGGGTTAGAACAGGCAAAAAGAGCCACTAAGCCCATTTTTCATCCGCCAAGTGCCCTATGCATTGAAGAATGCCGAGGGTTGGGCTAAATACGCACGAGAGTTTGTTAGGTGGTTAGAAGAATTAGGAATAGATCTTGGGTGAGTCATAGGATAGGAACTAGTCCAAGGCGAGGTGTCCCAGGTGAGGTGTCATGGGTGATGTGTCCAAGGAGGGGGGGTTAATTCAAAATTAATTATTTATTTAAAATTAGTAATTGCTAGGAATGGACTAAGGGGGAAAGTAACCAAGGGTTAGACACTATTTAGGTGTCTACACATGGTCATTTCAAAAGTAGATCCAATCAATTATCTACTATCTAAAACAATGTTATAAGGTAGAATGGCCAAATATATTTTGTTTCTTAGTAAGTTTGACATAGAGTATGCCAATCAGAAGGCAATCAAAGGAGATGTCCTATAGATCAACTTGCTAGAGCACCCCTTGTCAACAAAAATTCACTCACATTTTATTTCCTGATGAATCCATAATGACCCTCATTGACACACCTCTTAGGGAGAAACACTAGAAGCTATATTTTGATGGTTCATTTACTGCACATAGATCATGGGTAGGTCTCTTGTTTATTACACCACAAGGGGATCTAATCCCTAAATCATTCAAAATCAATTTTCCTTGTACAAACAACATGGTTGAGTATGAATCACTTATCGTAGGACTTCAATAGGTAGTACAATGGAATATATCTCATCTAAAGGTTTATGGTGATTCTCAATTAATCATCAATTAGGTCACAAATCATTTTTAGACCAAAGATGACAAGTTGGTTCTATATAAGGCTATGGTCGATACACTAAAGAAGCAAACTAAAAATATCCAATTTGAGCATACACCAAGGGCTAGTAATAGAACTACATATGCCATGGCTACTATTGGCTCCCTAATTTGATAAATAGATAAAGCTAAAGAGTATTAGTTCCTCATCAAGAATTTATCAGCACCAGTGCATGAACCTTCAACTGCTGTAATGATTTATGATATTGTTAGTCCTAATTTTATCTGGTACTCATACCTTTACAAATACCTTCATGACCAAGATCTACCACCTAACCTATCTCAAAAACAAACTAAATCCTTTATTCATCATTCCACTCGTTATACTCTACTTGGATCTACCCTTTACCACTATAGTTTTGATGGAACTCTGCTTCATTATTTAACTTCGATAGAGTCTACACTAGCATTAAGAGAAGTTCACAAAGGAGTATGTGGAGCTCATTTTAGTAGGGAAATCCTATCCAAAAATATCTTATGTACTGGTTATTATTAGCCCACGATGGATGTAGATGTAGCTACATATGTAAAGAAGTGTGACAAATGTCAACAACATGCTAATCTGATTCATGCCCTAACCCAAACTCTAAAACTAATGTTGATACCATGGCCATTTGCTACATGATGACTTGACCTCATTGGGAAGATCAACCCTACTTCATCTGATGGCCATAAACATATCCTTACCACCATTGAGTATTTCACTAAGTGATTTGAAGCTATACTACTCACGTGACTAGAAAGTAAATTTCCAAATTCATCTTCAATCATCTCATTTTCCACTATAGTATCCCCTCTGACATTATATCTGATAATGGAAGATCATTCAAGAACAAGGATGTAGACCAGCTATGTATCAAATATAACATCACACAACATTTTTCTACAACATATTACCCTCAAGATAATGGCCAGGCTAAAGCATCGAATAAAACCATTGTAAATATTCTCAAAAATATTTTCAATGATGGCAATCATGATTAGCACCTATAGATATTTCCTGCCCTTTGGGCATATTGTACCAATCATCATACCCTCACAAGAGCCACTCTATAGTCACTTGTTTATGGTACTGAAGCCATCTTTCCCATTAAGGTTAAATTACCTTCACTGCACATCTCTTTCAAGCATGTCCTAGATGATCATGACTATCGAGTAACTTGCCTATAAGATCTAGACCTACTTGATGAGAAACACATAGTTGTGCTCAATAATTTTTAGGCATATCTGAACTGACTCAAAGGCCACTATAATTGGTGTGTTAAGTATAAAAAATTTGAACTTGGTGATCTTATTCTTAAAGAAATCCAAAAGAATACCATGGCTGAGAAAAAGCATAAAGGTAAATTCAAACCAAATTAGATAGGGCCTTTCATCATTACTACAAATTATGGATCAGGAGCATACAGACTTGCCACACCAGATAGAGATGAACTTCCTGAGCTGATGAATATTATTCATCTCAAGTGGTACTATGCTTGAGCTCTAAGGTGTATTGTTTGTAAGGACCATTTTAGTGGTGCCATTTTATCAATTTTATTCTTTGTACAAATGTCATTACTTATCATTCCTTTTAGCCCATTCCATTCCATTTTATCGACCAGACATGTTCTAAAACCTAGCCTATTTTCCCTTAGTTTTTTACATTTATTACACATTTTTAGCATCGAGTTATTTGATTAGTTTCAATATTTTTTTCAAGTACTTCAGATAGAGATCATATTTTAGAATAGTGTGAAAGAAGTTTTGGTAGTTACATCCTTCATTTTTTATTCCTTTCTTATCATCGATCTTGCTACTAATTATAACCACCTTTGGTAAAATTAGTACTATTTATCTATGTCATTGTGTCTTAGTTATAACTACCTATGGGTAAACTAGGGGAAACATTTGTTTATTAAGCCTTGATGTACCAACTTGCCACTTCCTACGCTACGCTATGCCTTTTTACCAATTGTGCTTCTTTTTTTTGAATTGACTTGAGGTCCTACTTTGGGACTATGTAGGTAGCACTCGATACTTGTTGAGGTTAGCTCAGTCACTCCTTTGCCACACTCTCACTTTTTTATGAGCAACTTAAGTTTGAACGCTCTCACCATTTTATGAGCAACCTAAGTTTGAACACTCTCACCATTTTATGATCTTGAACCATTTAGTGTCTCATAATTCTTGATCAAGTTGAGATACTTCAAAAATTTCCAAAAACATTTGTAAAATCATTGGAAAAAACCAAAAACATTGACCACTTCTTTGACTTAAGGATTCTGCAAACCCTTACTAAGTTACAAACAAATAACTTGTCATTTAGTTTCCCCATCATTTTTGGCCTTTATCTCTCACACACTTGCCATTTTACAAGACCATTCCTATTCTTCTATCACATCCATTCTGTTTATTTTCACTAGTTATTATTTTTTTCCCATTCCCTAGGAGAGCTACATTTGGCCTAAAGTTTTTATTGGATATTACATCCATGGAACTATGTAGGTAGCGTCCACTTGCCTAGTGCATATGGAGACAACTTGGCCACCCCCTTCATTTTCTTTTATTCCCCCATTTTGATCATTTGTTAAGTTGTCACCTATTTTTTAGGGGCAATGTTCATATGGTTTCTATTAAGTGTTTCTTTGTTTGTTTCTTTACTATTTTGTTTATGTCCCTGTTTGTTTGCTTTCAACACTATTGCCTTGATTCAATTCATGTGTGTTCATTAGTTGATTCCTTGCCCATAATTATACTTGAATCCATATATATTCATATGTTTATAATGTCATCATGATCTCTATCATTGGTGCATTATTTTCTATTAAGTATTAGATTATGAGAGTCAGTCCTCATGCATATTTCGGCCAAGTACTCATGATGTTATACCATGATGCCTGCCGACAAATGCTAAAATAAACCCCAACTTCAATAAGTCTATTTGACAATGGTGACATAAATATCTCTTCGACACTAACATCTCGATCCACTCCCAATCATATCCCAAACAGGGTAATTAATCACAAAAGAATTTTAACATTTATTAGTTTGGACAAGCATCTCCCTACTCATAGGTTGTTCCAATTCATCATTACCTTCTATTTTAAGTTATCATCATCCTTAGCCAAGTTTATCATGTTTTCCATAATCAAGGTCCAATGATTATAACTACCTATAAGAAAATAATTTTACACCATCCCTTCTATATTTCTCAATGATTATAACCACCTTTGGAAAAATCATTATGTTCTCACCATTTTCTTTTTGTTCCCATACAGGAGCCCATTGTTATTTTGTTTGTATGTCCTAACTGGGGTGGCTCCATCTTCTCAATGATTATAACCACCTTTGGGCAAATCATCGTGTTATCATACCACATTACCACTATAAGGTACAATGATTATAACCACCTTTGGGCAAACCATTGTACACCGTCTCACTTGCATTCTTAGTGATTTTGACTACTTTTTCAAAATCATTGTGTTTTCACCCCATCATCTTTCCTTTCTTTGGTCCCTTCATTTTGCTTCTTATCGACTAACCATTTACTGACCTATTTGTGCTAATCATTCCCTCGAGGGGGCATCATATAGTTAGTTTATCGTCATTGCAGTTGTAGGCATACAAGACCTTTTCATTCTTTGAGAAGACATTACTATGCTTATAGCTTTCAATGCATTCCCAAATAAGGGCAAACTATAGACACCTAAATTTGGCCACCAATAACCTCCAACCAAGCTTTTTGGCCAATTTCCACTTAAAATACACAATTTGGCCTAAAAATACTAAGGCACATTAAAAGATTTGAAACTAACATATTCAAATGCCAATTTTGGCTAGGGTATCCCTAAATGGGGCAATGCAATTTATGGGCCAGCTAACTTTGATCATATCCTTCTGAGTCAAAATGCCAATTTTGCACCTAGGTGCTCTAGATTGATCTTTTCTATAAAATCTATTACACAAGACATGTTCCTTTATTATTTTTTATTGGTAGCATCCTAAATGGGATAATGGATCTAATGCATTTGACATTGTGTTCTAATTCCAATCCACTCAAAATTTGGACCAATAATAAGGCATTTTGATCAATTTAAGTAATTTGTGCACAAAGTGCTTAATCATGCTTAAGAGCTAATTAATCCAAACCAAGGCATAATTAATAATTCCATAGAAATTTTTTGAATAATTTGTTTTGGAAATGAATATTGAATATCTACATCATTAGGTGACCTCATTTCTTGGGAAGACATCCTTGGGCCATAAATGCCATAAATATCAGGACTCATGCCTCCCATGCCTCATCAAAGCCCTCCATGCCTCTTAATTTATCCTCTATCACAAATATTGATGAGCCTATTTATGAATTTTAATTATATAATTGGATTAATCCTTAGCCACACATCTCAATCCTGAGATGGATGGTTCAAGTTGATTCTAGACATTTACAAAAATCTATAAATATGAGGCCTTACCACATGAATTTTAACACATGATTATGTAAAATTATAATGCAAAATTGATTACAAATATTCATGCAACTAGTGTTACCATGCCAAATTGATTTTAAGCCAAGCCAAGCCACAATTCAAAGGTGCCAAGGAGAGACGAAGGTAGACAAACTTCCATTGCCAAGGACTTCATGAGCATAAAGCCGAGCAAGCCACTACTACAAAGGCATTTGGAGCATCCAAGGAAGGTGAAGGAATTATTCTTGTTTTTCCTTACTTTTTAGTTATGTTTATCATTTGTTTTTGTTTCTAAGCTCACCCTAGTAACTAGGCATGAAGATGTTATCTTAGTGTGTTTTTTATTTGATTTCATTCACTAACACCATACTAGTCTCCACTTCTCAGTCAAATTCCTAGTTCACAATAATAATACCAATTTATTATGGTCCTAAACTAATTCAAACATAGGTTTGGGTTATGCTTACCACATATCCATATGCACTTTACACTAGGAAATCTTTGGCTATACCAAATGGAAGAAGAAATTGAACCAAATCAGTAAGGTATTTCCTTTCCTCATGAAGACAAATTTATACATATTCCAAATGATAGCATAAATTCTTATGCCACATATGTAAAACATGAGGAGAAACATGCTATGTAATTTTTCAAATTATCAAATCACAATGAAAATAATGTAAAATATCTAACTTAAGGTTGTCAAGCACCGAGTAGGGAGATACCTATGACTATCCATTGGATGAGATCATAGAGTACTAGGGTAAGTGCACCAACTTGGGGGACAAAAAAGGGCCTACCCATGGACATGATTTTTATAAAATTTTAGAAATGTGAACTTTTGTAGATAATTAAAGATGGCTACACTCAAAATTTGAAGATGGTATAAAAACGTAAATTGTATAATTTCAAGTCTAGTTTCCAAGAAGCTTTTTTTTTTTTTTAAATGGTTAAGTATAAATAGGTCAAAAATCTAAAATTTGAAGAAGACCTATTTTTTATTAAAATTTGAATTATACCATTCTATGCAGCCCACCATTTTTTTAGAATCGTTAAATATTGTCAGAAACCTTTTGGTGAATATTTAGATAAGATCTTATAGTGTGCTACAAACTTTTTTGTATATTTTTTTTGATGAATATTTTTTTTATTAATTTTGAAATTAAGTATATATTGAAAACTAACAAAAAAATAGATATCCGGTCGTGCGACCCACCCTAACTACATCAAAAAAATTAAAATGTATTTTTTTAATGTGTGTATAATTAGACCTAGTTTGTTACCATATAATTTGTTTTGCACTTGGATCAAATAAAAACAAATTAGATAAACATGAATAGGCATGTATGGGTGAGGCATGTAGTGGCCTAAAAAAGGTGTTGTTAGAAATAAATATGGTTTGAACCATTAAAATAACCCTAAAATTATAAAAATCATACATTTAGAAAGAGGACAACGTTTTCGTCATAACTAAATTAATTGTTTAAATTTTTATGTTGAAATCCATAGCGTATTTGGTGATTGAAGTTGTAATTTGTTGGTTTTTCCTAGAAATCTCAGTCTTGACTATAGATGAATAGTCCCAAGCCTTTGGCTCAGAAATCCAAGCCATTTTTTAACCTAAAGGTTCAATTTTAAATTAAAATTCAAATAAGGATTATGCATTATATAACACAATAAAGAACACATATGCATTATATAATGTGTACACATTATTTTGACATAAAATGAAATAAATAAATTTTGTGTTTGTTATATGGGAATGGTCCCATTAGCCATGCATCCTTATAGGGGAAATGTCAAATTTCATTTTTGTATAGGGGAAAGGTCCCATTAGATTTGGATAGTGAATTAAGGTGCCATAACATCACATTAGACTTCAAATTTTTTACCTATTTCAATATGTCATCTTAACTACTTATAACTAAGGTTTCAAGGTCTAACACATTATACATTTGAAAATATAACTAATTTTATCACAAGAGGTCATAAAATGCATTTTTAAACTTATGATCAAAACTTAACCTTTATAGTACCAATCATTGTGCATTAGAGTATCAATACTGACTCTTACTTGTCAAGATGTGATTGGTTACTTTTAATTTTATAGAATAAATGTTGAACAAGTATTAGATATTACATGTTCAACTTATGGTGCACTTTAATATTTATATACACCAATATGTTTCATTAATTAAACACATGTTAAAAAAATCCTTGTTTGATAATTTAAATATGCACAACTATTTGGATCTTTCCCCTAGTAGGGCAAGGATATACCTTACCACCTTACTTGCATAAAATCCTACTTGCCCTTTAATTTTGTGTTTCTTATTGATATTATCATACTTTCCTAAAATCCTATCTTAACTTTTTATTATTTCTTTGATATCTTTGACCAGACCCCTTTATTTATAAATTTTAAACTAATTTGTTTAAGTGGCAAACCCATTGAATTGGACTCTATAGTATAGATAATCTTGTGCAAGTAGAAATAAGAATTCATCCCTTGGTGTAATAGTGCATCTCTTGGACATCTATTTAAAGAATGCTATTTAATGGATCCCAATACCTGTGAATCATGCCTTAGATTGTCCCAAAAACATTCCAAAAATATGTTGAATAAAGTCCCTTAAGTTTCCTCCAAGGTCGCTTAATGTATCTAATTCAATAGGTGCATTTTGAGGTCCCAATTAAAAGTCTAACAAGAGTCTTCTATTGTTATAATTATTCACTTGATTCCCCTAATGTATTCAAATACATTAATCAAATTTTGCCTAAAATTAAGATCTTGTGTGAAAATATGGTTAATCCTCCATTCTATGCACCTTCTTCATCTACCCCTCCATCACCAATGGGACAAACATCAACCACTCCATCTATTCCCACATCATTTGAAGAGTGTGTCTTTAACATGGGATTAGTCCTACCTGCACCATGGATGTAACAATTGCAAGCTCAAAAACAATCTAGACAACATTTGGTGCTTATCAATACTATACAGTTATATACCTTACTATTTAATTGGGATGGTAAGATATGAAAGTAGGATGATGGTCACAATGTATGTACATGTTGTTATTTAATATTTTGGTCAAGTTAGGTATGAATTATTTTTAAATAAGATGTGGTTTTGAGCTCAATAAACTTGAAATGGTCACATATATCCATTAGTGATGATGTGATTTTAAGATGTCATGCCTGTAGTGATGAATGTATAGCCTAGAAAATATCTAAATACACTAGGGACTTTGTTTGAAACCATAAAGGGATGGTGTAGAACTAGAATTGATCAAGTATGACATATGTATAAGTTACCCCAGATCAAACTCTATTGAACTTATTCAAGATACATTAAACCTGTGATAATGTCCCCTAAATCTGAGACCTGTTTCCCATCAAGGATGATGTTGAGCAGAGAGAGCCTAATAATTGTTCATGTGGATGATGAATTACTCACCTCATATATATGGTTAATCAAAATTGAATACCGATGTGCACCCCCTCACTGAAGGTTTCAAGATTATATATATTTTGTACATATATCTTCAATCATATTGTTCATATTTCATTATAATGAGCGTAAACCTTATGATGTGGACTAAAAGAAAGTAGTACATGTCTCAAAATTCTTGCTACAACTTGGCATTTGAGGTTGAGGCTTGTCTATTACAAAATTGTGTTCTCTCCTACATGTAGGACTTAATATGAATTTACTTTGGGATCTAGAGGTAATTTAAGGTAGAGGGATATAAATAATTTAAATGCATACATTTATAAAATTGATAACATTTGATACTTGCTCAATCCAGATGGGACCTTAAAGGGCTCTACATGACAATTTTCATGCAGTAATAACAAGTTAGAGGCTTTCATCATGTGAATTATTTACTAGACATGATTTGATTGGATTGATGCCATTCTTTAAACATTATTGGCTTCTATGTATGTATGATAAATTTGTGAATAGGCCTTAGTTGGATTAGTTGGATTGGTGATGAAACATGTCTAAGTATCAAAGATGTGTATATCTGATAACTCTAATAATTATCTAGGTGTACTAAACCTACACATGTGAAAATATTTGATTGGATTGGGCATCTTAAAGCTCTAACTAATATGATGCTTCTAAAATGAGTGATAGTTAGATCTCTAACACAAATATATGTGTCTACAAGATACACACATGCATGTATCTATTTAGATCAGGCCTCATAGGGATATGATAGAGCTCTTTAACACATCTAGGACCTGACACCTCTAACAATATTGACACTTCCAAGCACATACGAGGTACACATGGTGATATGTAATTGGATTTGGCCTCTCAGGGCATTGTCAACTCTAAAACTTCTAGGACTTGATGCATCTCTAATAGCTTTAACACTTTTGGGTGTATGAGGTACACACATGGCATAACAGGGTTTAATTATAGGGGCAATTCAATCAAAGAGGCATGGGAGGCCAATTTGAACCACTTCTTGACATAACTATATAAGATCATGATATATGATTTGGGATAAAATTAAGTATGATTTTATCTATCATGAATTGAACTAATTAGTTAATTGGTTCAATTAGGGATGTAATTTGGGTAAAATTGAGCCTCTAAACTAAATTTATGGCCCAATTAATTGTATAATATATATGCAACATGAATGACTTAATTGACCTTAATTTAATAAAAAATGTAAATACGAATGCAAATGTGGCAAATTTCAACCCATTAAAACTAAATTAGAGTCTACGATGTGATTTAAAGGGTTAAATTAGGTCATGTTTTGTGAATATGTTGATCGTAAACCCTAATTTATCACTTGAGCATGTATAGTTCCCCTAAATCCTAATTTCATGACATATACACATGTACAAACCCATTACAATAAACCCTAACCCTAAATCCTAATTTTATAACAAACACAACCCCTAATTTCCTTGATTTCATCACAAATGCATTAATTCATGAATGTGATTAGTGCCAATTTGTGAACCTATTATTAACGTAGTTTTGTAAGGACCTATGATGGGATTTTGGGCAAAATTAGCTCATTTTGACTTTCATATTGAGCCTTATTACATCATTCATTAGTCTTATTGATTCATAGTCTTATCAAGAGTCTTATTGCATCATGTATTGGAGATTTATGCATCATATTAAGCCTTATTACATCATATGATAGCCTAATTGCATCATATTAGAGATTTATTGCATCACATGATAGTCTTATTACATCACATGATAGTCTTATTGCATCATATGATAGTCTTATTGCATCATATTGAGCCTTATTTCATGATATGATAATGTTATTTTAACATTTGATAATCTTATTACATCATATTAGGGATTTATGCATCATATTATAGTCTTATTGAGTGTTATTACATCATATTATAGTATTATAGTAGAAAAATGTATTGAATATGAGACTTTTTGCTTGTTTTTATAATATATGAATATACTTCAAGGAATGCGTACACATTCCTTAAAGTAAAAAACAAAAAATCACTTTTTAATTTGTATTTTTATCCCTAATTGATATTGATGTCCCCAAAAAAATTCCCTATGTACTCTACATACTTTCTTGGTTGCAATTTTTTTTGGACCCCACATTTGAAGTACTTTCTTGGTTGCTTTTGTCAAAATGGGCTCTAGTTCACATTCAGAGAAGAATAAGAAGTTGAAGAATAAAACATTGGAGTAATTATAAGAGTTGAAAAAAAAAACAAGGTACGAATACAATTCATTCCAGACAAGGTACAAGCATTAACGTTGATGAGCCAAATGTCTTAGATAATGAGACAATTGACAATAATAAATTGAATAATAATGAAATTTATTATAATGAATTGAATTATGATGAAATTTACAATAATGAATTGAATTATGATGAAATAAAAAATAAAAAATTAGATAATGTTGGAAATTCACATTCAAAGTTTAAAGTTTTTGATTAGGTTGATGAAGAGCCTATGCATGATACTTTACCCATAAACAATGAATAAAATTTAATGGACTCAAATAATGATGAAATTAACAATGAAGAAAATTTCATGCAAACATATAATGAAGAAAATTTCATGCAAACATATAATGATTTCGAAACACCATCTAAATGGATTCCACCAACAATAATACCTCCAAGAATTATGCATAGAAAAGATAAGTACTTAATTGAAGTTGATGAAAATATTTTGAATCCAATGCATAACAAAATGTTTGACTGCCATTCAATAATATTGGTTCAAGAAATTTGGTATAGTTTCTTTCATAGATTAGAGTATGATAGTCAAAGATGTCAATTATTTGTTTCGTTGATGAAATTGGTTAAGATGAGACCTATAATGTACACATTAGGACTAATAAAATTTAATATGGATAATGAAAATGATGAAATTATTGAAAATCTACATGATGCATATCATATTGTACGCCCAAAATCATGCAACAAAAATTGTAATGCTGCCTGATGTATAATGATAACTTGTGCAATAAGTACTGAAATAGGGAAAAAATGATTGATTTCAAAAACAAGTCGAACATGATATAAATAGAAAAACATAATTAAAAGCAATTGTAAGACGTGAAAGACTTAATGAACCTAATACGAAAGAGCTCTAGGCATTCTCTGATAGACTTCTATGAAAGGACAAGGCTATAGCTAATGCTTTGAAAGACTTACTCGCACAATTTTGAAAAGATAATACAAGAGTTTTGCCCAATGCAAGAGATGTAGTGAAAAGAAGAGTTGGTTCTCATAAAAATGAACCACATCTAAAAAATCTATTGGATATGACTCAAACATATTTATACTTTAAGTTTTTGGAAAAACATCCACAAATTGCTATTAGTCAAAGACTTTTTGAGATGGCCAAACCTTTTTATGTAAAAATAAATCATGCACACACCATTTGTTGTTGTAGGCAACCTATTGAATTTTTAATTCACTATGATGTTTTTCTCCATATTCATTATACTTTGCATACTGCTAACATTTTTCAAGAGTGTGGCATAGAAGTTTTTCTAAAATCAACCAGGGAATTTATTTCAAATATTTTTTGTGAAAGACTAGATGGATAGTTATTTTATAAGAAAGCATGTTTGGATGGAAATTGCAGCATTTGTAGTGGATTACCAAAATTGAAAAAATGTATCCATGAGGAGTGTACAAGTGCAATTAGACAAGAATTAGTTGGTTTGAGCAAATACAATTCTATGACTTATCAAGCAAAATATGGTAAAGAAGCGAAAAGGTGTGAACTTGTAATGAAAGAGATACCTATTTCAAAATTTATGGTTGAATTCATGGATAAAATTATTTGTAAGTATGCAACGCACACACATAGGGCTAAAAGGTTGGATGAATATTTCAAGCTAAATAAGGACACATTCCACTTGATTCTATTATTTCAGTAGTTGACTTTACTAAAAATTACACATTCAAACCACAAATGGAAGTTCAATCACATTATTACAACTCAACATAAATTGCCATATTCATGCATATAGCATTCATGCATGCACTTAATAGTATAGAGGAAGATCAAAAAATATTAAGGGATTGCCATTTCTATATCATTGATGATTTATCACATTGTACAGATTATGTGCAAGCTTTTTTTGTTAAATTATTTGGACAATTGATTCAGAGGAACATTATTTTCAAATGACATTACATTTGATTAGATAATTACACACCATAATTTAAGAATGCATGGATATTTTATTGGTTGAGCAGGATGCATGTTACTACTAGTGTATAACATATTTGGAGTTTCACTAAGGCTAGACATGGAAAAGGGGAGCATGATGGTGTTGGAGTATGTGTAAAAAGAACCGCTGCAAGGGAGGAGTTAAAATATGACAATGTTGCTAATTTGATTGACACAAAAACTATGGTTGACTAATGTAATGATAACATATGTCACGGTACTCAAGTAAATTATACTATTCATAGACATTTTTGGTTAATAAAGGAAAAAAACTTGGAAAAATATGAGGATTATATAATTCTAATAGGTTCAAGTGAGATCCACTCATTTCATATCTCAAATGCAGGGTTTTGGACTATTCATATGTGACACTTGCAATGCTTTTGTTCTGCATGCATGGACTTTGTTTGGAATGAGTGTGAGTCACAAGAGTGGATGGATGACTAGAGTTCCAAACCTCTAATTCCAATCAACACATATCAGGTTCCACCAGCATTGCAACTTATATACATGACATGCTCACATGCCTTTGATATCTGATCTAGTATAGCCAAATAGAAGATTAATCTTTATGTACTATTTATTCTCATAATCTATCTTCCTAATGTCATTAATTTTTTTTAATGATGAAAAAATGTTTTTGTAGTTATTAAAGATGAGGACAATGAAGAGGGAACATATTACTTATGTCAATGTATAGATGGAAAACAAAATTGACTTCTCCTATCGTAGATGGAGAAAACATTAATTATCCCACTGGGTCTATGGTAGTCACTGTAACTTGGCTTCAATGATATCCTATAAAAAATTCAAATGTGTGGTTGTTTAAAGACTTTAAAACTCATAGGAATATTCTACACTATTCAAATTTGGTTCTTGCAACAAATATTCAATTGCAAAAATATCATGGGAGGACAAGAAATAAGAATCTATAGAAAGTTTGTGAGTCAAACCATGAAGCTATTCTTGATACTATCAAAATTAGAGTAGATCCAAGTGGTTTATTAGATTTAAATGTACAGGTATGTTGACTTATAAAATGTAGATGTAATCCATTTTACCAAATGTTTTTAATTTTGTAGGTAGTGCGTGTTTAAATTTCATCTTTAATTACATACTAACATTTTTTTGTAGGTTAATGGTGCCAAATCAGCGTCCACCTTCACATGGTTGGCATAATTAGTAAAGAATTTAATATTTTTGAAGTTAAGAGAAGCTTAATAAAATTAATTGGTGTTTTTACACTCTTAAACAATTTCTCATGACAAGTTTATTTCTCTTTATATCCTTCCAAACACATTTATTGTCAGTGTTTTTATGCTCTGGAACAGTAGTGAAAATGCACTCATAGGTTGATCCAGGTGGATCTCTCCATTTGTGAAAAAATAAAAGTTTCTAAATTTAGTTAAAATCATTTGCACATTTTAGTACTCGTCAAGATCTTTCTAGCGCTTTTCACGGTTCAAAAAATAGAGCCCGAATGCTTAAGATATATCCAATTGAAGAAATCATGCAACAAGGGTGTCAAAAGTGACATGGCACATTTTAGAAATGCCAAGTGGACCAATATCCATTTGACACATGGTAAATAAATAGAGGTCAAAAGAAATTTTGTTAGGTGTTTTATTTATGCACATGATATTTGACATTTTCAAATGGAAATAGGAGCCAAACCTCCACACCACAAACACTAAAATATGCATCCCTCCTTTCTAGGCATTGACTAAGCTAGGTGGCAGCCAAAGTTGGTGCCCAAATCCTTTCCATTTAAAAACTTCAACAAACTTGTTATTTTAAGCATTAAAACAGCCGTTTCTCAGCAAATGTGGGACTAATTCCTTGGTCAAAGCACACTCATGGAGGAAGGACGCCCTTGCCCACATCCCCAGGCACCTAGAATGGAGGAAGGCAGTTTTGAACTTGAGACCTGGCGCCTAAAAGGATAAGGCCTTGACCACTTCAGCCATGGTGGTTGAAGTGTTATAAAAGGGAGTAATTTTTACTTGTATTGATGAAAATATGACTATGTTTTATTTTTAAGAGGCTAAGAGCTAGATAAGAGCTTGGAGATGGCTTTAGCAAGTGGATATTAATCCAATTTCTGACCTCTATACACAGGGTAAGCCTTTTAGTTATTATTTTTAATTAAAAGAAAATCTTATTTTTTTGTATAAACCAATAGTTGAAGTGAAAGGACCAAAACACATTTAGAAGGGGTTGAAGATTGAGGAAGGATTCCGTGTGATCAAGCTTGAGTTTATCAGTGAAGGTGGAATTCTTGGACAAAGATCAGGCCTGAGGGAAGTTGTGCAATGTTTCCAAATAATTTGTAAGCCATTTGTTGCACAAATTTAATAGAAATGGTCCTCACTATTGGGCAGACCCAGACACGTAGGCAATCAATGCCGAACTCCGTTATCAATTTTATGTGGTAATTTGTCATGATTGCATGTTTTATTTTCAAGTATTCTAATGTTTAATTAATCAAGAGATCATGTAATATTTGAAAAATTGACAATTTATGACATTTAATTTTTAAAACAAAATCCATTTTTATTGGTGAATGGAAGATATCATTCTTTTTGACAATTCTAATCCAATTCGATAACCAAGAATAATTTGCCAAACAATTTGCAAGTTCTTTTGAGTATTTTCAATAATTTGTTTATTTTTTAGAAATTCAGAATCTGTACGTTTAAAACTTCACTTTGAGTTTTTCAGTGGTGTTTACAGATCAAGTTGGTATCAGAGTAGTTGATGAATAGGGATTTAATAGTTGGTTGTTGTTTTTGCTTCTATTTCGGCATTTGTTTTGATTTTTGTGATTTGATAGGTGCAATGGGCAAGTTATCAAACAGAGCCAAGCTTGATGAGCTTGAAGCATATAACCAACAAATCTAGGAAGAGAATGCTTTTTTGAGAGCAAGATTGTACTCCTTGGATGAGGAGATTGCCCAATTGAAAATGGAGTTACGAACCAAGGATAAGCTCATGGAAAAACTACATAATGGTGGACAAGTGAAGGATTTGCCTTTCACTGTAGATGCAGGCACTATGACGGATGAAAACATTATAAGTGCATGTAAGTCATCAATTGATTTTCCTTCCCATGAAGAATCTAGTAACAATGATTTTGGTAAATTTGAACAATATACAAAAGGAATAGGTTCAAAATTACTTGTTAAAATGGGATTTAATGGAAAAGGCCTAAGAAAATATGGCCAAGGTGACACTAACCCCATTTAGGTAGAGAATAAGCCTAATCATGCAGGGTTAGGATACATATCTGGTATTCAGAATGAAACAAGTGAATGCTCTGAGAAAGCAAAATCAAGATGTGCTATGGAGAAGTGTAAACCATCTGGGATGGAAAGTAAAACACATTTTTTTTTGTCACATTTGCAATCATGTTGATTCTAATTCTACTAGACAACATAAATATTCCAATTTTCCTTTTGATTATGGTACACAAAATTTGTGGCACATTTATCCATGCAATTTTTCTGGATTGTCTAATCATTGTGTAGCCAAATGTTGGAAACGTAAATCTTTGTTAGGAAATATTTTGAAAGACTATTCTCCTAAATAGAATTCTGAGAGTAGCAATAAGAATATGTTTTTCAATAGAGTGGACAAAAGGTTTTGTACTCATTGTAACAGAAGTGGACATCGGGTTGAAAAGTGTTGGAGACTTCAACCATCACACCATCCTAGAAATGGTAAGATTAAGATGGTCTATAAACCTATCAATGAGGTAATTAATGAAGTTAAATCAACTCATACAAATGTTACTAAATCCACTAAAGAAATCTCACCAACTAATCAGGAAAATTTGATTAAGAGGGTTGGTAAACAATTTTTGACATTCATGTTGTCATGATTAGTGGATGCATTCATGTTGCAAAGCAATTTTGGGATCTTTGTTGTATGCATAAAGGACATTCACCATGCTTTGAATGTTGATATGGTTTATTGGAGTGGCCCGTAGAGAACAACCAAGGGACAGGTTAAACATACTTGGAATATTTTCTCATGTTTGGGATTTTGAAACTTCATTTTTAAACCTTGACAACAGTATATGCAGTTTATATGGACATGGGTAGTATGTCTATTTTGAAAAATTTGCATTGCAGTTTATATGTTGTCTTTTATATTGTGTAAATAGAGGCTTATAAGACCCTTTATGGGCATCGTTTGTAATTGTGCTAATTATACAAACTATTTGTAGCCATGCATGATATTTGCACATTCTCTAAGACCCTTATTCATTTTTGGGCATTTTATTGTAACTGTCAATTGTGGTTACAAATAGCGTGTAAAATTATTACACTAACAAATTGGTTTGCAGTTGCACTTGGTGAACAATTTGCAGTGATTGGCAGATGCACCATTTTTGAGATGCAACATTTGAGCAAGTAGTGTGTTTCTATCCACAATGTGGCAATGGGTAGATATTTGTTTTTCAATGACATTTCAAGGATTCAATTTGAATTTTGAATCGTTATTATGATATGTTGTAGTGATGTTTTTGCAAAAGCATTTTAAATGGAGACCATGCTTTTGGGGTCCAAAAGCGCTTAGTGGGGAGGTTTGATCCAGGTGGATCTCTCCATTTGTGAAAAAATAAAAGTTTCCAAATTTAGTTTAAATCATTTGCACATTGTAGTACTCGTCAAGAGCTTTTTAGTGCTTTTCATGGTTCAAAAAATAGAGCCCGAATGCTTAAGATATATCCAATTGAAAAAATCATGCGACAAGGGTGTCAAAAGTGACGTGGCACATTTGAGAAATGCCAAGTGGACCAATATCCATTTGACACATGGTAAATAAATAGAGGTCAAAATAAATTTTGTTAGGTGTTTTATTTATGCACATGACATTTGACATTTTCAAATGGAAATAGGAGCCAAACCTCCACACCACAAACACTAAAATATGCATCCCTCCTTTCTAGGTGTTGACTAAGCTAGGTGGCAGCCAAAGTTGGTGCCCAAATCCTTTCCATTTAAAAACTTCAACAAACTTGTTATTTTAAGCATTAAAACAGTTGTTTCCCAGCAAATGTGGGACTAATTCCTTGGTCAAAGCGCGGTCATGGAGGAAGGACGCCCTTGCCCACATCCCCAGGCACTTAGAATGGAGGAAGGCAGTTTTGAACTTGAGACCTGGCACCTAAAAGGATAAGGCCTTGACCACTTCAGCCATGGTGGTTGAAGTGTTATAAAAGGGAGTAATTTTTACTTGTATTGATGAAAATATGACTATGTTTTATTTTTAAGAGGCTGAGACCTAGATAATAGCTTGAAGATGGCTTTAGCAAGTGGATATTAATCCAATTTCTGACCTCTATACACAGGGTAAGCCTTTTAGTTATTATTTTTAATTGAAAGAGAATGTTATTTTTTTGTATAAACCAATAGTTGAAGTGAAAGGACCAAAGCACATTTAGAAGGGGTTGAAGACTGAGGAAGGATTCCATGTGACCGAGCTTGAGTTTATTAGCAAAGGTGGAATTCTTGGATAGAGATCAGGCCTGAGGGAAGTTGTGCAACATTTCTAAATAATTTGTAAGCCATTTGTTGCCCAAATTTAATAGAAATGGTCCTCACTATTGGGCGAACCTAGAGATGTAGGCAATTAATGTTGAACTCCGTTATCAATTTCATGTGGTAATTTGTCATGATTACATGTTTTATTTTCAAGTATTCTGATTTTTAATTAATCAAGAGCTCATGCAATATTTGAAAAATTGACAATTTACGACATTTAATTTTTAAAACAAAATCTGGTTTTATTGGTGAATGGAAGATATCAATCTTTTTGACAATTCTAATCCAATTCGATAACTGAGAATACTTTGCCAAACAATTTGCAATTTCTTTTGAGTATTTTCAAGAATTTGTTTATTTTTGAGAAATTCAAAATCCGTACGTTTAAAACTTCACTTTGAGTTTTTCAGTGGTGTTTACGGATCACAGGTGGAAGTGGATGTCACAGTTGTTAGAACACATGTAATTTTTCTATACATATATATATATATATATATATATATATATATATATATATATATATATATATATGTATGTATGTATGTATGTATGTATATGTATATGTGCTTGAAGTGGTATATTTTCACCTACTGATCCCAGAGGCAAAATTGTTAGTTAGAGGTCAAGAAGTTGTCTCTTCACTGCCAAAAAGTTGCATTTTTGGACCCTTTACTGCAACTTCTACCATGGATTGATCTTAGAGGTGATTAAGACTATATTTAAGGTAAAATTAGAGGAATTTCCCATGTACATGAATGATCTTGCGATTCCTCCATATGACTTACATTTTTGGTTTTATGCATACCTGAAGTTAGGCTAAAAATCAACATCTTTCTTGTATTGGGAAGGGCATTCTTGAGCCTGAAATGGGTGGTGGGTTTGTTATCCAGGCCAGATGGGAGGCCAAAAACCTAGTTCTAGATGTTATCCACCCCTTTGGATATGTTGGTAGTGCCACTTTTTAGCCAACAAGCATCATATTATAGTCTTATTGAGTGTTATTGCATCATATTATGGTATTATAATAGAAAAAATGCATTGAATATGAGACTTTTTGTTATTGTAGGCAACCTATTGAATTTTTTATGCACTATGATGTTTTTATCCATATTCATTATACTTTGCATACTACTAACATTTTTCAAGAGTGTGGCATAGAAGTTCTGCTAAAATCAACCAAGGAATTTATTTCAAATATTTTTTGTGAAATACTAGATGGATAGATTTTTTATAATAAAGCATGTTTGGATGGAAATTGCAGCATTTGCAGTGGATTTCCAAAATTTAAAAAATGTATCCATGAGGAGTGTACAAGTGCAATTAGGCAAGAATTAGTTCATTTGAACAAATACAATTCTATGACTTATCAAGCAAAATATGGTAAAGAAATGAAAAGGTGTGAGCTTGTAACGAAAGAGATACCTGTTTCAAAATTTATGGTTGAATTCATGGATAAAATTATTTATAAGTATGCAAGGCACACACATAGGTTTAAAAGGTTGGATGAAAATTTTAAGCTAAACAAGGACACATTCCCACTTGATTCTATTGTTTCAATAGTTGACTTTACTAAAAATTACACATTCAAACCACAAATGGAAGTTCAATCGCATTATTACAACTCAACATAAATTGCCATATGCATGCATATAACATTCATGCATGCACCTAATAGTACAGAAGAAGATAAAAAAATATTAAGGGATTATCATTTCTATATCATTGATGATCGATCACATTGTATAGATTATGTGCAAGCTTTTTTTGATAAGTTATTTGGACAATTGATTCAGAGGAACATTATTTTCAGATGACATTACATTTGGTCAGATAATTACACACCACAATTTAAGAATGCATGAATATTTTATTGGTTGAGTAGGATGAATGTTACTACTGGCATAGAACATATTTGGAGTTTCACTAATGTTGGTCATGGAAAAGGGGAGCATGATGGTGTTGGAGCATGTGTAAAAAGAGCCATTGCAAGGGAGGAGTTAAAATATGACAATGTTGTTAATTTGATTGATGTAAAAACTATGGTTGACTAATGTAATGATAACATATGTCATGGTACTCAAGCAAATTCTACTATTCATAGACATTTTTGGTTAATAAAGGAAAAAGACTTGGAAAACTATGAGGATTGTATAACTCTAACAGGTTCAAGTGAGATCCACTCATTTCATAGCTCAAATGCAGGTTTTTGGACTATTCATATGTGATACTTGGCATGTTTTTGTTCTACATGCATGGACTTTGTTTGGAATGAGTGTGAGTCACAAGAGTTGATGGATGACTAGAGTTCCAAACCTCTAATTCCAATCAACACATATCAAGTTCCACCAACATTTCAACTTATAGACATGACATCCTCACATGACTTTGATATCTGATCTAGTATAGCCAAGTAGAAGATTAATCTTTATGTACTATTTATTCTCATAATCTATCTTCATAATGTCATTAATTTTTTTTTATGATGAAAACCATGTTTTGGTAGTTATTAAAGATGAGGACAATGAAGAGGGAACATATTACTACTTATGTCAATGTGTAGATGGAAAACAAATTGACTTCTCCGATCGTAGATGGAGAAAACATTAATTATTCCACTGGGTCTGTGGTAGTCACTGGAACTTAGCTTCGATGATATCCTATAAAAAATTCAAATGTATGGTTTTTTAAAGACTTTGAAACTCACAGGAAGATTCTACACTATTCAAATTTGGTTCTTGCAATAAATATTTAATTGCAAAAATATCATGGGAAGCGAAGAAATAAGAATCTATAGAAATTTTGCAAGTCGGACCATGAAGCTATTCTTGATACTATCAAGATTAGAGTAGATCCAAATGGTTAATTGGATTGAAATGCACATGTATGTTGACTTATAAAATGTAAATGTAATCAATTTTACCAAATGTTTTTAATTTTGTAGGCAGTACGTGCATAAATTTCATCTTTAATTACATACTAACATTTTTTTGTAGGTTAATGGTGCCAAATCAGCGTCCACCTTCACATGGTTGGCATAATTAGTAAATAATTTTATTTTTTTTGAAGTTAAGAGAAGCTTAATAAAATTAATTGATGTTTATTTCTCATGACAAGTTTATTTCTCCTTGTAGCCTTCCAAACACATTTATTGTCAGTGTTTTTATGGTTTGGAACAGTAGTGAAAATGCACTCGCAGGTGGAAGTGGGTGTCACGGTTGTTAGAACACATGTAATTTTCCTATATATATGTGCTCGAAGTGGTGGATTTTCACCTACTGATACCAAAGGCAAAATTGCTAATTAGAGGTCAAGAAGTTATCTCTTCACTGCCAAAAAGTTGCATTTTAGGACCCTTTACTGCAACTTCTACCATGGATTGCTCTTAGAGGTGATTAAGACTAAATTTAATTAAAAATTAGAGGAATTTTCCATGTACATGAAGGATATTATGATTCCTCCATATGACTTACATTCTTGGTTTTATGCATGCATGAAGTTAGGCTAAAAATCAACATCTTTCTTGTATAGGGAAGGGCATTCTTGAGCCCAAAATGGGTGGTGGGTTTGTTATCTAGGCCAGATGGGTGTCCAAGAACCTAGTTATAGATGTTATCCACCCCTTTGGATGTTTTGGTAGTGCCATTTTTTAGCCAACAAGCATCAAAAATTGAGTTCTCAGATCATAGCTTCAACTTTGACAACATTTGTTGTTAGTGTTTCTGTGCTCTGAAACAACAGTGAAAATGCACTTACAGGTGGAAGTGGGTGTCATAGTTGTTGGATCATATGTGATTTTCCTATATAAACATGCTTGAAGTGGTGTATTTGTACCTACCGATCTCGAAGGTAAAGTTGATAGTTGGAGGTCAATAAGTTATCTCTTCACTGCTAAAAAGTTGCATTTTAGGACCCTTTACTACAACTTCTAACACAGATTGCTCTTCGAGGCATTTTAGACTAATTTAGGGTGTAATTACAGGACTTTCCCATGCACAAAAAATATTTTATGATTCTTCCATAAAACTTACAATTTTGGTTTTATGCGTGCCTGAAGTTAGGCTAAAAATCAACATCTTTCTTGTATTGGGAAGGGCATTTTTGAGCCCAGAATAGATGGTGGGTTTGTCTTCTAGGCTAGATGGGAGGCTAATAACCTAGTTATGGATGTTATATATCCCATAGAACATGTTGGCAATGCTAATTTTCAGCTAATAAGCACCTAAAATTGAGTTCCTAGACTGTAGTTTCAACTTTGATAACATTTGTTGTCACTATTTATGTGCTCTAAAATAGTAGTGAAAATGCACTTATGGGTGGAAGTGAGTGTCATAGTTTTTGGAACATGTGTAATTTGCATATATAGATGTGATAAAAGTGGTAGATTTGCACCTATCGGTCTTAGAGGCAAAGTTGTTATTTAGAGGTGAAGAAGGTGTCTCTTCACTACTAAAAAGATGCATTTTAGGACCTTTTACTGCAACTTCTACCACATATTGCTCTTAGAGGTGCTTCAGACTAGATTCAGGGTAAAATTAGAATAATTTCCCATGCACACAATGGATATCATGGTTCCTCCATATGACTTATAGTTTTGGTTTTATGCATGCCTGAAGTTAAGCTACAAATCAACATCTTTCTTGTATTGGGAAGGGAATTCTTGAGCCCAGAATGGGTGGCAGGTTTGCCATTCAGGCTAGATGGGAGGCCAAGAACTTGGTCCTAGATGTTATACTCCCATTTGAACCTGTTGGCAGTGCCAATTTTTATCCAATAAGCACCAAAAATTGAGTTCTTATACCGTAACTTCAACTTTAATAATATTTATTGTTAGTGTTTTTGTGCTCTCAAACAGTAGTGAAAATGCACCTATGGGTGGAAGTGGGTGTCATAGTCATTGGAATACATGTAATTTTGCTATTTAGATGCATTTAAGCTAGTGGATTTACACTTTCTAGTCCTAAAGGCAAAGTTACTAGTTGAAGTTCAAGAAGTTGTCTCTTCACTACCAAAAAGTTATATTTTAGGACCCTTTAATACAACTTCTGCCATAAATTGCTCTTAGAGGTGTTTCAAAATAGATTCAGGGTACAATTAGAGGATTTTCCCTCACACATAGTGGATATTATGGTTCCTCCATATGACTTACAGTTTTGGTTTTATACATGCCTTAAGTTAGGCTAAAAATCAGCATCTTTCTTATATTTGGTAGGGCATTCTTGAGCCCAGAATGGGTGGTGGGTTTGTCATCCAGGCTAGATGGGAGGCCAAGAACCTAGTCTTGGACATTATCCACCCCTTTGAATGTGTTGGAAATGCCATTTTTAAGCTAATAAGCACTAAAAATTGAGTTTTCAGACTATAGCTTCAACTTTGATAACATTTATTGTTAATGTTTTTGTGCTCTAAAACATTAGTGAAAATGTACCTGCAAAGGAATTTTGTGTCACAATCATTGAAACACGTGTAATTTACCTATTTATATGCATTCAAAGTAGTGGATTTACACCTACCAGTCTCAGAGGCAAAGTTGTTAGTTGGAGGTAGATGATATTATGACAAAAAATTTGGTGAGGATTTGAGCCTTTGAAACATTGTCTCATTCAAGATATAGAACTTTTGGTTAGAATAGGCCTAATTAGGCCTAGTTTGGGGGTTTCTATCAAAGAAAGTCATAACCAAGATAATATTAAAGTGTTTTAACTTTTTTAGGAGTTGAAGGGTGATATAGGGTGCCCTAAAGTGTTCTTACATCTTTAATAAAGGCCACAGGTTAATCAAACAAAGGGAAAAATAGTGAAAATAGGGTTACAAGCCTAAATAAAGTATTATGACTTTGAGGTGTGGTAGGAATGGAATAGAGTGTTTGGTCACTTTAGAATTGTTTAGAAAAGTGTGTAATGATTAGTTAAGGTCATAAATGTAATGAATTTGATTCTTAGCAGCTTAAACCAAGGAATGGTCCTAGAGACCTAATGGACTACATAGTGTGAAGGACAATGAACACCCTAGGAGAAGTATTGAAAGGTGAAGTAGGTTTGGAAACTTGAAAGAATTTTGGGAAAGAATGTTTTGACCATTTGAGACAATTCAAGCATTGTTATTATACTCTTGAAACCTAAAGTGAGATTTGGTCCTTAGAACCCAAGGGGTTGTGCCTAGTCAAAACTAGTGAAGAGACTACAAGCATCAAGTCATCAAGTACATTGAAATCAGTTGGAATGATGAGTTTTAAAATTATAATAAATTATATACATCAAAAATCAATTCAAAAGAGGATGATGACTCATTTGTGAAATTTGACCAAGTAGACATGTGTCACTAGCTTTTGCCAAATTGGGCCTACAGGACAAAATATGTTGGATCTAATCACAAAATGTGGTGGAGAGGCTCAATATGACCTAATATACCCATTAAATATTTTTTTTTGGATTATTTATGATGGAAAATATTCATTATTTTAGTACAGTCAACCCTATGTCAAATCATGGTCAACATTGGAGCCTACCTTAGATAAATTGGTCATTTTGGGGCATCTATAGGTTGAGTCAAATCATGAAATTTGGTAATAATGGTCTCCATGACCTAAAAAAACATTAAATTAAATAATAAATCTAATATAAAGAGTGAAATTACCCACTATTTTTACACTTTCCTCTTGCAGTCAAGAAGGCATCCATTGGAGATTTCTAGAAGTTTTGTTAGTTCTAGATGTCAGGAAGTAGTTTAGGGATTGGAGAGATATTAAAACCATATAATATGATGTTGGAAACATATATTGTCCTATATAAGTGATATCATTTATGTTTTTCATGCAAAATTTTCAAGAAAGACAATTTTTTGCATGAAGGAATCATGCAGGCAGCTCAAGGTAAATTATGGTAAAAAGGGTCTACAAGACAAAGTACATATCCAAATGACTTAAAACTTGTTAATATTGGTATTCATGACCTATTATACCAATATATCATCTTGGGAAGTTCATATGATAATTTTAAGTTCTTTATAATTTATCATAATCCACTCCATGTCTAATAATGGTCATTATTCATGCAGGCATAATTTTTGGAGTTTTAAGCTGTGTTTTAGGGTTCCAAGATTAGAGAAGTATTTTATAAGTATGGTAAGATGGTTTTAAACCTATTAAAAACATTTCAAGTGTGTTCACACTCCAAACTTCATGCAATCCCTGTAGGCAATCTCAAAGGCATAAAGGCAAAGTTGGTTTTTTTATCATTAGAAAGGTGATATGAGATATTTTAGATGTTATGAGGATGTTTTCATGAAAATAAGATCAGTGGGAAGGTAAAATTTGTCCTTTAGAGAGTATTTAAAGGGCATGGGAAACCCTAGATTAACAAGCTTCAGGCATTTCTAAGAGATTTAACCATGGGAACTTAATAAAACTTTGTAATTTTTCTCCCCTATACATGTACAAGGTGAATCAAAAGGTTTTAACCTGAGATTGTTGGATATGTACGGATTATCGGACTAAGGGTTTGGAATAGTGATAATTAGGTCTAAATGAGGGTAGGCTAATGAAGGAAATGATAGTTAGAGGTGTAGTTGGGATATGAAATTTGACATAGACATGAAAAATAATAGAGTGTACTTATGAATACCCTTATAATCTCTTGAGAAATCATAACATTTCCGTACAAGGAAAAATACATTAAAAAAAGGCTACAAGCCTTGAGAGAACATTGTGTCCATAAGGTGTGGAATGCTAGTATGTAATTTTTTGAGTACTTGAAAGGGGTTATACCAGGTATGTTATGATCATCTAAGACCATATGTGACAATAGGTTGAGCTCTTGAAACATAGAGAAAGATTTGGTCCTTGAAACCCAAAGAAGGTGCCTAGGAAGAAACTAGAAAGAGATTGAGAGGAATTTTGTGAATTAGACATGAATGGAATGAGGTAAAGGATGTATGGATAGAGTTTAATGCCATCAAGGAGGTGTTACTAAGAGTACAAAGAATAAGTACTTCGTGTAAGAAGATAAATTAAGTCCAAAGAGTCAAAAGAGGGGATAACTTGTGAAAGAAGATTCAAATCAAACCATAGAAAGTGAATGTCATCAGTTGGGTTTAGAACTAGATAATGATGTTTTTGTATACTTATCCTCCATACCTCTGCATCAACATATAAACATAATTCAAATTTGATCACTGATATTCTTAATTTCTTACAAGGGTATGATTTGCAACATTATTCTAAAAAGTTATTCTCAATCTCATAACATTTGTAATCCTTAAGAATACTTCAAAACCAATCATTTTTAATACTCTAAACACAAGTGATTCAAACAAGATTTACTTCATTGGTTTTCTTAAATATTCATGTATAAAATAAGAATGCCATATATAAGCATACAATGTCAATAATACATGCATTTCCATATAGGCATACAAAAAATTACATCATGTCTAACAACATAGTATCTAATCTTGGGTGAATACATCATATATGCATGTACAATGCCAAAAATGTGTACATTACCATATAGGCATATAAAAAAGTACAGCATATACAACATCTTAATCATCAAATAGTCTCCCTCTCTTTCTCTTCTTCGTAGAAGATTCTCCTTGGGATGCCCTAATTGTAGATGGAGATATCCCAAATGCCTTAGATTATTCCAAGGTTTAACTACAAGTACTATGCTCATAGATCGCTTGTAGTTAAACTGGTTCAAATACAAAAATTATCATAAAATTAATAAGTATACATGAAAACAAGTTAATAAACTCATGTTTTAAACTATAATAAAAAAATCATTTTAACATGCACTTATTGCAATCTCATGGTCCTCATTAATTTGTCATTGACGTTTGACTAGGATAGTACCAAGTTCAGCTCCATGAATAGGCATGTAAAATGATGAAGAAACATGAGAAGCTATCATAGTAGTCATCTGAATCAGACTATCAAATGTCATATGACAGCCCTGCATACACAATACATTTGTGCATATAAGTTATATTTGGCAAAATATTTATTAAAATTATTAAAATAAAAGTACTAAATTACAATTCAAAATTACAAGTGAATATACATACCTCAGTGAGTGCCTATGCATATGAAATTGCAAAAGCAATGCTTGAGTCTGTCTCAACTCATAATGATGAAGGAGTGTCCACCCTACTCATCGGCTAAACAAATGATGTAATAATTAATAAGTTGGGTAATTAATTGATTAAACAAGTTGCTAACAAACTTAGCCTTGCATAAGATATGAAAAAATCTAATGAGGTCACGAGAAGCATAAATGTGACAAGTGGATATGTGCAACATGTGACTTATAACACCACATTGAAGGCAGTTGAATTGACTTGTGGATTATTATGCTCGAATGGAATCAAGATGAGAATTGAATTGCTAGCTATGACCATTTTGGATATCGATCATAGAGATTGAACCGTTATATGTGATTAGGATAACAAGGAATCAAGTACCTAGTTATGAGGCCAATATTTAAAAGAAATGAGTGGTGTGCATATTGATGAAGACATGTTATGCTCAATTGGGAAATTGATAGAAATATATTGTATCAAACAACTTTTATCAAATGAATTCTACACACACACACACACATATACATTCAATCTTATTGATTGGGATCGACCTACTTGGGAACTACATATAATGGGATATCAAGAAAATGTTCAACTCATTATTTTGGTTATTGAAAACATAGTTGATATGGAGGATGAGTTTCTAACACACACACACACACACACACACACACACACACACACACACATATATATATATCTATATGTATATATATACATTCAATCTTATTGATTGGGATTGACCTACTATGGGAACTACATATAATGGGATATCAAGCAAATGTTCAACTCATTATTTTGGTTATTGAAAACATAGTTGATATGGAGGATGAGTTTCTAACAAGTTACGCCAATCCATGTTAATACATCAAACAATAAAAATTCCAACAAAATTCTATTAGGTATTTTATATTTTCTTACATAAAATCTACCATTGATGCAATTAAGGTGTATGAATTTACATCTAGAGTATATAAGATTCACTTGAAATTATACCTCTGTATATGTATATCTTGTCGTACTGACATGGATAGATGTAGTAGGGATTGGTCCACTACCTATTTGTGATGTCGAAGGCAACATCTCCTCCTGAAACACAAAAAAAATACATATATATTATTCAATTTAAATGTGTAAATTATTTTTTACCTTTTTATTTTGTAAATATAACTTAAAAATTTAACATTAAATTTATACAAAAGATACCTGCATGTGTGTAGAGACTCCCAATGTATTCAAACCAAATGTGTGTGCCAATAACTCATTAGTCAATACCATATCCTCTAAGCCCCCTAAAGTACCACCATCATCATCTGAAGGTCTAGTGCATATAGCACTATAGCATATTCATAGGTGGGGTTAGGTACGACCACTAGCTAGAGTATCTTGAGCATCTATCTTTGAAAGTATACTCATATGATGAATGAGTGTATCAGTGTCTTAAGTGTATGCAAAGTGTTTATCTCCATAACCTCTATCATTGTAAAGGAAATCTATAGATGAAGTGGCTTTTGGGTAGGGATCCTTGTAGGCCAATTAGGTGCATGGCATGCACCTGGTCAATCCTACGTGGAGCCTTTCCCTTGGCCTTAAAACTCACCATAGTCAAAGTTGTTTAGAATTTGATTGAGGATAGACTTGTAATAGAGTTTCCTCAAAAATTACAAAGCTACCTCATGGTTATTACAAGGGGGATATTCAAACACCATCCACCATTACTCCAAAAAATTGGCTTTAATCAAATCATGTTGGCATAAGTGGATTGGGAAACATTTAGTCGTTATGGGAAATGGGGCATTAGTGGTCAAGTCGATACATAAGGCACAAATTTGATCTTTTGTTAATTTTTTTATTCACCTCAGATGTTGACAAATTTTTAGCATAATAAGCCCTAAAACTATCCATATATGACCTCCATCTATCAATTTGACTCTTTATCAAGTCAACTTGGCCTAATACTAACTCTAGGTTATTGGCCAAATAGGTACAATGGGTGTTTGTGGAAGTGGGCTCCCTCACTCTCCTAATTATCTTCTCATTTTCAATTTTGTTCTCTAATATGTGAGAAACTATATCCTCTTGACTACCTAGGGGATCTATTGTAACTATAAGAGGGTTAGGCAAAGGGTTAGGAGGGTTAGGCAGGTTGGGCGAAAGGTTAGGCAGAGGATTAGGTAGAGGGTTAGGCGGAGCATGCTAACCTGTTGGAGAAAAATAAAAAAATAAACTATGTAATTCACATTCACAAAAAATTCAAAAAAATTTATTTAATCTATAAAAAAACCTACCTCTTCTTCGTGGTGGCATCATCGATCTCACAAATGGAGGGAAAAATGAAGATTTGTAAGCCAAAATGTGAGTTGGAGGGCAAAATGAAAATTTTCAAGCCAAAACATGAATGGGAATCACCAAAATATGATTATGAAGTGGGAAAAAATGATAGAGGTTGAGGTTTTATTTTTCATTTTATAGTTTAAAGAACACATATGTGTTATGTTAACTTATAGGAATGCGTATGCGTTCCTATAACATGTAAACATTCCTATAATACATACACATTTTTATAAGTTAACATAACATGTATGCATTATTATTATAATATGTACACATTATGGCTCATGAATCTTGAGCCATAACACGTATGCATTGTAACAATAATGTGTATGCATTATGTTATAATGTGTATGCATAGTGAGTTATGTCCATGGAATGATCCCCTAACTCTGTGCACATGCCTACTAGTCTCTTCAAATATTTCATAAAATACAAAAATATTTTCAGCATCTACATATACTTTATTAGCTCCTTTGTATCTATGTGTTAGTTTCATGTTAATAGATGGTATATAAATTACTCCTACATACACATGTGTGTCATGCTTCTATTTGAGTATGATATAGGCATACACAGATATATGATCTATTCCTATTTACATTGTTGGGCCTTTACTTATGTCATATAAACATTGGGGACATCCACCTATATGATCATGATACTCACATGTTATATCATTTTATGGTCACTCTACATTATCATGTTTTAAGATCCTATACACACTTAAAAATGACTTTATCCATGATTATATCTTACATAGGGTAAACTATATGCTATGTACTTGACATTATTTTGCTAACACATTCAATCCATGGGATACTATGACATGTTTATGTCAGTTTTTTATGCTTCCCTTTATGCACTTCCTTGAGTGTTTTACCTTTCTAATGTATTGTTTATTCAAGCATTTGAATATGCTCCTTTATTTACAGCCCCATGCCTATATGTGTTTTCATTGATATTTGAATATATCATTGTTTGTTGTATGGAAACTTGAATATGTCATCCTTAATTTTATGGAAATTTAGATAAGTCATGTCCCTTTGATTGTGCATCATTTGAGCATGCCCCTTGTTTGTGGTCTCCTTAGACCATTGCCTTTTGACTTATTTTTTAGTGATGTTGTGTGTGTGCTTGATTTACTTATTGATCTTGTGTGGTTATTAACTAGACATTGTCATGATCCTTATCATGCATCTTAGGACTTCATGTGATCATATTGTTCTATGCACTTCAATGTTATATCTACCTAGACATGTTCCTCCTATATACCACATTGTTACATTTATAGATTATACAGTTGGCTTATCATTTTGAGGTGAGGTAACTATCGATTTATATTATTTCCTCACCTCAAATGGGAGGGGATATCAATGGGGGCATATCATAGAGGCATGTTCTTAACATTTGGAAAAAAATTAGATTTAATAGGGGCATGCTTTGGAAGCATATTCTACACACTCATTCAATATTTGGTACTTATATCAATTTTTAGATTTAGTGGGGGCATGTCATATAGGCATGGCTTCCACACATTCAGAATTTTTAGATTTAGTGTGGGTATGGCATATAGGCATGGCTTCCACATATTCATAGTTTCATATTCAATGGGGGCATGCCTTGGAAGCATGTTTTAATCACTTATTCATCATTCAACATATCCAAATTACAATGGAGGCATATTTTAGAAACATGTCCTCCACATTGGTACTTATTTTAGTTTTTATATTTATCCATATGTAGTGGGGGAATGCTTTGGAAGCATATTCTTCACACTTACACAATTTCCAAATTGGCCAAACCACACAATTATATAATTCAGATTCATAGTTATGATAGAATTCTATACATTGGTACCATTGTTATACACAATTTCAACATGAGCCATATCTAAGTTGTATATGTTATGCTATGTGCATCTAATATTAAAAAATCCAAATTTGTTTTAGATTTAAAAACACTCACAAATACTATCATCGCCCATTAAGATATACTTTTACACAATGATACCCAAGATGTACTTTTACGAACTATATTGATTCAATCAACTACAATAGTTGGTTTGCTTTTGGTATGGTTGAGGTGATTAAATCACTCAATCTTACCAAGTTTTCATGTTGGACTTGATTTTATCATCCAACCTTACTAATTTGATAGTATGAGTTGACTTTGTCACTCATGCTCACCAAATTATAGGTATGATTGGGTTGCATAGTTGAGTTAATCTCAACTGTTAAGTAACAACTCACCTTTTTTCCAACGTTGGGGGCATGTTCCTTCAAATCTCTCTCTCTCTATCTATCTATATAATTATATATGTGAACTTTCTAGATTTAATATATTTTTCCTAATATTAGTTTTAGAGCCTTACAATGATACATCCTTTTAAAAAACTTGCCAATAGGTAAGGTGATTACATCAATACATAGGTGTACTCCTAAACCTTGTTCTTTTAATTTCAATCTTTTCAATACTTTTAACTATAGATTATATGCATTGATTATATATTGTAACATGATCTTGGTTGCAGGTTAGTCACCATCAAAACATGTAAGTTGGACTCAATTAAATAAAAGGTGTGTTATACACACCTAAGTACATATTCCTTTCCTTTAAACTAGAAATTTAATTACTAGATTTAAGGAAGGAAAAATGGAGACATTATTTTATATATTATATATCACCTCAGTCTTATACACTTGGCAAACTCAGACCTTGGCTATTCCTCTCAGTTTTGGACCTTTCCCACTTTTTGAAGTCTTGTATTTGCTCTATCTTGTGCTCCTTGACCTATGTTTTGGTTCAACCAATATTATTTTGATGACCCAAAACTTCTTATTTAAACCTACTTATCTTCCACCTCTACAAGTTATGTGTTTGTACCTACTTTCATGTTCCCTAGATACTAGCGTCTGGGATAGATACTTACGTTGATGCTAGTGTCCTGCTTCGATGCAAGTGTCCAATACCCTAAAGCCATCTAATTTATAAATGAAATATATCTTAATGGTCATCCTAAGTATTTCAATGCAAGTTAATTCTCCAAAGGGATTGGTATAAATACAAGATCAACCCTTATTCATACCACACCTAGAAACTTCTTACCTACTCACCAAGAAAGTTACAAAAGGCATTCAATCAAGACTCAAGTGAGCAAAGCTTCCCTATTTTATCTTATTTTCATATTAGTCATAAGTAAATCATATACACATATTTGAATTATTGAAGTATTAGCCTAAGATCTATATTTTCCAAGTTACAAGCTAGGTCATTATTATACTTGTGTTGCACATATCGCATGATTCACACATAAGCAAACATGTAGGGGATAACTACATTGTATAAGGTCATATTTAAAGTATTAGCTATGTATTAATTTCTCATTGATAGAGGGGTCTTTGGAATCATCTCAACACTGTGTGCCCAAAAACCCATTTTCCCCCAAGGTTACTATGAAGATGAAGAGCTAGGGTTTACAAATTTATAAGGAGTGATAGTCCATGACCTAGATTTGAATGAACCAGAGCAAAGGTGAATTCAAACCCAAAAACATCTAACTGGTCGCATCATTTTAAAACAATTATTATGTACAAGATACTTGCATCAAGTTGAGATAGTAGTGTTGACACAATCATATAGGGATGACATGAGTGTTTGCAGTTCTAGAGGCACTTAATCTAGAACTAACGATTATTCCAGAATCATCTACTAGTTTATTTCCTATCTCTTCTAGATCCATAACTGCATTAGCATCATAATAATCTAATTACATTACTTATTTATCATTTTTATACTTAGCATAAATTTACTTACTATTTTTAGCTTATATTAGTTTAAGAAAATTAGTATATGTTTATATCTAAGTTTAGCACCAATTGACCTACTATAGATCTGATCATCACCCTTATGCATTGTCATTTCTATATTATTAACCCTAAATACCCAAGTAAGATTCTATATCTAATTTAGGGTTAAATACTTTGATATATATGATATTGTTTGTTATATTGCATGTTATATTTGAAGGAAAATAAAGACTGAATATTGAAATACTTTTATTGAATAACAATAGGTTTATATACAAAGAGAGATTCAGTTATAAGAACCATAATTCATTAACTTCTATGCCATTTATCACCTAATCTTCCATCTAAACAACCTAACTGATGCTATAATAGTTTGTTGTAACAAAACACTAATCACTAAACTAACTAAATTAACAAAAAAAATACTAACTAAATAATGTAATATTTGATTTTTCCAACATTCCCCTCTTTATTGCATTGTTTCTACAAACATCATATTTCCTAATAGTGGTCCCCCCTTTACTACAAACACTGCAAAAATATTTACACTCTCTATGTAGCCTGCTCACTTTCTAAGGTGGTTTCCATCTTTGTGGCTTCAAGGTCTTGGTGTCACCTTGGTTTTTCCTTGTAGGATTACCCAAAACCTAGAAGTGACATGAACACTTCTCTCTACTAACCATGAACCTTGAGGGTTACAAGAGGTTTCTACTAAACTTCGATGGTTTCTCAGATTACCGCAAACCCTTTTCCAAGAACCAAGCACTATTTTATCACTTTTAATCCCCACAATGTTATTTTTTAGGAGTTACCAAACTGGAAAATAATGCTCAATACTTTATTGAAACACACTATAAAACATAAAACAAACACACCAAAATTTGTCACCATAGCAATGGTGTGACTCTGTCATAGGCAACTCATGAGAGGACACCAAATGTCCTCCAACCTTATTATATCCTCCAACATCTAGTAAATGAAGCTACTTCACTCAGCTGATGTCTCGATGAAGCTCATATGCATGCCATTTATGAGGGTAAAACTCTCCCACTGGCACATATGACTCTGGATGTCAGGTTCACCTGATAATGCATCTATACAAGAGATTTATTGACTTTTGATAATATCATATTGACAATGGACCCCAAATAATATTGACTCTAGATGACATGACTTTTGACTCATAAATATGACACTTTAACTAAAACTAAACTTTTTTTGACACTTTTTAAATTTTAGACTCTTTTACTTTTAATACACAAAATGACTCTTACAAAAGGCAACTCAACTCTTAATATTTTTACAACTATATCAAAATGACTTTTACATATATTAACAAATAAAGACTTTAAATTTGATCACACAACTTTTATTTGTCATGTATCATAAAAATGACTCATTAGAAAACTAAACTACTAAAAATTAGAAAAGATGTATATATACTAACCACCTTTAACAAACATGTGAACCTTATGCAAACATTTAACATTACATTGGAGATGGTAATGGTGGTGGAATCCACACATCAGAAGATGGAACAGTGGTCCACATATTCCTTCTTACAAAAATTGACACATCATTGTCATCACACATGGTCCTCCACCCATAATGTATCAGGGAGATCTACACTATGGCATTCCTAGCTAGGCAATAGTGGTGTATGGATAGCAATGTAGCACAATAAATAGTAGGCTTGACCCCTACAATGATCTGCTATTAATCAATAATATCATCGAGACATTAGCCTGGCATAATATATTGAATACAACTTGCTAAATACTGGAGACTCTAATCAAACTAGATCTGCAGAGAACGTCGATCAATCACCAAGCTAGAGAGGGAGGTCTAACTGCAACTTAATCATGTGGGGGTAGCCAATTAGATTTAGATGGGTCTACACATGAATACTTTGGCTGATATATGCTTGTAATAGCAAATTGATGCAAATACAATTCTTTGGAGGGTGCAATACAACAAGTTAAATCAAATACAAAATAGGATGTACAAGATCCAAGCACTTCATCAAATGAGATCAGATCTCCATTGTAATATATTCAATCTCCAAGGATTCAAATCAAACTATCCTAAATAGAAATTATGTAGATTACCCTAATCTATGCTATGACTATCTATACTAAGCGCTTCTAACATTATTCTTTTTCTCATCAGGTGGGGCGATGAAGAATAATGCTGGCCCCTGTAAACAATTTACTTTTTCATCACAAATCAGGACTGGTGATGCTCTGATACCAATGAAGGAAAATAAAGATTGAATATTGCAATACTTTTATTGAATAACAATAGGTTTATATACAAAGAGAGATTTGGTTATTAGAACTGTAATCCATTAATTGCTATAGCACTTATCACCTAATCTACCATCTAAACAACCTAACCAATGCTATAACAAAACACTAATCACTGAACTAACTAAATTAACAAAAATAATACTAACTAAACAATGTAATAATTGATTTCACCAACAATATTTAAATATTTTATTTATGGGATAAAGTCACATGTTATCTAATTGCTTCATGTATTTTAATTTTTAGCATTTATTACTTGTGATTACATGGATGGAATGCAAAAATGATATGGTAATTAATCACAATGTATATGTATACCAACCTATGAATCCCCAACAAACTTATATGATGAATCGCTTGGAAATACTTTTTCACTATACTCATTAGAATAAATATATAAAACTAGATGATGTATATATCCCATAATGATTTGGAATGGTTTATTTTCTTGCTCTTATTATGTAATGTTCCTTTCTTGTTCCATTCCTTTATCCTTAACTATTTGATTTATCTTTGGTACACACACTTGTATATTATAAGATGTAACTATGCTATTTTTTGTACTTGTTTTATATCTCTAATATGTAAGCAAATTGTTTAAATTTAGAAGGTAAAGGAGATAGTCACATTAATGTGATCAAATTTTTATCTCATTTGTTGTAACCATGATTTTCCCAATATCACATGACCTTGTGGAATAACCTTATTCACATATAATAAAGTATCTATTATTTTAGGCTCTAGATAAATTAGTAAAGTAACATGCCCCATGGCATCCTCATAAGTAATTGTATGTTGTAAAGTATGCTCATCATATCCCAAGATTTGAGATATCCAATTATATACATTTGCATTTTTCTTTGGTATCTACAACAATGATTTCTCTATATTCACATCTAATAAGGGATTGAATGACCATTTTTCATTTAAATAAACATCATTGGATAAATCAATCCTTGTAGAATGTGAGCTAAAAGAATATTTTCTTCTATCAGCACCTTCTATAGAAGCTTTGAGTGGTGATTGGATCATTTAGAGGAGTGTTTTGAATATCTCTACTTTCCTAAAATAATTATTATATTAATATGGAGAGGGGGACTTTTTTTACTAATTTTAATTGTACCAAGCATAATAATCCCTCTATCCATAAGTTGTTCATTCTTTTTTCGTAATGCATAATAATTGTTATCTTTATATCCATTAATATGATGATAATTGAAAAATATTATTGCTCTCACTCATTCAAGGTGATGGGGAGGGTGATAATAATCATGAAAAAGGTAGATTAACTTATTATCAAATGATGCCTATAATATATAACTTGATCGATATTTAAAACTATCAAACTTAATTAGTTTATTCTTATTTGCAAAATGTGTACTCATATTAGATTTTACCTTGTACACCATGTTCTTTAAATCTTTTATTTTATTAAGAACATTAAGTGGAATTTTTAATTGAAAACGTGATGTATTTGGATTAGATTTTTTTATTAGGATAATATTATCTTGTATCATTTGAAGTTATTTTTGACTTATGTGAATCACAAGTAAGATGAAAGGCAAAGGTAAAAACATTTGTGTAAAGTCTTTTAAGATAAGGATAAGAAAAATACTGTGATTTTTCTTTTAAGTGGAGACATAGATCCTTACTATTTTTTTTTTTTCAAATATGAAGATTGATACATTAAATAATATAATGTATTCTTAAATTATAAAATGTAACCTTCGATAAGTTTATCATGACTTTGTTGTATGTGTTAAATATGTTCTAATGTGAATTTCGTAACCTTATTTTTATTAAAGTTAGATTTTTAAAAAAAATTGTAGATTCATAAATAAAGGTAAAAGCTTATTAGGAATACTATAAAACCAATATAAGACTTTTCCTTTTAAAATTTTGTGAAAATATTTTAATAATATTCTTCCATCACTTGAATATTTATGAAAAGAAAGATGATACTTGGTCAAGTGATTACTAGGATCTACATGGCTATCAAAATAATTGGAACTTGGGCATCACAAACTCTTTGGGATAATTTTGATTAATTATGATTCATGTTATAGGTTGTTCTAAGTTGACATTATTATGAACATATTAACATTACATGATTTCAATTATAAAGTGAGATAAATAACTTACTTTTGAAGTTCACTTATGTCATGCATAATAGAGATGATATGACTAATAGGGATAGTAGTGGTTTGAAAATATTCATTCATTGCTTTTAACTCATCTTCTATCCTAAATATATGTATAGTTGATTCATCACAAATATTTTTCTCATTACATTCTTTGAAATCACTCTATGGAAACATAATTATATAACTTAAAATTATTATCACATATTGGTTATATAGAAGGGATAGAAATGGCAATACATATTTGTTATATAAAAAGAATAGAAATAGCATCAAAACTAATATAAAAAGGATAGAAATGGCATCACATTATTTTTCAATAAAATCCTCATTTACAGTATAATAAATAACAACATATTTCATATCAAGAGAAGAAGGAATGTTATCACATTTATTTTCTAGAGAAAATGGATGAACATTGCATTTCTAAAGAAGAAAGAATGTTATGCCATTTAATTTATAGAGAAAAAGGAGGGACATCACTTTATTTTGTATAACAAAAATATATTTCATTTCAAGAAAGAGCGAAACAATATTATGTCTCACTTAAATTGAAAAAATACTATTGCATTTTAATTGAGAAAATGGAATATCATTATTTTTTTCTATCATTGGAAGCATCATCACATTTAGAAACATTATTACAAGGCATAGCATCATGAGAATTCGAATGTGCATCATTTATCGATTATTGTATTGTGTCATCTTTCTTAAGTGAAATGATAAAAATGTCATGAAGTGTATTTTATAATTCATTGTTACTTTCCTCTTATTCTAGTGTTATATATATATATATATATATATGAATATGAATATGAATATGAAGTAGGAGCATTGATTTTAACATCATCTTGTTCTTCTTCTAGTTCACTAGGTTCATCACTAACATACAATTATTATTCACCATCATAATCATAATTATTTCCTTGTCACATACATAGTTTTCATCTACATGAGTAGTGTCATGAATCACACAAGCTTGATCATTGCTCCATTCATTAGTATAAAGATAAGACATGGAATATATATATATATATATATATATATATATATATATATATATATATATATATATATATATATATATATATATATATATATATAAGCAAAGTTCTATACTAACCCTCATCATATGGATTTCATATTATCTATCCATTCCATGTCTTATCTTTATACTAATGAATGGAGCAATGATCAAGCTTGTGTGATTCATGACACTACTCATGTAGATGAAGACTATGTATGTGACAAGGAAATAATTATGATTATGATGGTGAATAATAATTGTATGTTAGTGATGAACCTAGTGAACTAGAAGAAGAACAAGATGATGTTAAAATCAATGCTCCTACTTCATATATATATATATATATATATATATATATATATATATATATATATATATATATATATATATATTCATGAAATTAAGGTTAAAAAGTTGGTGTTTGCACATTTGTAGTTTCAATTTTCTAATTGTCTAGACTTGTAATATTATGTGTGTATATATTACAAATTTAATAAAACATATTCTCAACAATTTTTAATATTTCATCTATCCATATATGAAATTTCATACAATAATTCATTCGTTTATTCAAAAAAATGTGTATGTAGACATGAAGTCTCATTATCTTTTCACATAAAAAGTGCCAAGTCATTGTCATAAATGCATTAATTTCATATACTTTTATCATTTGGGTATTGGAAAAAAAAAACCACATTCAATGCCATAATTCACATTCTTAAGTTATTGTCAATTTTTTCCCTACTCGTTTCTAAAATTCTTTGTAAGTTTAACTATTGTTATTTTCATATGAAAAAAGTAGCACTTTAAGCCCCCTCCTTTTGTCCCCCATTATCCCGCATCTACCGATGTTATTAATAAAATTTTGAACACATATGCTTTGTAAATTATATAATTTGTTATTTTTAATTATCCCACATATATATGAAGTGGTATTAGTCTTGTAAAGATAAATTTAAATCGAATTTTTGTAAGAGAAAGATCATCTATTGAATATTTTATATTAAAACATATTCAAAGAAAATTACTCCTTCAAAAAATTTCACAATACTTTATAATGTGTTTTTATTATTTCAATACAATATTACTAACATCTTTCAATTAAATGTATATTTATCATATTTTTATTGCTAAATTGATTTATGTGCATAGAGATTTCTAATATATATGGAATTAATTTGATAATCAACAAGAAAGAAACATTAACTATTTTTATATATTTATCATTATGATTTACTTTTAACACTTCAAAATTTCATCTAGCATCTCATAAGGTCTTTAAAAAAAACATTGATAGCATTTTATGACCCCAAAAAAAAAAAAAAATACGGTCATACGGGCATCAAATTTAGTACAGAGTTCCAGGCCATTGCCATTATTGTTGGTAATGACTCCAATATTGCTGAGACACATGGCAGGGTAGTAAAGACGGTATAATGGAAGGGATAGTACACGCTATAATTTGTTCTTTAAATTTTGTTGTATTATAGTAGACGCTTTTTCAGTCTTGGATAGTACACTTCATGTCTTGTGACATCATTCGCACCTAAATATTCCTCACGCAGAATCCATTCCCATTTCCCCCCTCCTCACATTTTCGCAATTCTCAGACGTCTCACAGATTTGACAAACACTCTACAAGAAAACAGAAGAAAACACGAATGTTTTGATCAGAATTAGCACTGGTAAATTTTCCATGAAATCTGTAAATAAATTAAACAGGTGCAGAGGCCTTACTCCCAAGGAGCATCACCCACAAGCATCCAATTTCCATCGCTGTTCAGGTAAGTCAACAAGTAATTCGATGAATGCCTCGAATTTTTTGAAATGGAGAGCTCATTCACTGCATTTTCACCTTAAAAGAGATTAGATGGAAGACGATCTACAACACTGAGAGCTAAAAGGAAATTAAGATTAGACGAAAGACTACTCACATATGGTGGGTTGCTGGAAAATGTGCTCTAGTGCTACAGCCAGAGTGTCGTAGCTGTTGTGGGCGTTGAGATCCACTTTTCTGCCAATGGGCATTCCGTCCATGATTACCTTCACAAAATTTGAGCTTCCTTCTCTCTCGCCCTCAGGCTCAAAGTTGTCACGACTCATTGTTTCCCTCTCATTTTCAACCTCACTGGACATTTGATGGGCAGAAATAATAAATTTTCTGCATGTCTGAAGCGGAGGCCAACCCACGGCTTCATTGCTGTGAAAAAATCAGTGTTAATGGCGCTTCAAATTACAAATTGAATGCTACCTTAGTTCCTAAAGGACAAGATATTAGGAGAATCAGTGATCCTCATGCATACATACTTACTCGGAATCCTCCGTACTGCCAGCCTGTTCACTGCTGCCCTGCTTTTGGTGGTGAGAGGGTCCACTCATTTGGAGCCCAAAAAGCCTTCTCTCCCTCTCCTCTTCCCCATAACTTGCTTCACCTGCAATTCCATGCTGGCACTGCTGTTTCTGTTCTCTGGCTACCCAATTCCCAAAGCTTTGCTGAGATTCCCTCATTGAGGTTAGAGACTCATCGTTCGAATCCCTCGGATATTCCTTCTCCCAATTCGCCCCTAAAACCCCATGAATCAAACAAATCTATCATTAGCATTTAGGACTTTCCCAAAATGGGAAATTCAGACAGACTGAAATTGAAACGAAAAACGTACCATTATCGTGGAAATCAGCTGCTGGAAGGCTTAAACTCAATCTCAGATCGGCCTCTTCCAAATCCTTGTTGAAATTGGCGCGGTTTGAATCGGAATATGGAGAGAAGGTCGCAATATAATCGTGCGTACTCATTGTTGAGATTGAATGTATTCCTGGTGGAAATGGTTATATATATATATATATATATATATATATATTATATTTGATACTGCAAGTCCTTAAAAAGGAGAAGTTAATAAGAGACAAGGAGACAAGGGCAGCATCAGCTGAGCAGCCGCCATGGGCCAGGATGACAAAATACATGACTGAGCGGTCAGCTTGTCTGGCGTTAGGCGACAGCCACACGAGGACGACGGGGCAGCCTTCCGCTCTTATCGTCCTCGTCAAATCCTCTTTTTCATGTCTCTATGGTTAATGGAAATACCATCAAAACTTTCATCGTTAGGGTTTTCACGGTCATGTTCTTTGGTAATTTCGTGGACCCTCTCACCCTCCATATTTTTGCTACTCTCTCATTACATATTATTTTATACCAATAAGGTCGTGTATTCATACCAACTTTTAGGCATCGAATATCGGACCTAAAACGGTTCATAAAATCATTTATAATGTGGTTCAATCAAGAAATCTAATGTGATGCAACATCTATTTTTTTTAAATGATTTTAACACCATAATAAATATTTTATATTTTTGAATTTTTGTTTCAAGTGTTTAAATTTATTGTTCTTAAGTACATATTTATTTATAGACTTATCAAATTCACATTAACATTTATTAAAATGTAAGTCAATATATAATCAATAAAAAAATATTTATGAGAAAATCTCATAAATATACATTGTACAATTTTTGAGTTGGATTATAAAAACCCAACCCAAAAATTGTACAATGTATATTTATAAAAAAAAATCTTTAAAAATTAAAGAAAAAATGAAAAAAAAGAGAGAAAATAAAGAAAATATAATAATGAAATGAAATAAAATGGTTTTAATTACGTCCACGAGACTACATGGTCTAAGGGACCATCAATTACATTGAATGTTCCAATCGGTCAAAGATTCCTAAGATCCAAAGTATCTTTTAGAATGATGTTCTGCCTCTTGTTGAATTTAGTTAGCATCTCCCCCAATTTTTTTAATCTTTTTTCCTCAAATACATCTAAAATACAGTGAACTCTTAATTTTTCCACATATTTGCTCATATGTCCATGTATTGATGACACTCAAGGATGAAGTGCTCCTTCGTTTCAACCACCCCTGTAATGCAACAAACACAAACCCTCTTGTCCCACTGCTCCTTAAGGGTTGTCCATCTCCATGTCTTGCATCGAAGTCTATAAGAGCTAGTTCTTAATTCAGCGATGAGAATCTTTTCCCTCCAACTGATTTCAGCGCCTATAAAAGTTTTTTCATTATGTTCGTAGTTCGGATTAAACATTGAGATATAATGTTATCTTTTCTTGCTTGTCCCCTCCCTCCACATCACCATTCTAAATTTTTCATTCACACAATTTTTTATATCTTTATTACAATTTGGGCATCCAGTTAGGTTGATATCTCATCTATTCATCCACCTTTGGTTCTGCCTCATCTAAGTGGTCTTTCTCCTATGTAACTCTTCTTCTCTTGTTGTCGTAGGTCATCTATTGGACTTCATGCTTCCATTTTTTTCAAGTAACATAATAACCTAGTCATAGTGATTGCCTCTAGAGAGAATGTACCTACTTTGACAAGAATGATTTCATATGGGACTGAGTCCTTAATTTTGAACTTGTTATGATTAGCTATTTTTTCAATCTTTTCTATTTTCCTCCTTTTCAAGCTTGTTGTTCCACTAACCCACACCTCGCAACCATATAATACCACTAGGGTGACAAGTAACCCAAATAAGACCCTGGTGGTCTTCCAATCTCATAACTTCGCATTCCTGCATCTACTCTAAAGCGCATAGAAAGCTCTCCATCTGCCTTGTATTCTTTTCATCCTGCAAGTGTTCCATCTAAGTTTGTTATGAAAGTTAAGCCTGTTGGTGTATTTATTTACTTTATTATATTTACTTGTATTTATTATTTTGATTGGTGCACTAATTAATTATTTTAATTAGTTTATTATGTTGATTAATAATTTGCACCAGATAGAATAAGCTTTCTTAGCTAGTAGTCAACTTAGACACCTATCTTGTTATAGTGGAGTTCCACTCCACTATTCAAGGTAAGATAGGATAAGATTATTTAACTAGTAGTCAACTTGTGTTGATCATTTACACAAGTTAGAAACCTATCTTGTTAGTATGGAGTTGCACTCCACTATTTTTGTAGTCAAATATCAGTTGAACTACACATGTTATGTGAGTTCTCTGATATTTATTTTACACACCTTTCTCTATATAACAATGGATATTTATATATTTTACATCAGATTAATATTGAATTATCAGATTAATTCATCATATTTGAGTTATTTATTCATTTTAGTTATTGTCTCAGATATACAGTTATTACTTATTACTATTAATATTTTATCTCTTATTCATGATTTATATTAGATTAATTAGATCTTGTATGCTAATTCTAACATGGTATCATAGCTATCTTGAATCTATAGATTACTAAATATTTAAAAGAAAAATATCCAGATATAAGATCAATTTTTAGATTTTGTATACAAGGACAAATTAGAGCTTTGTGGAGAATTTATGAGCTCATTATTGAGTTCAGAGTGCCTAAGATAGTCAAAATCATCTACAATTTTATCTAGATTGGGCACAAGAGGCAAAATTAGCAAGGGTTTGATCCAAAAGCACCATGTCTAAATCCGGTAGGTACCTAAAAATCAAAGCAATTTTGAGCAAAATGGACCTCATAGTTGTGTTTGAAATGTGTCAAAACCTATAGATCCATATAAAATTTATCCAATTTGGACACAGTCATCCAAAAGGCAATTTTTTTTGCTCCCAAGTATGGTCGTACGGACTGTGCAAGGCAAAAAAATTGAGCAGGTCTCACGGATCAGTAGGCAAATTTGATAGGGCAACTTCGAGAGCCTGCCATTTGAACACCAAGAAGTATTTTTAAGCAATTTTTTTAAATAGCTTAAAATTTTGTGCTCTTCACTAATGTAGTTTCAATTTTTTAGATTTATCCATATTTTTCTATAATTCAAGTTTTTAAACATCATCTCTTGCTTGTCCTCATTTTTTAAACTTTAGAGGCTCATAACTTTCACATACGACCTCATATTAAGGTCCCAATTTTTTTGAAAGTTAATATTTTTTTGAGCACAACGCATTGGTATATAAATTTTTATAATAAAGTGCATATTTTTAATACTTTTAGACTAGAGAGCCAAATTGAGCTTTCTTTAAACTGGAACAATTATAATCCAGTCTTGTAAATGCACTTAATTATAAAGTGCCAACAAATACTTAATATATGGGATAAAACTAAATAATTCAAGAGGGTTTTGTGGTCTGTTATGTACTTTGATTTATGCTTTGTGATGATTTATTTCCAAAGGCATCGTGGAGAATCTTAAGTTTCCATTATTAACAACATACAACTACAACACATGGAAACAAAATACTTAAAATGCATTAATGATGCTAGGATATACATCTTACATAAAAACTCTTCTTACTCCATCTATTGATGTAAAAGAGTTACATCACTTTCTCTTTGAAACTACTAAATTTGTTGGATGCATTTGATCTTACATGTCTTTAGATTTGAATTTTTATCTTGAAAAATGTACAAATCTAAAAGATGCTTAGAATAAATTAGCATCATTTTTTGAAAAAATAGTTGAGGTTCGTGGTTACCAAATTGATAAATAACTCATGAGTTTGGATCCTAAAAATTATGCTACAATCTAAGACTACATCACTAAAGTCATAGATCTTAGAGCACAACTTTCTAAATGTAAAATTGATAAAAAAGATATTCAATTAATTTTCAATGCCTTACACAAATTAGGTCTTGAATATTCATCCTTTATCTCTAGCTTTCAGACTCATAGGCTCGCATTGGGTACAACCTATCAAATGCCCACCTTTGAGGTATTCTCTAAGATTCTAATGGTTGAAGAAGAAAAATTAATAGCTGTGGATCTAAACAAGTCATCCAAATCTCAACCTCTAGTTGCAAGTCAACCTTAGCAAACGATAGTTTTCAACATCAACATCAAATACATGTTCAGGTAAAAAGAAGAAAAATTATCAAAATAAGTCATAAAAAGATAAGAATTAAGGGGGGAAACTTACAAGGAGATTGTAATTCCTCTAATAAGAAAGAGGATTCACAAAAAAGGACTGACACTTCTTGCCCTTATTTCAAAAAGGGGTTTCATTGTGAACAAGATTGTTGGAAGAGAGAGATTGATGACCTTAAGGGTCTTGTCAAGAAGAATAACATTAATCAATCCTTTTCAAAAGATTCTTTCACTCCTTTAAATTTAGAGAAAGGGAAAGCTATGACATTAGTTGTACTGGCAAATTCTCCCAAGTCATAGGTACTTAACTTAGGTGCTTCGTACCATATGGATTTTGATGAAAAATTATTTTCTAGATTAGAACCAAGTTCTTTGCCTCATATTCTCATAGGTGATTATTCTAATGTAGATGTCATAGGAAAATGTACAATTGATGTTGATAGTGATGTATTTGAGGATGTATTCTATGTGTCAGAGTTATCAACTAACCTTCTCTCTATCTATCTATCAAATCACCCACTTTGAAACTAGTAGAAAAGTTGAGTTCACTCCCAATTTTGTATTAATCAAAAAAATAGAGGATAATGTCTTAGTTGCAATGGGAAAAGTCGACAATCAAACTCAGCTTTATTCATTCTCCCATTTTGTGCCTTAGTCTTTCTCTACATCTTTGCTCTCACACACTAATTTAGTGAGCAAAATATGGCATGAGTGGTTTGGTCATCTAAACTACCATTATTTACAATAGTTTAATCAACAAAAGATGGTTACAAGACTTTCACATATTCAATTTTTAAGGGGTGTATGTCATGGTTGTGCTTTAGGCAGACATCTAGAGAATAAGTTTGATAAAAGGAAGGCTTGGAGGGCTACACAAGTCCGCAAACTTGTTCATAGTGACTAATCAGGTCCATTACCTACTTTATCTTTTAATAAAACTAGCTATGTTCTCACATTCATTAATGACTATTCCAAATACACTTGGGTTTATTTTTTGAAATTCAAGAGTGAAGTGTTTGATAGATTTATAGAGTTCAAATCTCTAGTAGAGAAATAATCTAAAAAGTCATTCAAGATCCTCTGCATAGATAATTGGAGGGAATATGTGAACAACAAGTTTGAACAGTTATGTGATCTTGAAAGAATTGATCTTAGCATTCAGTTGCATACACACCTTAGTAGAATGGTGTAGTAGAGAGGAAGAACATACTCTTAAAAAAGATGGCAAGTTGTATGATTCATGCTAAATCATTAGTACTTGAGTACTGGATAGAAGCAATTAATTATGCTGCATATATTCATGATAGAGTTCCTCACAAAGCTTTAAATGGGATAACACCTCTTGAATCTTGGTGCAATAGGAAGCCATTAGTAGATCATTTTAGAGTCTTCAACAATCCAAAATGGGCTTACATACCTTCTAACAAGCATCACGTTTTAGAACAACAAAATTGGACTTACATATTTGTAAGATATCCTGGTGGTGTTAAGGGATATTGGCTCATTGATCCAAATTCATATGAGCTTATTATAGCGAGAAGTGTTTACTTTGAATAAAGTCCTTCAGACTTGTCTTCTAACATTTCTCTTTTTTCTTCCTTAGAAGAATCATATAGTAGTGATGATGATACCCTACTTCATCTACTCATAGGGATGATGAGGCAATACCTCCTCAATTAGGTTTAGTAGGTCAGATTCTAGTTCCTCCTCCTCCTCTCGTTCTTCGCCCATTGATGCCTTTGTGGGTTAGACAAACTTTGGAGGATGCAGACCCTCTTGTTGGGAATCTATTAGATAAAAGGAAAACACGGTCACAACATGATCTTCTGCATTCCTACATTGCCACAGCTTCTGATTCACAATCCTTTTAAGAAGCCATAGAGACAATTGAATGAGATTCAACAATAGAAAAATAGTATGACTTATTAATTAGGAACAACACTTGGGATCTTGTTCTTCTTCCTAAGAGAATAAAATTAGTATGATGTAGGTGGATATATCAGATTAAGTTTGCAGTAGATGGAAATATTGATAAGTATAAAGCACGCTTAGTGGCCAAAGATTTTTTCTAAGTGGAAGGCATTGAATATACAAAAGCCTTTGTGCTTGTTGCTAAGATGAACTCCATTCACTTGATACTAGATATTGGTGCAACTCATGGTTAAGCTGTAATCAGATGGATGTGAAGAGTGCATTTCTTTACGGGGATATTCATAAGGAGATATATATGGAGTAGCTACAAGGGTTCATTCAAGATTCTTCATTAGTGTACCACTTGAGGAAGTCTCTCTATGATCTGAAACAAGCCCTTAGGGCTTGGTATTCCAAGATGGATACATTTCTTCTCTCAGTTAGGTTCTCGAGATGTCACTCAAATCTGAATGTCTACATTATACGGCATGAGGATTTACTATTGTACTTGGTGCTCTATGTTGACGATCTCATTATTATAGGGAGCATAACATCCATCATTAATAGTGTTAAGACTATACTTTATGATAGGTTTTCTATGATAGACATGGGACTATTGCATTATTTTCTTAGGATTCAAATAGCACAGTCTTCTTCTGGGATTACTCTTTCATAGCCTAAGTATGCCATGGACTTGTTAGCTCAGTTTCACATGGCTAACTGTAGGCTTACACCAAATTCTTTCTTATCTAGAGTTAGACTTGAGTTTTATTGTTCCATTCCCTTGGTTGATGCCACAGTGTATCACCAGTTTGTAGGCAGCCTCATATATTTGACTCATATACGACTCAATATTTCATATGCAGTTGGCATGGTTTCATGCTTTATATAGACACCACATGAGCTTCATTGGAGAGTCATTAAGTGCATTTTGAACTACATTCAGGGTATTATCAAATATGGGATTCACTATATAACAGGTACAGGTTTAGACTTGGTGGGATACATAGATTCTAATTGGGCTGGCAATTATGATGATTGTAAGTTCACTTTTGGTTACAGTTTTCCATTCAAATTTGACCCTATTTGTTGGCAGAGCAAGAATCAACATGTTATTTCTCTTTCATCTACATAGGCTAAGTATTGTGGCATTATTAATACCACTACTGAGGCTATTTGGCTTCAAAATATTCTCACTGAGCTTGGAGTTCCATTTCAGAATCCATTAGTCATCTACTATGACAACCAGAGCACTATCTAAATCTCAAAGAATTTGGTTCATCATCAAAGAACTAAACACATAGAGATCCATATGCACTTTATTAGGGAGTTGAAATAGATGAAGATCATTGATCTTCAATATTATCCTACAGAGGAGCAAATTATAAATATTTTCACCAAACCTTTCATTGAGAGCAAGTATCTTCATTTGTGATCTCTTTTGGGGGTGTGAGACATCAGTTCTTCAAGGGGGTCTCCTAGACCTTCATTTTGAGGAGAAGTTTTTTTTCCTTTGGATTTTCTCCTTTCCTTATCTATTTTTATAGAGTACCTAATATGGCTACACATTGTCAGGACTCTTATCTATATAGGCCTACCTAAGCTTCACTTATGAGGGGGTGTTGGTGCATTTATTTTCTTTATTGCATTTATTTATATTGGTGCACTAATTACTTATTGTAATTAGTTTATTATATTGATTAACAATTTGTATCAGATAGGATAAGCTTACTTAGCTAGTAGTTAACTTAGACACCTGACTTTTGTACACCACTCCACTATTCAGGGTAAAATAGGATAAGATTGCTTAACTAGTAGTCAACTTGTGTTGATCATTTATACAAGTTGGACACCTATCTTGTTAGTTTGGAGTTACACGCCACTATTCTTATAGTCAGATATTAGTTGAACTACACGTGTTATATGAGTTCCCTGATCTTTATCTTGCACGCCTTGCTCTATATAAGTAATGGCTATTTGTGTATTCTACATTATATTAATATCGAATTCTCAGAGTAATTCATCATATTTGAGTTATTTATTCATTTCGGTTATTGTCTTGGATATACAGTTATTGTTTATTACTATTAATGTTTTATTTCTTGTTCATGCTTTCCATTAGGTTCATTAGATTCTGTATGCTAATTCTAAAAAGGTCGCGATACTTGTATTCTGACACCACTTCAAAAGACCCTCCTGTAAATTGAAAATCGAGGTGTTGTGCCTTCCTTTTTGCCAAAAAAATCATAATTTTGGTTTTCTTGGTGTTTACCTATATCCCTACTTCTTTACAAAAGAGTTCTAGAGCTTGAAGACGATCTCTAAATCTCGAATTGTCGCTTCCAGTAGGATTAAGTGATCAGCATAGAGTAAAAGTTTTACGACATAGTTAGTCAAGTAGACCCCTTATCATCTGAATTTGTTTACCCAATCCTCTAGCTTATCAATGTAAAGCCCAAATAAAGTTAGGGGCAGAGAACAACCTTATTTGACATCGATGTCACTCCTGAAATAGTCAAACAACCTTTTATAAATTTTGATTTAAACCTTGACTTGTTCATACAATCTATGAATTACTACTATGTATATCAATTTAAATCTAATATAAATTAATAATCTATAAATATATATATCTTCAAATCATATAACTTTATAAATAATAAATATCTTAAACTAAATTTAATTGTAAACATCATATCCTAACCCAAAAAAAAAAAAAAAAAAAAAAAAAATGAAAAATATATATCAATTTAAATCTAATATAAATTAATAATCAACAAATATATATCTTAAAATTATATAGCTAATAATATAAACTGAATTTAATTGTAAACATCATATTCGACAAACAAAAAGTCCCTGTTACAATCCAAAAAGAAAAAAAAGAAAAAAAGAGAGAAAAAAGAAAAAAGGGGGGCCCAAAAAACCCCATGTAACAAATCGAATGCTCCTATGACCGAATTAAAATTTGATGGATTGTAAATTTTTTTTTCATTTTACACTATACGACCCATAAAACTTCCCCTAGATCGTAAATGGCTATAGGGTTAAAAAAATTGCACACAATATATATTTAAATACATTAAAATATATTTTTTTGTTTTAAAAAAAAAGGCAAAAATTGCATTTAATAATTCCTTAACAGAAATAGCCGTCTAAACAAATTTTAAATTGAGAGAAAGGGTTAGATTGAAATTGCAGCTCTAATTCGTGTGCACATAGCAGCATCCCTTGTATGAGTTCCTCATACCAGTTTCAACAAGGACTTGGAAAAGGCCGATCAGAGATTGAGTTTAAAGCGTTGGAGTAGCTCATTTCCACAACAATAGTGTCTTCTGTTTCAATTTCAGTGTGCTAATAATAATCGATTTTACCATTTTGGGAAAGTTCTAAATGCTAATGATCGATTTGTTTGACTCATGGGGCTTTGAGCGACGAGTCTCTTACCTTAATGAGGGAATGGGGTAATCAGAGAACATAAATAGCAGCATGGAATTACATCTATGGCGGATTGCTTAGAGGTGAAGAAAGTGATGGCAGAGAAGGCTTTTTAAGCCTCCAAATGAGTGAGAGCCTCTTACAACAGTGAAAGAGGGGTACAGTAGTGAGGATTCAGAGTATGGGATCACTGATTGTTGTAATATATGTCTACACATCCATCACCATTAAGGTAGCATTCAATCTGTATGTATGCAGCGCCATTAACAATGGATTTTTCACGGCAGTGAAGCCGTGGGTTGGTTGGCCTCGCTTCAAACATCATTTCCGCCCACTCCCAGCAAATGTCATGAAAATGAAAATGACATGGAAAGCATGAGTGAGTGAGTGAAGGATTTAATCTCCTTTTCCTTTTGAGTGTCGTAGATCGTCTCATCATCATCTCTTTCTTACCTTTTTTTTTAAATTAGTGGAGACAAGTATTTGCTACGAATATTGGAGACATCATAGTTGGGTGTGATTCGTGAATGTAATGATGTCATAAGACATGAATCGTACTATCCAATAGTGCAAATACAACCAGAAGGATCCAACATGTATTTGCCAGCTAGAACACATTTTTTTTAAATAAAAAAACCATGACGCATTTGAACCATACAGCCCAGCCCACATTTTATATATATAAATAATATTGTATTCATTTATATGAGGGTATAAACATTTAGTTACATATTTCATTAGCATATTTTGGTATTATTATTTTTTTATGAATCTTAGTTTCATCTTTTTCATATGTTAAAGTTTGTCAATAATAAGAATTAATTTTTGGTGGGTTTTTTTTTAAACCAAACAATTTTATCAATTAAACCAACAATTATTCACTATTATTATTATTTTTATATAATTTAAATAATTATATTTTTAAGAAGAAAGATTATATAATGGATATTTTATATAATTTTATAATTCAATTTAAAAAATGTCAAAACTCATTTAATAAAAACTGCTAATAAGTAATTATATATCCACTTTATCAACGAATTTTTACAAGTTAAAAATAATAAATTAAAAGTTAATTTTGTAAGTTATTTGATATAATTTTACACATCTTTTTCTTGAAGAGGGAGATTTAGGTTAATATTTAGATATATTATACCAAAATTTGTACTAAAATGATATCCACAATACAATAAGTATAAAAAAGATGTCCATTGTCATCCATGTTAAATGATGACGTTTTGATGCATTTAAACGTGTCTCCAAAACTTTAGAAGATATCATAAGATGGGCTCTTCTTGAAATCTGCATTTCCCTTTGCAATTGACATTATCTTACTTTCACATTTAAATGTACGTATTTGGTTATGAAAAAATTGTTTTACATCAATATGTAATATATCTATTTATACAATATGCAACTAAATTTAATTTGATTTAAAATAATAAAATTTAATTTAATTACTAATTTAATTTAATGTAAAGATTATAAAAGAGAGAGGGTTAAAAGGACAAATGTTTTTTGGTACAAATATGGAAACAATGTGAAACAAGTACACATAATAAGATGAAGTAAACTAAAAAAATTTTACCAAATAAATAATGTTCTCTGAATTATATGGACATTTTCAAAACCATAAGGTCATTTCCAAAAATAGAAGGTTGTTCCTAGAAGATAGTGAGCAATTGGGGATTAATTTTATGACTTTCTTCATCAAATCTAGAGCCAAGAAAATATCACTTGCATTTATAAGATTCTATGCAGATCCTTGGGATACTAATATCCTTATTTAAACCCCTAAGAGGATAGTTGAAATTGTAAATGGATAAAGATTTTTTTTGTTTTGAGGCTTGTGCTAGAGGTCAAATTATGCACGAATCCACGAGACATTGATCTCCTTTTTTAAAACTCTAAAACGATAGTTGAACATAGAAATAGACAAGGAAAATATTCATTTTGGGACCTTTACTCAAGGTCAGTAGGATTTTTTCATAACCAACTATTTATGAGGCCCCTAAATGGTTCAAAAATATTAAAAAATCAAGTATAAAAAATTTTAGTCATGAAGACTAGTGTGATACAATATCTAGTTTGTATAACTTTCAATGCTATATTAAATGTTTTTTGAATTAATAAATAATTATGCTTCATTATATTCTTTAATTTTTATCTAAATACTTGAATTGATTACTCTTACATATTTTATTGTATGTTTTAAATGCACAAATGCACTTTTTAAAAATACACTTCTCAAATTCAAATTAAGACCCTATTGTCATGTAAGACGAAATATAATAGGTATAAAAATCGATAAGGAAAAACCCAAAATCTATGAGAGACATAAAATAAAGGTTAGAAGGGCCCATTCCTTGAATTGTGCACTATACATTTTTTGGAAAACTCAAATAATTCAAGGAAATAAAGGGATGAGAGAAAATAAATGAGGAGATAGAAAAATAAGGAGAAAATTATAGGAAATAAACAAAATAAGAGGAAAACATGCCAATAACAGCCTAATCTAGACTAATAATCAATAAACACATAGGTACACTCATATAGTGTAACTTTACGACTAGGAAATATCTTCAAACTAAATTCAGATGTCTATATAATGCTCCACTTTGATGCGTATGTATGTGTGCATATATATTGAAGTAAGATAAGTAAAGGATTGATATACTATTATACACCTAGGGATATGATATAATGATGTGTATGGATTATGGAGATGTCAACATGTGGCACATATGCCCCTTAGTTATACTAGATCAAATAGGTATATACATATAAATTTGGTATTATACAATTAACAACAACAATTTTAACATATCTTGACATACTTATACTTTTGCATACATATTTGACTTTTGTGCACACTTTATCATATATGTTTACTCACTTGTTGTCTTGGTCAAACTAATTTATCAATATACATATTCAAGATCATCCTAGTTTGCATGAGAATACTCTATAGTCATGAGTAAAATGTTTCCATATCCTATATCAATGGTTTTTTATCTCTCAAGACAATACTAACAACAATTAGATAGTTTCAGTTTGTTGCAAGTTTCCACCACTATCGGTAGTACCCTTGAAACTCTAATAGCTACTATAGAAATTTGGATGTCTCCATTAGGTTGGTATAGACACGTTTCATATGTTGGTCATGAGGGGAAATATCAAAGGGTAATATTTAAATACAAATCAAACCTAAGTCCATAATCACCTAAAAATCATCTAGCACTCATCTTGAAAAGTCCTATCAACCTAGAGAAATCCATTGGAACTCTTTGATACATTATCACAAAATCATGCACATATTAGGCCCCTTAAATGAATAGCCCTAGAGTGAAGTCTAAATACATAATGTTGATCAAATTTGCATGTGGTCAAGTGTCAAAAGATAAACATAGTATTATAATATAACATGATCTTGATGGTGCACACACACAACTATGTCAAAGAACTACATACAATTTAGCTATTTTTAGAGTATTGTAATGTAGGAAACACTCAATCACTAAGTGGGGAGTGATTGGGGCTATCCAACCCATTATTTTAACCCCTTTTTATAAGTCAATCTTGTGTTGAATGTATAATTGGGGTTTTAAAGCAAGGAGAATAAAATCAAGTATCAACCTATAGGACTGAGGGAAATAAAACACCCAAAAATAATTTACAAGTGCAGGTGCACCAATATAAGGTAGTATAAATTAGAGAAATATACATTTATAATACTAGAATGGGATCAAAAAGTATTGGTCATTGTAGGGGTTTGATCATTTCCAATGATGTTTGCACACATTTTGATGTCATGTTTCTAATATGAATAGTTACATACCTAATATAAAACATTTTTAGAAACTATGATGTAGGCAATGAACAACAAAAATTAAAAATCATCTAAGCACATCTTTCTCTCCCTTGTCCTTCTAATTATAAATATAGTATGTTTATTATCAATATCCTTTTCACATTCAAATTTTTATGGTTAATTCCTTATTTTAGAAAATCTCATTTTCAATAGTTTTATCTTATTTGGATTGGATTAATTTTAAAATAAATAAAACATTCTGGTGAACCCCTTTTTTTAGCATGGAAAACATTAGGTCTTTCTCCCTTAAGGTTTCTTCTTTATTTATTAGGGTTTCATAATTCTCCTACATTAGGGTCATAGACATGATTTTGATTTCCCCTTAATAGGCAATAATATATGCATTTGTTTGCTATCTTTCTTAATGTTTTCATGAACATATTCTAATCCATTTAATATGGTTAGATCTCTTATATCTATAATTTGAAATGCTAGGTTAAGTGGTGTTTCAATTAATCATAGTTAGATTCCTTTGATCCAATCTAATGTTTTTGTACAATCTAAAGTGGATAAAATTGATGAAACTATTTTTTTTTTGTTTTTATTGATGCAAATATTGATAAATAACACATAGATGTAGAGGAACATGTTATTGATGATGTTGTGTCTAATTTTGAAAATGCTTGAGTATGATAATGGACATAATAATAAATAACACAATAAAATACATCCTAATGAGCTTAATGGTGTAGATCCTACATATGTAGAAGCACTTTAAAATTTTGAATTCAAATTCACATGCAACCTAATGACTTGGATGAGATCTTAAACATTGTCCTAGAGGCTAAGAATGAAAAAATACTAAGGAACCCAAACATTAGGAATAACATGACAAACTATTGAATGATATTAATCAAAATTTTAGAATTATAGATCATATAATAAGTGTTCCTACCAATAATCCTAATACTACCATTCAAATATCTACACCTATGAATACAAAAGTGGTGCCCATCTATAGTATGGGGGAAACTCAAGTTAATCCTTAGATTTATATGGATATTCCTATCCAACTACTTTTTTTCCTCCTAGGATTGCTACTCATGTGACATCGTTATTGATCAATCTTATATTGCTACTATAAAAATACTTATCCAAACTATTATTGATATTTAAGCTATGGTTGAAAAACTAGAGAGAGGTTATTATAGAGCATTCATTTGATAGTTTCTTAAGCATTATTATATAATCCTTTGGATTTTTATATTTATGCCTATCTTTTACATGTAGGATTCATTGCATGTAGTCATATAAAATGTCACTTGAGTGTAATGAGTGTTACTTGAGACTATCCTATCCCTAGCTTAGCCCTAGACCTATCTTAGGGCCTCTTTCAATCCTTATCTAGCTTTCATGTGAGTCTAATCCTTCCCCAAATGTACCAAAAATAGTCCCAAACCATCCCCTAGGCATTTAAGCCCCTAGTGCACCAGATTCTTCCACCTAGATAATAACACAACCCTTTGGACATTAGCACACTGTGCTAGTGACCAAGGGACCACACTATCATACCTTAGCTCTTTTTTCCTCCAATAGACATATTTATAATTTTCAAGACACCTTAGGGTTGGCCTAGACCTATTCCATATCTTGACAAGCACTAGATCAGTAAATATACACTAATTTTATACCTTTACCCACTAGATGAAAATCAAATGCAAATACATACAAACAAACTCAGAAACAATTATGCAAATCAAGATCATTAATCCCTATTCTATCCTACTTCTGCATATAGCCATCTATAACCTTCCTAAGCTTAGATTACATAGATTTTCAGTGTCAAGCACACTCAAAACACTTAAGAAAACACTAATACTAGTATTCACTTGCACTTGCACCAATCACTTAAGTGGGAGAACTACATTGATCTTGATCCCATTTTGAGGTATTGGTATGTAGTCAAATCTCAACATAGTGGGGTATTGAGTTCATGTCAACCCTACCCAACTGTTGGGCTCCTAACTCATTAAGTAAAGGATTCATGCCAACACAACATCCACCTAGGTGTGAAGGAATCATTTTGTGTAGTGGTTCACCTTGTGGCATTTTTGCACTAGTTGGAGGGTATAGTGCATATCTTGCACCAACTGATAGGTGGCTAACTATCACCTATATTTTTAGGGTATCTACTAAGATTAGCAAGACATGGTAACTACAATGTAGAGTTTTCAAGGTTATGGAGCCAGCATGTATGATCACCAAATTCTAGCTCGGTACTCAACATGCACCTTCCACCCTAGCAAAGATGCTCCTGAAGGCTACTTAAGGAGCTTAAGCTAGAAGAAGTGGAGAGACAAAAAATAATAATAGATCTCTGGTGAAATTAATCCTTTGTAGATATTACTTCAACAACCATTAGGCTTAGGAATAGTACGGAATCCATGAAGGCTCCATTTATAAGTACCCAAGCTCGTCTATGAGCCTCTAGGTCGTTAAGTAATATGAATTGAACATATATTTTGCTATGAACTTTATACTTTGTTTTTAACTTTGATCAATGGATAAGACTGTTATGTACTCTGTTTGGTTTACTTGTTTTTATTTGAAGTACTAAGGAAATGTGTATGTAGGTAATGTTTTAATTTCAATAGAAATAAGTTAATTAGTAGTTATACAATTTATCTAGTTCACTTCGTTAATGGAGTCCATGTAATAAATGGTGACATCATTATAACTCTATATAAATAATAAGTATAGATTATATGCCAAGTGTTCCTACCCATGTTAGGAGCACATGTCTAGTATGAGTAATTTGATTGAAAGTAGCATTTTGACCCTTCATATGCCCATATGATACTAGGCTTAGTCCATGAAAGTTTTGCACTTATGGATCTGCCTAAAGCTTTCATTGAATTGATCAAGTCTCCTAATCGAAATATCATGCCATGGAATAACTAGCCCAACATGAGCCTCGATTCCTTCTCAGTTGCACTTCAGGTGAGTGCATAAGGCATGTGCCTTATGTGGATAAATGCTGACACAACTGAGTGTTAAAATGTTGAGTAACATAAAAGGGAATATCCCATGATTATGCCTAGTTGAAGTGAATTGAGAACCGACTAAGATAACATTGCTCTCTTTTCTATAATATTTTGGTTTCATTGCTAGGACCCGTGCTGAATTTTATTGTTACAATGGTGTGATAGAATGATGTACCAAATGTCCCTAAAAAACATCAAGCACTACCTACAACAAGTAGAAGATAGCTTTGTACTGAAGCATCGAACCTGTCAAGGACAAAAGCCAATAAAATGGGTTTAGAATAACCTATATGATGCTTTGTACGAGGTATTTTTTAGGAGTTACCTGAGTATGTGTACATGTGGTTGGTTGCATATTCAACCTAGAGAAGAAGAAGCTATGGATAGTGTTATGAGTGGATAAAGGAGTGCTTAGAGAGGCTTGAGACCCTGGATACTACTTGGAATAGATAAGTGGATAGATGGTGGCAAGGATTTTTGAATAGCTGTATACTTGAGTTCATAATCTCAACATATTTGTGCCCTAAGGAAGCATAGTATCAATTTTTACACAATCCTAGATGCACATTTGTGAAGGAATTCAGTGCAGAGCTCAAAAATCTAATGGTGGATTATGGTTTTGAAACTTTGGGGATGGAAGGCTAAAGTCCTTTCACGTATACTCTGCATAAGGGATAAGGGGATGTGTAGGTGAGGCATAATGGAAGGGGATGAGTAAATTAACACCTGAGAGCTCAGAAGGTAGACATATAATAATAGATGGTGTTGATTGATGGAAGATATGGAACTTGGAAGTGCTGAGATAACCCATAGCAAGTGGGAAGGGCATGGGGAAGGATCTCTTAAAATACAATAGCATGAGCATGAGAGATATAATGAAGTGATTAATCGATCTCAACACTTGACAGGTGTGGAATTTGTTAGGTTCTTATATAATTTAGTGACTAAATATATGCTTAATGTGCCTACCCCCTTTGAACCTGTAGTGCTCACGCACTGGATCCATCGCTTGAATAAAGTACAAAATTAATAATTGACTTTGATGACAACTTAGATCTTAGACATTTTTTAAACTTAGATTGAAACTTTGTGATTGAATAGATTATTCCATACAAGGAAGTGAGTGCAACTACCTCTAGACCATTGGGTGCTAGTTCACCACAACAAGACTTGAATTTAAGTATACCAACTCAACTGATGTCATTAATGTAAGGTGGGCATCAACCCATAGGAAGTGGCATAACACCACAAGTAAGTAACACAACACTAACGACATCAACTATGCCAATAGTAATGATGGGACCAATGCCTAACCCAATGATTGGAGGAATTGGAGGACCATTACCAAAATAGGTGCTAGGGGGATAAGCACCTCAAATACCAGTTACCCCATCCCCATAATAAATCTAATATGAAATGGTTATGCACTTGCCAGAGTATCATGGCATGGAGAATGCTGCAGAACATGTGCTAAAAATAAAATACCCCCCCAAAAAAAAAATCTCATACATTCCCATCACATTCTATTAAAAACCTTTTAAAAATAATATGCAACACTTAAATTGCAACAAGCCCTCACTTAAGACTGAGAGAAAAATGAAACCTATTATAATGAATTTCATATATTTTTTACTCGGTCACTTGCACTTACAAGGTAGTTGCATAGCTACCATAACTTAACATGACATTATAAACTCACTTTAACTTAGCATGACTTTGTTTGATTTTCATATTTTACATATTCAAAAAAAAATCAAATGAATAATACATTACACGTCTTATTATTAACTTTTATGGCTTTGCATACAAATAATATTAACTAATTTTAAAAAGAAGTAATTTACCCTTATTACAAAGTTATTTTTTTACTTGAATTGGACCTAAAAAAATGATAGGACATTTGATATAATTGAGACACATACACACCCTTAATTACATGGTAGAACATAAAGACCCATTCCACAACACTCTAAACACCAAATATTCTTCTACAGTTTCATCTTATTAGAATAATAAGACATCATGTGACACATGGTGCCTTCAAAATGATAGATAACACATTGAGTGGGCCTATCAAACCTTGTCTATTTAGTTGTATCTTTTTTTTTTGTCTCTTATCTCAGGGCTTGTGTCAAAAATGTTCGCTACATTTTTCACATTTGTAATAAATGTCTTCAACATTTTTAGGCCCTTCTTTTGGTCTTCGAAAGGTCATGGTGCATATCCATCCCTTTATCATATATATATATATATATATATATATATATACACATATGTGCCCTTCTTTTGGTCTTCGAAAGGTCATGGTGCATATACATCCCTTTATCATATATATATGATAAAGGGATGGATATACATCATGACCTTTTGAAGTCAAAAGAAGGGCCTATATATATATTAGTTGTTGGATGTTAGTTTGGATGTCAATGGCGTCTTAATTTGAATTCAATCTATCTATAAATGCACAAGTATTATGGTTTACTTATGATTAATAAATACAATGGATATTATTAGCATTCTATTGAACACTCATAAGAATTCTAAGGAAATTAAGTAGTCATTAGAATATTTATTATGATCTTGAACTTGTATTTAATGAGGAGTATTTTTGGCACACAACTTAAGTATTGCATATATATTTTTGAAGTTATTTTCATTTATGCATTCTTATAATTTTTAAAATTTTTTAGAATGTTTTTCACCTTTAAAAACTTCATAATTAAATGGTCTTGTAAAACCAGAGTAACCCTTAATATAAATTCCTAAATTCATTTTGTTTTCCTTAAATTTTTAAATATCAAAACTATTCTAATATAAAATGAAGGAACTATATTTTTAAGATTATAAAAGTTACAATACAAATATTGGAATAAGAAAATAATAAATTGATACTATGGCAATATAACTATTAATATGTTTTGGATCCAAAGTTGTCATATTTGGGAAATGCCCCCCATGTTCTTGGGGAGTGTTTGAGGCATTTTTGTCAGTAGGATCTTTAATGCTTTGTACCTTCAATTTTGATCATTTCTAAATTTTCAAACAAGGTTGTCGAAATTCTTGAATGCATGTTTCTAAATTAATTTTAAAAAGATTATCTTCAAATTTTAACTTATTGAAAAGTAAACATTAAAATCTTATGTAAACACTTTACCCTTAAGTATAAAGATAATTAATTAGATATTTTTATTATATTAAATCATTTGTATTGCATTATTTATAATTCGTTTATCCATATCATACATTCATCTAATAAATAAAATGTATTAATATATGTGTATATGAAATTTTAAATTTTAATCTATTTTTATCTGTAGAAGATCATTATTCTCAATGTGGTATATAATTTTTTATTTATTAATTTTAAATGTATTTTTATCCAACTCATTTGGTTCAACTTCCATCCAGCCCTGGAATTTCAAATTAACCGCATATATGAGTTCAAAATTTGTTGAGGGTTAAACTTTTTTAAAGATATTTGTAAAACAATTTAAATTTATTATTTTCTTTTTAACTTAAAAAATAAGGTTCCCATTGTTAATTTTGAGGTTCACTGCTGTTGCTCATCTTTTTTTAGATCTTTGGAACCACGATGATTCGAAGGTTTTTGTTAGGGTGCACACATATGTCTTGCGTACATACTGCTGGAAAGCGTGCTCACTACTCCCTTGAATGCATTTGTACGAGCTTCTCTAATGCACTCATGTTTATTTAGATTTTGAAGAAAAATGTCACATCTCAAATACTGATAGGGTAATTAACAAATAGAACACTGGCATGTTAAAATAAAAAGGATGGAGACCAAATTTTTGTTGAAGTCCATGTACACGTTCAAGGGCAAAAGGTTTGCTAGCGTAAGAATTGGGTGCGCTCCAACAATTAGAATATATTATACTGCGAACATGAGGACGAAAATTAGAATTGAGCATAGTTGATAGATGTGAAGGTAGTGGGCACTTTACCCTAGAGTGCGCACATACATTTTAAACAATATGTACAGTTCAATGCTTTGATAAATTAATGTTTGTTCAATCAGGTTGCTATGTGGTATCAATTTATTTGTTGACAGTAAAACAAATAGAAATACATAAAAGAGTGTTAGAAAGTATTTAAACTTTGGCTGGCCCTGAACAATAGTGGGTTTTGATTCAAAGCATGTATGACCTATGCTCCTTTGTGCCCTCAAACGTGCTAAGAGGTATTCTTTTTCGTACATGTAAATAACACTTATGTCTCTATATGCTCAAGCCTATAAAGGCTTTGGTGCACTTACATTGCTAAAGCCTCAATTTTTTTACCAGCATACGTGCTTTGTTGCAGTGCTTCAAATAACTAAGGCCTAGCAAAGCTCAGGGGGCACGCACATGTGAAATTTTTTTGGCCTTGAGTGCGCTCAAGGGTGACCTGGCTCATATCGGGCTTTACAGTAGGTTTGCTGCTGCCTAAGCCCAGGGAAGGCTCATCCACTTGCTCTTTATTTTTTGACAGCTTTTGACAAATTTTCGACATATTTTTGACTGTTTTTAGTGGTTTGCAAATGAATTAATGCCATGTCGCAAGCACTGTAAAGGAAATAATTTTAAAAAGTATTATCCTAAGTATGAAATTTAAACTTCATGGTGAAAATGTTGACTATGAAATGAAACCTACAATCCGTGCTCACAACTTGATTTTGAACACTATATGCATGGCATATTAAACAAGTTTTATATATGTTTGATTGGATCATTGAATGAATGAATGAATGAAGAATTTTAATAACGTCCATGGGACCACAACAGTCTATGGGACCCATCAGTGATGCACATCCTCTTCAAAACGAGACCTCAGCCACAAAACGTTCCCTAAGTTGCCTGAACTTTCTTCTTGAGATCTTCCCTTCTACTGTGAAGTTTGATCACGAGGTTCGTCGTATTACCCAAGCTTGTTGCTTCAAACAGGGTGTCCAGGTTAGTGATTTTCAAAGTTTCACCATAGCTGTCCCAGATGTCTTTGTATGCCTCGCACTCCAAGAGGAAGTGTCGTTCCGTCTCCACCACGCCTTTGTTGTAAAACAGGCATATTCTCTCCTCCCAATCCTCTTTGGGAGTTAGCCATCTACCCGTTTCACACCTAAGATGATGAGAGCTCATCCTAAGTTGGGCAATCAACATTTTCACTTTCCACTTAATGCCTGCTCCTATATAGGGTTTTTCTTCAAAATCCCCTGTGGGGTTGAATTCTATGAGGTAGTATTCCTTTTTACGGCCCATTTGTTTTGTCCACATGCATAATTTTTTATTTCTTCATTAGTATTTGGGCACTCCTGCATGCTAATATCCCACCTCTTTACCCATTTGTCATTTTGCTTCCTCCAAGTGTTCTTTCTTCTAGTTAGCTCTTCCTCCATAATTAGTCTAGGCCACCTATGCTTCTTCATGTTTTGAATCTTCTTGAGGTAGCTTAGTAATCATATCATCGCCGATGCCTCTAAGGGGATGGACCCCGTTTCAGCAAGTAGGATCTCATACTGCATTGAATTATTGACTTTGAGATTGCTTATGATGAAGTGAAGTGTTTTTGGATTCTCTCTATCTGTTTTCATTTCTGATCTGACATATTGTTGCCCCAAATTTCACACCCGTAAAGAACCACCGGGATGACCAACAAATCGAAGAGTGTTCTCCTAGTCTTCCAATCCCATAACTCCGCAGTCCTGCACCTATTTTGAAAGAGTATAACGCTTTCCATCCTCCTTGGATTCTTTTTGCTCTACATGTTTCCCAACTGAGCTTGTGATAAAAATCAAGCCCGAGGTACTTGTACTCTTCGACTATCTCTAACGGGCTGCCTTCAAAGGTAAAGGTATATTGTTTCTTTTTTATTTTCAAAGAGAAGTTCATTACTTTGGTCTTGCTTGTGTTCACCTGCATTCCAACCTCTTGGCAAAAAGTTTCAAGTGCTCTCTAATGTTCCCTCAAGCTGTTGGCTATTCTGGGAATTAAAATGAGGTCATCCACACAAAGAAGCAGTTTTATAGCATCCTTAGCTAGTTGAATCCCCTCCCCACTATCCTTATTTAACCATTTTTCTAATTTATCAATGTACAGTCCAAATAAAGTTGGTGAAAGTGGGCAACCTTGTTTGACCCCTATATCGCTGTCAAAACACTCTGACATTCCATCACTAGTTCTGATTTTAGCCTTTACTTGCTCATATAATCTATGGACAACAGCTCTGAGCTCATTTGGAACCCCCAGCTCCTTCATCCTATTCCAAAGTTTGTCACGAGGGACCCTGTCAAAGGCTTTTTTGAAGTCGACAAAGCAGCAAAAGGCCTCATCTCCCTGAGTGTTCTATATTTTTTCAATCAAGAACCTAAGTGTAGCTCCATGATCAATAGTAGAGTGCTTCGGTCTAAATCTAGCTTGGCCGTTAGCTCTTTTTCCTTCTTTTTCTGCCCACATGCTGATTCTGCACTCTATCATGATTCCAAAGAGTTTACCAAGGAGGGGATTAACCATGATAGTATGATAATTTGATGTGTTATTGGTATCCCACTTTTGAAGATAGGGATAACCACACTAGTTGTCCACTCTTTCGAGAAGCCCTCTTGGATGGCCCTATTGAAGATGTGTTTGATATGAGGTGCCAATATGTCAGCACCCCACTTTAAGTACTCTGCTTGCAGCCCATCAATATCTTGAGCTTTCCCACTTGCTAATTGTTTTATGCCTTGAATGATGTCTTCGGTGTTGAAGAGTTTTGTATTCGCATAGATTATTGGGGGTCTAGATTTATCTTGGTCCCTCTCACATAGTAGCTTTGCATACTCAAGCCATTGGTTTTCGGTGATATTGTTTTCTGTTTGTTTCTTCTTTTGACGTAGCTCTTTCCAAAATCTTTTAGGGCTGTTTTTTTCGAGGGCAATCGGCTCTATTCTTCTGTTGTTTACATACTTCTCTTTCTTATTATGTAGCATCTTTACGTACTCCTTCTTATGATCTTTGTCCATACCTCTCTTTCGCAGATTTCTTTTTGCTATCTTGCATTCCTTGTCGAACCATGGGTTTACCGGGAAAGTATTTCTTATTCCTCTCTTGGGTCTAGCTCTCTTACAACCATTTAAGGCCTTGTGTATTAGGGAATCAACGTGTTCTCTTTGAGAGACTGGTTCTTTATGTTAGTTGGTTTTTCTTCATGATCTCTGAGCAATTGTTTGATTTTGCGGCTCTAAAGATTTCTTGATTCTCATGATTTAGAAGGATTTTACCTTGGGGAGTGTCCTTCTTTTGGCCAAAGTGGGCTTGTTCTTCTTGTTGTTTCCTTATGAGAATGTGAACTTTAATATGAATTGGATTATGGTCTGATTTAAGCTCCAATATATTGTCCCCAATCATAACCTCCATCAATCTCGATGTGTAGCTCTGCGAACAAATGACATAATCTACTACACTTTAGCCATTGTACGTTTTGCATGTGATTTTTCCTAATTCAGGGCATGCTCTCATACCGTTGCAGATGACCATGTTGTAAGAACTACAAAGCCCTAAGAGTTCAGCCTCAAAGTGTGACACTGCACTTTTGCTATCTTGTGAGACCCTATCCCAAAGTTGGTTGTTTTCTTCCTCTAACCATAGGGGGTTATCTTTCTCTATGTTGTTTTTCAGATTGAGAGCTTGATTGTTTTCAGTTCTTGCATTAAAGTCTCCAATTATTACTATTTCTCCCATGTTACTAAAAATAGAAATGTCTTTTTTTAGAGCTGCAAATGGATCTTCACGATCTAGATTCCTTTTCTTATAAAATTTTGATCCCTTTGGAGCAAAGTAGCATGCTGCCATCCTTGTTGTGACTTGGTTTTCTGTAAATTTAAGCCATATGAACTGCTTGTTTGGATCTCCTTTCTCCACTTTTACGAAATTGTCCCATTCCTCTTTAATTAAGACTGCCACTCCACCATGTCCCTTGCCACTATCAGTTCTTTCATTCCATACTGACGTCTTTTTATACCCTTCAAAATTTGGAATCTTACACCCATCGTGTTCATGGGTCTCAATAAGGATGATGGCATCCTTTCCTTCTGCTATGGGCCCTAATTCAGGTCCTCTTCTCCATGGATATCCTCTACAGTTCCAACTTACCACTGTTAGATACTCATGGGGGGCCTCGATTTCCTATTTCTTATGTGACATTTTGTCACCTATTTGAGCTTTGTCGTTTTGTAGCCAAGCCCATCTTCCTGCATCCCTTGCCACCTTTACTTTCTCCCACTCTTTCCTCCTTTCTTCTTGTTGTATTATAGTGAGGTCCTCATCAATGTAAATTTGCGTGCCTTTAAGGAATCTTTTATTCCTTAGTACCTTGTTTTTGTCCTCTATGTTCTTGAAGGTGATTCTCACATGTCTGTTTTTGCCTCCTATCCATCTTCCTATCCTATTTGCTTGTTGCATGACTCATGTCCATTGAATTTGATCGTTAAGAAAGTCTCTTGCCAACTCCTTCGTGATTTCCTTCTCGCCATAGTCTTTTAGTCCTTTTATAATGATATTGATAGCCCTGTCATTTCTGTCTTTCTCTTCCTTTATTTGGTTTCTGACCTATTTTTCTATGAGTTCTCTTTGTGTTTGAAGGTCCTTTCACCACTTGAGACCAGGATTTAGCCTCATCTATTTGTTCTCTTAAATATTTTTCTCTTATCTCCATGCTGGCCATCGTTGATTGGATCTCTTTTAAGTGGCAGTCATTGCTTCCTTCCACCCCTTCTATCTTATCTTCCTCTTCAGTTTTCCTTTGTTCTAGTAGCTGCCTTATTTCTCTCAACTCTAGCTCACCTCTTGCCATAGAATGTTGAAGCTTATTTACCTACTCTTTAAGCATCTCATTTTCCCTGATTAGTATCCTCTTAGCTTCTATTACTTCATTCCACTTGTTATCCTCGACTTGGCTTCTTTTCTCGAGGGACTGGAGTCTTTTTTTCAAGATCATTAGCTCGCTAACATACAATTCTGATGACCACGTTAGTGGTGTTGTATTAGGACTATAGGTATCTTTGTGATTATGACTACCTTCAGTTCTAACTTCAGATCCTGTTGGTTGATTTATGTCTACAGATTTCTTGGTGTCTTCTTCTAATCGGGACACTGGGTTCCCCTTCCCTTTTCCTTTATCTTGTTCAGTTTGCTCTTCTCGTGTTTGTTGATTTCCTATTGTGTTTCCCAAGGTCCTGATTGCACTTTTGGGATAGATGGTTGTGAAATTTCCCTTTCTTGCAAGTTTTTGGATTCTTTTTTTTTTGCGCCTTAATATCCTGTTGTATTGCTTCACATTTACATAGATGCATTGCTTGCCTGTTCTTGAAGTGTTGGCGTGTGGGTGCCCTACTGCGTAAGCCCAAGCATTCCTAGGTGCCCCTACCTGAGCAAAAATGCTGGAATAGAAGAGGTTTTCGGAGGGATCAGCGGGGAAGTGCGACGAGGGATTAAATGGTATAATACACCCCCTTTCGTTTAACTTCTCCATCATAGGCCTCTGGGTGTCTCTATTTCCCCAAATATGTATTATTGTTTCCTCATTCCCTGTGTTACCTCCCGGCGAGGTTGAAATTTCTATCTGCACTGAGCTATTTAAAGTTTCAAGCCTCTCCCTAACTTCCATTGGGTTTCCCCAGTTTGTCGGGGCAATATTATACCCTGTGATCTCTATCATACGGCCCCACCCCTATTTTGAAGCTTAGCTTTCCTGAGAAGGGTCCCACCACATCCTGCGAATATTTCTCTTTACAGATTGATTGCAATTTTCTTTGCTCAAGATTTCGTCGCCGTTTTCAACCCCTTTCTCGAAAAAAAAAGGAAAAAAAAAAGAAAAGAAAGAAAGATGCTTAGGCGGCAGAAATCACCGCCTTTGCATCTGTAGTGTGCAGTAGCGGTAGAAAGTGCCGACAGAGCATGGAGCGGGGAATCACAACGCAAAACCCGTTTTTGATGTCCCAGCGGAAGTTTTAACTGCTACTGCATTAAATAGGGAATGTTTGAGCGGCAATTTTCGCCAACATTACATGCCAGACCTCATACCTGAAAAATGGTTGTATACCTCCACTGGGTGGTGGCAAAATGATCCACTGTGGAGCCCGTGACTTGGTGGCAAAATGATCTGCTGTGGAGCCCGCGACTTGCTGGGGGGTTCTTCTTTATTGGTTCCCTGCCGAGTCACTGTTTCAGTGTATCTTTGTTTCCATGTTTCTTCTCTGTGATACTTCCTGCTGCCATTGCGTGCTTTCTGGTTTCTGCTTTATGTAGGCTAAATATCCGCTTCCTTGTTCTTATCCACCCCCCAGGTTGTATGGCAGAGCAATCCGCGCCGACGTGTTCAGAAATTAAGAATCACTTGGGAAATTTGGATCGGGATCAGGAATAGGATCAATTCGTTTGCCTTCTCCCATAAATTGAGGTATTATCACATGTTCATGATATATCCCACTGGGCTTCTCCTATGGCGCAAAAGAACTTGAAACAGACTTGTGTCAAAATATACTCAGAAACCGATTTCAAACAACTAGAAAATTAATTTTACGAGGTTCATTACCATCTCATAAAAAGTACTAGACCTTCATTTTTGGTTTAGTGTTCATGTACGGGAAAGAGGGTAAAATGTCCCATAATGTCAGCAAAGCTATGAAGCGAAGTATCTCGTAAATCTGGTAAATCTATGTCTCTCGTGTTACCTACGTCTATGCATATTTGTTGAAGTGGTGGTGGTGTTGTCCCTCGTCTTTCATCTGTACAATTGCACTTGTCTGCCTTGTCGGACAAGTCATTTATGCGAATGGCGTGTGAGTCGGGTCAAATGAAAATGATGATGATGATGACAGCGTCCATCTTTTCAGTGTCGCAGAAGCATCATAAGTTTGCCTAAATTCAAACCCCTATACATCATAATTTTCAAAATGCTATCATAAATTTCGTTCGCCTAATGAAGATGTCGTTTCTCGTACTGGCAAAATCTCTGTTAGCTTAAAGTCCAAAAGTGTTACTGTCCATAAAGCACGTTTTACGATAACGACAGGCGTGGGCTTGTAGGTTTTCCAAGACAAACTTCATTGCAGCCGGTGCCGGTTCCCTCAAATTGCTGCACAACTATTATGTGCCAAGGCCTCCGAGCTGGTATTCACTGGTCTAGAAATTTTAACATCTTATCACAAGTACCTACCTATATGTCGTTCAACATTGCATAAAAACAAAAACTCCCATAATTATAGCGAGATGGCTTTAAAAATTAAATTCAAAGCTCTCGGCTCTGGGGTGGACTTTTTTAAAGTTGTTATAATGAGAATCTGTTATAGCTTTCCATTATCTCCACGTAAGTTTGGAGTTCTATCCAAGTGACTAATCAATCATTTTCATGTTTCATCTTGTTCAACGCTTTTCACATTTAGGTTTTTAATTCTAGTTTGTATTTATTATAATTCATTTTTATTTTCGTAAAGTCCAATTAGAGTGAGTGAGACCCCTAGGAACATAGGGTTCGAACCATTGATTTTGAATCGACAAATACTTAGCCACATGCCAAGCGTACTACCCAGCCACACCCCTCGACTACGCTTTAATATCGTAGGTCTAAACAGAGTTTCAGAATCTTAAACATTTGGGTACGTGACATGTTACTGTCAAACCAAAAATATCAAAAACACAATCATTGTATTTTTCTAAAATTGTAATGAATGATTGAAATTTTTGAATATCCTCATTTATGGGATTAAGAGTGACGTCCCAAGGAAGACATTGTAGTGTCTATTTTTCATGCAAGTAGTTGCATGGAAGGTTTTTAAATTTGTTACAAAAATTAAAAAAAATCTTCACCGCAAAAAGTGAATAAGTGATTTTAAGGTGGAGAATTTTTGTCCCAATACCGACTCAATAAATTTAAAGAAAAAATTATGCCCAAGGTGAAGGATTTATGTTATGAGATTTTTTGGAAATTAATAAATTACTAAATTTATTTATATAGACCTAAAAAATAGCAATAATTAAAAATTATGTATTTCATATGACCATTTTTCTACATATGATGTTTTTCTTTACAACATATACGAATAAATTAATGCTAAGCACTTTCCATGAAACCATTGCCTAGGAGCAATAATAAGAGTGTTTCAAATTAATACAACTATTCAACACAAGTGTTGTCTTTCTATCTTAACATTCCACACAAAAAATGTTTTTAGTCTTACCTTTGGGCTCATCTTCAAGAAAGAGTGTGATGGTTATTTCAAATTGTTTAATGCAACCCACTAATTCATAGAGTACATGCATATTTTAGTGTTTAAAAAAAAAAAAAAAAGTGAAATTAAAATAAGTTTAGAGTCATTTTTAAAACTATAGATATTTAGTTTTAATACAAAATTCTTATTCTTGTGTTTTATTTCTAATTTAGCTTATATGTCAAACTTGTGTGTTTGAATTTGTTTCTAGGATGACCCCAACCTCACGAGTCTCTATTTGGTCAATTGAGCCTAAAAACAACCTCAATACTTATCCAAAAGGTATCCTAAATGTATTTGATCTGTTTATCCCCTATTATCCAACATTGTCTCAAAAACTAAGTCTTACTTGCCTCCTCAACAAGCTTGTAGCTATATGGGGTCCCAACTTGTCCCTTCTAGCTTTTTAGGTCATTCTATCTATTGTCTCTTAACTTACACATTAATCCTTCCCATTTAATTTTTTATAATTTAGCTATCACACATGAGTCATCTTATAAATATAAGGTCTTACCAAGTCAAGTAGGATGAGAATAGAGAAAGAGAGAGAATCAATAGAGAAGATAACAATTCATTAGCACTTTTATCACTTGGTCTCTCTACACATTCCCATGTGGCAAATGAGGGTTATTACATTTTAGTAGTTGTATTGATAACTTTTAGTGAATAAGAGGTTGAAACCCTTGTTCATGTTATTCCATTTACAAACCAAAAAAATATGTGGTCTAATTTCGAGCATACATGATACATAGTTTGCAATGTTGTTTTTATGATTTTCTGACTCTATTATTATTATTTTGTTGTGGAGTGTACAAGCTAGGTCAAAGTGAAGATTTGATCAATTAGTATATTATGCCCTACTCATTTACAAAGTGATGGTACAATTATATTTAAGAAGATGCAAGATACAAACACAAGAAAAATTAGATAATGAAACTTTATAGAGAAGCCCAACAACATAGACATGATCAATGCCATAGAGACAAGATTGACACATTAGGATTGTTATGGTCAGAGGTGTACATGAGAATCTTGCATATCTACAAGTTCATCTTAAAATACAATACATATCTATAAATTCAATAATAGATTAAACACAATCAACATAATTATAATACAATATCGAATTTACAAAATATTTAATGTGCACTTATTTCTTAACCTATTTATTAATTATTTAAATTTATGTTTATAAGACTTAAATTTATGTTTGTTATTTAACCTTTTAAATATATATAAATATCATATTTAAAGTGTATTTGTTTTTTTAACCTCTTTATTAATTAATTTAATTTATATTTATAACATTTGGATTTATTTCTATTATTTATAATTTAATTGTGTACACTTATATTCACTTAATCACAATTTAATATTAACGTAATTTTTTTTTTATCAAACATGTTAGATAAAAACATTGTTTTATAAATTTAAACATATTGCTTGTTTAAAAAACTCAAATAAATACATTCATGAATTCATTAGAGGCTTCAAAGTGTATTAGGGTTCAAAAGTACTTTACCCACAATTTGAGAGCTTGGGAGAGGAGCAGGACACACCCACATTTATTCTATGTAAAGACTATGAAGGGCTTTATGAATGTGTCTTAAGAGATTATTATTATTTTTAATTTATTTATTTTAGATTTAAGTAATCAAAATTATTATAATAAAAATTAAAAATAATATTATTAAGTATAAGAAAAGGAGTTAAAAAAATAAATGGATGATTTTATTGGAGTAATTTCAAACTTAAATTAATATAGAATTATTTTAATTATTTAGAATTTAATGAATGTAAATTTTAGGTTGTTAAATATTTGAGTATAGTAAATTAAGGTAGAAATATGTAATAAATACAATTATTGATTTGTAATAGAATTGATTTAGTTTGATCTTTCTAAAAATAATAATAAAATAATACAAACAAATATTTGGGTAGAAAATGATTGAAATGGGAGATTTGAAGGCTACAAATTGAGATAGACGTCGATTTGAGTGTCACATATATGATCCAAATCCTTTATAGATAGTAGAGCCCTAATTTGATAGTAGTGCCATGTGGAAGCAATGTCCCTATTTTAACACTAATGTCTTTTGTGAAGAATAATTCTGAGCTTTTAGGTGCACCTTTGTTTAGGTCTTCCAAGTCTGTTCATATGTGCACAAGTTCTAGATCTCCATAAATGACTTATTTTGACTGATTTTATATGTAAACCCTAAACTTTCATGTTGCTAGGGAATCTAGTTGGCATAAGTAGTGAAGTCTGTTATTAGTGGGATATGCTAGACATCCTTAACACCCCACTATGATGAGAGTTACCTACACACCAATACTCTAAAGAGGGATCACTCCAAATATAGTTATTCTCACATAAGTGTTGGTGCAAGTGCAAGTGAAGGTAGTATGAATACTGACTTGAGTGCTTTGAATGTGCTTGAGATTGAAAACCTAAATAATTTAAGCTTAAGAATGTTGTAAATGGTTGTATGTAGAATTAGGAAAGAATAGGGATTCATAACCTTGATTGTGCACAACTTGCTCTGAGTTTGTTTGTGTAATGTTACATCTGATTTCTATCTAGTGGTTAGAGGGCTAAAAGTCATGTATATATTATTCTATTACTTATGTGGGTCTTAACAGAGGTCTAGGCTGACCCTAGATAGTTGATTATTTGAAAAGATGTCCATTGGTACCAAAATGAGGGAAAAGGATAATAACACCAAAATTGAAACATTAGCGCTATGGGGTGCTACTATCTCTATTATAGCACTAGTGTCTAGATAGTAGAACTTGAGGCACTATGGGCTAAAATGCTAAAATAAGGGTCTATGACTACTTTAGGAATGTTTAAGGATGCATGCGGTCCATACAAAGGCTAGATAAGTGTCTAAATAGGCCCTAAGATAGGTCTAGGGATAAGCTAAGGATGGTGGTCTCAAATAAGACTCTTAGCACTCAAGTGTCATTTTTATGTGATTACATTTGCTCTCCCCCGCTTTAGTTCTAGAAATGCAACAAAATGAAATGACTAGGATTAATGAAAAAAGATATGTACTTGGACTTACCTAAGAGGCAAAGCCCATGAACCTAGATTTGAATATGTGAAGCATGCTCTATTATGTGTTCTATAAATGAAACATTCATAGATAACTCATTACTTAAGAGATATCAAAATCAAAAGCCAAAACTGAGTAAATAGATAAGAGAGAGGAAAAGAATGAATACACCTCAGTAGGTACGCGAACTGATGCATAAATCTAGTGATAACTTGTGTCTGTGTTCATGTAGATAGTGATCAATAGGTGAATAACTTGGAATAAACTGATGGCTTCTTCAGTCCCCATGTGTGGGTGGATTAAGAACTCAATCCAATTTTGACTCCATCATTACCCACCCTTGTTTGGTAGATCATGACTAGTGAATATCTTGGATCAGATTGATGGTGTGTTCAACCCTCTCATGTAGGTGGCTCAAGAAATCAAGTAAATTATGACTCCATAATTTCCTACCCATGTGTAGTAGATGCATCTGAAACTGAAACTGCACAATGTAACCAGAGATGTGTAATTATGTATGTTAGCTCTATGACCACATGGAAATATTAAGAAACTCTGGGCCACTTAGGAATAACAACCACTATAGATGGATTATGACATAAATTTGGTGTGTAAATTGGAACATGGTGTCTAATGTGTATAATATAGAGGATGGCATGGAGTTTGTCATTCAATTTGATCAATCAGTGTATGAGTGAGTATATGGAAACAATGTGCCGTGCACATGCCCCTAAATATGATATTTGAGTATATGGACTCTAGATTGAGTTTTAATAATTTATATTTGAGCATCTAAACTAACATAAGAATGATCATGGTATGCATGACGCCCCCAATCTGAGCAAACTAGTATGAATTTGAGCTAACTTGAGCCAAAACTGGTAATCTATAACTGAACTTGTGCAAACTTAGACTGTACCTACTATACTATACTGACCAATCTATAATTTTTTGAAATCAAGGATACTGGATAGTAGTGCCATATCTTGGATAGTATCACAATGTGGTAGTAGTGTCCCAATTTCGGTGATAATGCCCAACGATTTTGATTTTTGTGCAATTTTAACTGATCTCTATTTCATTATTTCATAGTGTGTTTTCTTGATTCTAATTTATGTATCATTAGTCATGTGTGTTGAAAGTTATACTCTGAATGCATTTAAATAGCCTGATCTCTATGACAAACCCCTATGAATGCCCCCTCTTTTGAGGGGAGTTATTGAACCTATGCAAGAACTATTCTTAAAATAAAAAGCTCTAAAAAATGTGAGTTAGCTAGAGCATATATGATATTTGCATAATAAACCAATATGATGTGTATACATAACATTAGAATGTAAGCTAATCTAAATATAAATTTGTAATGTGTGATGTATGTTAGATCTAGCATTCACAAGGTTGTAAAGATGATGATAATAATAATAATAATAATAATAATAATAATAATAATAATAATAATAATAATAATAATAATAATAATAATAATCATAATAATAAATCTGAGTAATAACTGAGTAACTACCTAGGGGGATGGGGCATGATGTCCATCATGACACCCAATTAGGAAGGGGAGATGCATGAGGTCCCTCCTGACATCTAAAATTGAAGTGTGTAACAAGTAATAAATAAGTGTCATGGCCCTGATGCAATAAAAAAGCATACATGCAACACACATGAGGCACACAAAGTAGGCCAAGGGGCCACAATACAAGGGACATGAGCACATGTGACTAAATTTGAGAAAGCAAGACATACAAGGACATGTTCAAATGTGCACATATTCAAAAAACAAGCAAGTTGGCTTAGAGCCACATGGAAGGACATGTTCAAATGTCTGCATATATAATCAAGAAGGCACACATAAGGACATAGACATATGTCCAAAGCATACATATAATGAAAATAAGTGACATAGAGATTTAGAGTAATGGCATATTCAAAGACCCTTGAATAGAAGAAGCATAAAGACATAATCAAGTCTAAACTAGGAAAGATAGAAATGAAAGTATGCATGAACATGTGGTATAAATATGTATAAGAGATAAGATGCACATAAGCTGAGTCTAAAGTAGTAGGATTCGATAAAAAATATGAGTAGGTGTAGGATGATCAATATCAAGATATAACAATGCTAAATCTGTGATGTAGAGTTTAGAAATATGTAACTTGGCAATCAAAATTGTGTATAGGATACCCCCAAATGGGTGAATGTATCAAATAAGGAACCCACATATCTATTTATATCCCCTAGTGGGTAGATAGTAACAAATCTAGATATGTGTAATTGACTTGAGTCTTATAGCAATCTGCAAGCACTTGATAAAAACAAGTGAAGTAATATATGTATGATAAAAACTGACTATACTAAGATAGCTAGCATATGTAGTGTCTGGAAAAATATAAGAGATGTAAACATGGCAATGGATACAATCTATAATTTATGTTTTTAGAGTAAATATTTGAATGTTTTTGTGTTTTGGTATATTATATTATTTTTGTATTTTCTAGATATAAGCTATGCATAAGCAACATCAAAATGCAACTATATACAAGGAGTAAGAGATAAGGAAACTATGTACAAGTAGGGAAGAACATATTAATCAATGAGTATTGCAAGAAACTCACTATCTAAATAAAGGAACAATAATCGTGCATGTTGTGTGAAAAGGTATTTGTGGTCTAGGGACCAACTGTGCTGAGTGATCTATAGCTAACACTACCTAAGGAGTAGGGTTAGGAATTTGAGAAGTTGACTGAACTGGATTGTGAATTATGTTATGAATCTATGAATTTGGTTGAACTAGCCTATGGGCTATGGAAATCACTATCTAAACCCCGATGACATGGTGAACAAGTGGCCATGTTGCTCATGCTTTGTAGTTGTATAAATAACCTCTGGAACTGATACTACTTTTCATGTACTACTAGTAAATAGATTTGTATACTTTGTTAGGAAAAGATAGTATTCACATAAGTAGATTTACTATGTTAATTATTAATTATAATATTACCTAGGTTAGTTTGCTTTAGTGGTTAATTTTTTATACCCATGACTCTATACCGGGTCATTTGTTATTATGCCTTCCTATTTATTAGGATTTTATTTTTATATTTATATGGGCATATAATATCCTATGTATTATTTTTATAATATGTTTAAGATAATAGAGTGGGTTTAATCTATCTATGTTAATTTTTGATAATGCATAAGATATTTCAATTAATAACAATGGTATAAGATCATTATGGGATTTTGAGCATTGTGAGGGGCATTTATAATATCTTATTTCCCCAATTGATGACAAATTTGAGTAGAGGGCAATTTTTTGTATTTTGAACAAAAATAGTGATACTTTTAGTAGTATAATGCATGTGAAGATATTATTGAAAGCTCCATTACCATATCAAAGGAGTGCCCAACCATCCACATCAATCAAATCGGCCTACTACTTCAAATTATCTCTAATAGTCCTATGTCATCTTAATGATACCATATATTGACTAGATTCTACTAAGAAGTTTAAATCTTGTTTGGTTACATTTTGTGAATATATGCATTCCTTTAGAAACCTCAATCCAATTCATATCTTGGGTTCTATAAATATTCATAGAGTTAGTGAGTGAATTTGACCCTATATCCTAATCTTGCATGCATTCTGAGAAAATACAGCTTCCTCCCTCAAGTTCACCATATAACTTAGTCTATTAAAATAAGTCATATTCATTTGTCTAGTATAATTTGGACTGCTCCTATTAGCATTGACCTGAGCATCATTGTATTCTCTATTAGTATTTCATTGCCAAAAAATTCCACCTCATATGTGAAATAGGCATTTAATAATATTATCAGGTGTTTTATGTTTTATTATTTATCCAGTTGTTTAGTCTCATGTTCTAGTCAAAGTCGAGTCTAAAAAATTGCAAGTAAATAACTAAATGTTTTACTTGTAATGCTTAATCAAGAGTTAAACCTTTTTTTTAGAATACCCTTATTTTATATGTTATCCTTTGTGAAAGTAGATTCACATTATGAGAATATGATTAATTCATTATAATAGCATTTTAATTTTGTATTTGAGAGTCTCAAAGTTTAATCATTAGAATATGGTCCATTTTTTTCAAGGCACAAGTCATTTTTATCAATCAATTCAAAATTTACTATCAAGAGTCAAGTCAATATAAAAGTCTTCAAAGTGTCAACATTCTCATTTTTATCTAGTATTAGTCATTTTATGTCAAAGTTTTAAATATTTTAAAAAAGAAAGAAATAAATTGCCTCACATTTGCATTTTTAGTGTAGCCCGATGTTCAAATTGGGGGGGGGATTATACACATGAGCCTCAAAGCCATATTTTCTAATTAGTTGATAAAGGAGGTCAGAGGCAATTGAGGAAGGAGGCTTTCTATGCCTCTTATTAGTCACCAATGATGGGGCCAATATGATTTGGTGGCATTTGTTTCAATTATGTGGTGTGGTAGTTACATTTTTTTTAGTGTGTTTTATAATAAGAAAAAAGGTTCATTTATATTCACTTATATATGTGAGCTATTCCTATGTAATCCCCTAATGTAAAAACATATTATAGTATTGATCAAGAATTACTGTAGCACTCATGGATCTTGAAAAGGTTAGTGGTGATCCAAAAAAACTACATGAGGTGAATAGGTTGATGGGCCCCTATTCATGTCTAGGGTTGTGGTAAACCTATTTAAAACCATGGAAGGTTGATGAGGAGTGTCTTTCATTTTGGATCAAGATCATGAGGTCAGATCCATTAGCATCACATTGCAATTTGAGAACGAGATGTGTTTTATCATGTAAAAACTAAGGGGGAATGCTAGGAAAATTTAGTATTCACATGAGTAGATTTTCTATGGTAATTAGTAATTCTAATATTACCTAGGTTAGTTTGATTTAGTGTTTAGTTTTTAATACCTATGATAATATACTAGGTCATTTGTTATTATGCCTTCCTATTTAGTAGGAAGTTGTTTTGCTATTTCTATGTCTATATAATAGCCTATGTATTATTTTCATAATATGTTAAAGATAATAAAATGTGTTTAATCTATCTATATTCAATTCTGATAGTACATGAGCTATTTCAATTAATAATAGACTCTGTAAAAAATATCTTAATCGATTGTCATGTTAAAACTATGTTCTATTATGCATCATGTCTTGAGTATATCTTAATTGGTTATCATGATGAAATTATGTTTTGTTGTGCATCATGTCTTGAAAATATCTTAATTGGTTGTCATGCTAAAACTATGTTCTATTGTGCATCATGTATTGAAAATATCTTAATTGGTTGTCATGTTGAGAATATGTTCTATTGTGCATTTAATCTTACAAATATCTTAATTAGTTGTTGAATTGAGACTGTGATCTAATCTCTATGAACTGGATGTCATCTCTGTTGAATTTATGGTGCATGAGATCTCACATAAGTAGGTGTCCTAGAAGCCACATGGATTATACATTGAGTAACCAATGGTTCCTTAAAAGGAACATCCTGAGATAACTCACTCATAGCAGAGTGTGATCTAGAAAAATGTGGAGAAGGAGATCTTAATGCCCCCTAAATAAATGCTATAATGCCTTTATCAACATATTGGTCAATACGATATCAGAGTGCATAAAAATTATTATCCCAATGTCCATTTATCCAATGAAAATTATAATATGGTTTAGTTTGTATCCTTTGTAGGTAGTGTGTTTGATGGTGATGAGTATAAATAAGGGTGATTATCCCCCTATTTAGTAATGTGAATAATATGTTATGAGTCCAATCTCTATCTGAAAAATGTATGACCCCATTGATGGTGTCATGTGCTCTATCTATTAACAAGTTTGACCTCATAGGTCAAACTGTCACCCATATAATTTGAAACTTTTCTTGTCATGCTTCTACAACATTGTTCATAGCTTTATCATGTTTTGATGATCTCCAAGTGGTCTTTGTAAGGTATTATTAGCATTGTTTAAGAAAAAATATTTACAAAGCATTCCAGTGCCTTCAAGGTTGGTCTAGTGGGTCCTAAGGGTATGTCATGATGTGTAAAGATGTTAAATAGTTTGTCAATTCAAGTCCTTTCACTTAGTCACTTGGTTTAAATCTTGTCAATCTTGTTTGATGAAATCAAGGTAATTTAGCAAAGTTTAGGGTTTTTAGAGAAACCTAGGTTTCAATTAAGACCAAATTAAGCCTTATAAAGGAACTATTATTACATGAAACATTATATCAGATGGTGAATAATTTATTTGAATTAAAATAAGGTATTGGATTGATATATTCTCCCTACATGAGGTCATATAATATACACTAGCTTTTTTTGCACTTGAGGATGCTTTTAAAGGATTTAAAATCATTTCCAAGATGGTCAAGATGGAATAAATGTACCATTTAAATTTTTAAAGATTTAAAATGATTATTAAATTTAATTATGTTATAAGGAAGTCATAATAATGGTTTGCATATCAGAATAGTTCAATTTTTACACTAAAAAAGGTAGTTTTAGGAGTTTGTACGGACTTGGGGTTTTCAATTTCAAGTGAAAACACCTTAAAAGTGTCTCTTGGTATTATAAAGGTCATATAAATGAGTTTAAATCCTTCAAAGGTCTTAAAATTTTAAAAAATTCTTCTAAACCTCCATCACTCCATTAACAAGCTTGCAAAGTAAGTTTTCATGTGGATGGTACGGATAAAGCAGAGAGAGTTGGGTCCTAATAGTTTTTTGAGATGAGGGGACACTATTAAGATTCATATTTGTGTTATTGTCCATTAGATACATCTTCTCTCTTTTATGAATAATTGTTAAGACTTCAGGGGACTCCAAAACTACACGCACACCCCACAAGATCATTTTTCTTTTTTGAAATGGTAGTTTGAAACCATTTGAATGCATAAGGGAATTTAAGGGAGTTGTTTAGGGTTTTTTAAATCATCTAAAATATTTATCCAAGCCATAATTTTCTTGTGTGAGATAATTTGGCAAATAAAACTCCATTTCTACACATTTGCATGACAACTGTCATTATTTCTTGATAGTTCAAAGTTATTAATAGATTGGAACATGTTTATAAATATTATATATCATGTTTATATTCAAAATAAATATATACAACTCCAAAAATTTTATCCATTCTCATTCCAATACTATTTTCTCCAAGCAACAAAGAGTGTTTTCAAGTCTTTTGGACTGTGTCATGGACCTGCCTGCAATATTGGTTTGAGGATGTCTTGCTTTTCCTTGTTTAAAAGTGTATGAATGTCCTCACGTCATGAGATAAGTAAAGTGGTAGTGAAGGGTGATATTAATTTTTTATAAGGTCAAGAAAAAACTTATAAAGGCTTCTTGCATTAAGATGTAGACCTACAGGTCTACCTAGACCTAATAGGTCTCTCTTGCACACAAAATACAATAATCTTTGTTTGAAATGATGCTCAAAAGATAGAATGGAAAATGAAATTCTAAAAAAACATTTAAAAATGTATACAAGAGGCAATTGAAATGTGGAATGATTCTTTAAGAGGCAAGACTAATGCCATTCTGAGTTTAGGACTGTATTATAATCTTGCATATACACAAGTGATCTTAACATGATAATTTTGCATTATCAAATGTCAAGAAAAAAGTCCACATCTTAATAAAATAGAGTAGAGCACATTGGAGGCTTGTTACATTGTTAAAAATTCATGGTGAAAGTTATAACATGTTTTCAAAAGGTATACCTAATCTCTAATCAGACCTCAAGTTGAACCTCTACACACAGTTAGGCTTGTTTAAAGGCAAGTGTGAGTAAATGATCATAGGATGAAAGAAGTAGAGCTGGGAGGTTGTGGGAGGTCTGGTGTCAATACATGGCCCTCAAAATAATCAATGAACACCCAAAAAATATATCTACAAATATAATTAGTTTGTTTTCCATGTATGGCCAAATAGAAGGGGTGTTAAAAAACTTGGAGTGGGCTAGGTTGACTGAGAAAGAGGTTTTAATAAAGTTCAAGTTTCTATCAAATGATAATGAGATCATATCAATAAGGCCAAGATTCAAATCCTAATACTTAAGAGACTCTCAACTCATCCTTATATCCATGTATTAGGTAGGATCATGAGAGATGATAGGTGTGATTGTGAATATGGGATTCTTGGAGAGGTTATCCATATGTTTAAATGGGGATAAGCTTGTAGGTCTGTCACTAAGAGTTGAAACCTATACTTTGTACCTATTATTCTTTAAAACTCTAGGAAATATGTGAATAACATTGATCATTTTGGGGAAATTTAGAAGGTCCTTATTCCCTATTAAGTAATGAAATTCACCTTTGGAGATCATGTTCTTTTAGTTGAAGATGCATCCAAAGCCTAATATAGAGCTATAGGCTATCACAAGCCCAAATAAGAGATATTAAGGTGTTAGTATTGGATAGAGGTCATATAAATGAATATAGAGTGGTGAATAAGTGAAACCCTTATTGAAACACTGTAGGGGTTATGACTGACTCAAAATACCCTATTCTAATAACTCATCATACAATGAGCCCAAACTGCCACTTAAGCCCAATCTTAGATAGATTTAAATAAGGGTGTAATTGTAGTGATAGTAAAGTAACTAAAAGGGATAAATAAATAACATGATAAGTATGAGGGAAATTTTATCACTGATTTGAGTCACTTAAATGTTCAATTAGAGTTGTTAAGGTCTATAAGCAGACTCTTGTCAAGAGGGCTAATATATGCACATACACCTACAAAATGTCAAGGCAAAGTGAACGAAAGTCATAATTGTGATGGTATAGTAAGTTTTATAGAGTTGGAGGAGATATAAGATAAATTATTTAAGGTATATATGTCCATTTTAATTTCTAATAAGGTTAGACTCAGTGAAATGATGCTCAGACCAAGCTGACATAGTCCATTAAAGACTACAGGTCTACTCTAGAGCAAAGTGAAGAGAATAATATTTATCACTAAAATTGTATGTATAATGGTATAAAATGGGGTAGATTACCTTAAAAAATGATTCCATTAATTTTTTATCTAGTGGAAGGGGAGAAAGGCTCAAGGAATAAACCTTTAGGGTCAACAAACTTAGGTTGCCTAGAAACCCTTAAATGGTGAAGAGTCAAGGTTTCAAACCTTTTGGAAGGTTAGTGATTATGGAAGGTCATTTTGAATAATGTCATGGATAATTTAATTTTTTTTTAAATCCTTATTTTCCATTATAATGCATTTTGAGGTATTAGGACCCAAAATGACCTTTCTCAGCCTTCATACACAGTCAACTCTACCCAAGAAGATGATTTGCAGAGCTTAGAGCTCCATGGAGAACATGGATATGGTGTGGATTAAATAAGGTTTAATAATTAAATTAAATTACATTATTTAATGGGTTGAGCTCATATATAATATGAATCATCTTTAAAAGAGTAACCACCTCAGAAAGCCTCTTTTCATCTTGCAAAGAGCTCGAGAAGGTCAACTTTTTGCTTGGATCATATGAGAGATTTTGAATGGAGACAAATGGTGTTTTGGGATTATGGATATGCATATATAATATCACCCTATGTAATTATAAGATAAAAAGAGGGCTTCACCTCTATGAACCATTGTTAAGAACAAAATTGCTCTTGAACCCTCCTAAGCCCTTCATAGTAACATGATGTAGGAGTTTAGTCCTCAAATGTATTATAATGAAAATTATTGGCCTTGAATTTTTTTTTAAAATTTATTTAGACCTTTTGGACACCCTCTTAGACCTGGGTTGGCATGTGTGAAGAAGAAGGGGTACAAAATTGCTCAAAAAGTATGGTTACAAACTCATTTATGAAGAAACAAGGTATGAAATGGTCTCTAAACAAAGTATCAAGGCATATCAGGAATGGAAAGAGGTTTTATGATCATTTATAGTAATTTTAAAATCTATTATAGGTGATATCTATCTTTTGAAATCACTAAGTAGGTTAAAACATGAGAAATGCATCTTTTGCCAGCTAAAAAGCCTATCTCAAGCCATGGAGTATATCAATTGAACTTTATTATGGAATGTGAAGTTGTCTTTTGATGTTTTTGGTCTCAATAAACCTGTTACAATCATTAAAACTTAAAAAAATCCTATCAAATCACTTCAAATGCCTCTTAAGCCTGTTCAAGCAACTAGGCTTGCCAATAACCATTTCTTGGTTCACCCATCCATACAACGCCTTAGGAGCTAAAAATTGACATGGAACATTGTATTAGAATGGGGAAACTTAATCAAACACTTCTTGGTATTTTATCATGTGTAGGAGTATTTTTGAACAAAATCTTAGTTTCTAGGCAAGGAGGCATAATTAGGCCTAATTAAAGAGAGAAAATGCTAGAAAAAGTGTAGTTCCATATGGTTCTAGGTCCTAAAACTTGGCAAGGAGCTATAAGGGAATACTAGGTCCTCAAATATGTCATTATTTATCTATTACCATCTATAAATTATTAAAAATAAGGATGTTTACCTATTTTAAGGGCTACAAGGAATTAGGAGGAAAGCATAAAGGTGCAAAATCAGATCTTTTGAGCTATTTGATGGATTTAAGTGAATTTTGTAGGTATAATATGATGATGAGATATAATCCATGGAGGGAAAATGTTTTCTAAAGGCAAATCCAAGTTTTCTCCCTTTCTATGCCATTTTGCTAAATGAGGAGTTCAAGTGATGAAACTACCAAATAAATGCATAAAAGCTAAGATTCAAAAGGCTTTATTGATGTTACTCCTTGTATCTCATACCAAGTAAAGTAGGAAAATGTTATGTCAGTTGAATTTAGGGTTCAAATGTTTGAATTAGTCTTCAACAACCTAGAAGAGACCTTTTATCTCTCTTATGCCAACCATGAAGACAAAGTCAAAGATGCATTAAGAGACTTATAATATCCCAATCAAGGTGGAGAGACCTTGTAAATGGATGAGGATAAGTATTCATTAGATTTGGTTGAATACTTGATCAAGACATGAAGACCTATTTTCAAGGAGGAGACTTTTTCAACAAGAATATAGGTGCATTCAAACAAGAATATATGCACGTGAATGGTTCAAACCCCAATAATCAATGCTAAGACTTATTCAAAGCTTCCAAAAAATATAATATTTAAACTATATGCCTTTTTTTAAAAGGGAAAAAAGAGATAATATAACATGTAATACATAGAGGTCGAAGGAGGACTAGGTGGATGAGTCATCCCTAATTTTTAGTCTTCTCTTTCTCTCTCTCTCTCTCTCTCTCTCTCTCTCTCTCTCTCTCTCTCTCTCTCTCTCTCTCTCTCTCTCTCTCTCTCCTTTCTTACTTTATATTTACGTATGCCTAGTTTTGGAATTTGTTAGCATCCTTAACCTAAGTTTTGGTAGAGACCTGCTAAAAAAATACTTGTACTTGGCTCTATGAACTAAATAAGATTGAATTTTGGCCTCCTCAATGCTTGTGACTAGTATATGCTTATGGTTTGTATATGAATGTTAGTGATAGTGAATGATTCCTTGTATTTTTCCATTCTTATTTACCTATTTATAAGTGGTTAATAATGCCTATAAGTTACATAGTGTGATTGAATAACATTGTATATGTGGAAAGTGTAATCTTTCTTTAGTTTCCTTGAGACACCTAGTGATCAACGACCTTAGATCATGAATCAATATAATATCCTCTATGTGAAACATTTATATTTGAAGATACCTTATTTTAGTAGTAAAATTAGGTTCATGTAATTATCTATCTTCTTAGTTTAGATTAGACAGCCGAAGGAGACATTTTGGTGTATCACCCCCCTTAGGTAGATTTTCTTTCATGCTATCTTCATATATTTTCTATTGAAAGCTAGTAGTGTAGTGTAGATATCTTAACTGATACATCAAAGGGAGTTAGAACTTATAATATAGAGATTAAATCCACTTGTTAGGCTACCCATAGCCTAAGATTGTCTCCATGTTACTCCAAACTATAAAAGTTTGAACAACCTTCACTAGGGTGTGGGTTTGAGTAAATAACACTATCCACTATAGGAAATGCTTTGTAAAGTGGATATTTGCCTTTATTAAGTATTTTTATTAGTTATTATTATTTCAATTTTTCATTAATCATAGGTGGATTATGTGCTTGTACCATATTAGATGACTGTGACTCTAGGAAATCTACATCCAAATCTACCTCTAAATTTATAACAACTAGTCCCAGCTCTTTCTTTAATGTCATAGCTATGTTACATAGATGCCATAATGATTTGGATGCTTGATATAATAATTTATCTTTAATAGGAAAAATGAGTGCTCTATCAAATATGTACTATACCTATAAATCTGTTAGCTAGTAAATCAACTAATGCATATATGTTTTAAATCTTAGAATGTACTCAGTTACTGGTTCTATCTCACCCTAGTGTAGTGAAGCCAACCTTTCATACGTGACTTGAGGTCCCTTATTCTATATGTAGTTCCATAAAAAGACTACTTCTATCTCATCATATGTGTGTAGTGAACCACTAGGGAGTGCATGATGAAACCAATTTAATGCCTCACCTTTTAGAGACTTTGGAAATAACTATAGTAGAGTCAAATTATTAGTGACATGTTATATGGATTTCCCATAATATTGAAGGTGAAATTATGGGTCTCCATGCCCATAAAATTTTGGTAAAATTAGTATCTAAAAGTTGGGTGGAAATTTTGTAGTGAAGATTCTATGTGGAATAGGATTTCCATGGATGGAATTGGAATCATCCCAAGAGTGGTATGCTTTACTTTCCAATGTGAGATGGTGTAATTGTTGTTTTAAATCACCCACAACATGAATCAAGGAGATAAACTCTTGTGAAGGTATATTATCATCATTAAGGGGTTCATTTAACTCTTGAATTTTATTAATAATCTTAACCATTGGTACACTACCTCAGGGGCCTTTTATATGGAGGATTGGTTTGTTCTCAATAAACTTTGGAGGGGTGATAGATTGGACCTGATGAGAGGGAAATGGGCTATCAACCTCATGGAGGTTAGGTTGAGAAATGAGTTCTAATATAGTAAGGGGGGTTAAGGTAGATTTGTTGGTATCTTTTATTTTATGAAATTTCAAAGAAGTATCACATGCTAATGGACTAGAAGATACATTATTATGATGTGAATGTAAGTTATGTAAACTATGAACATAAGAATAAGTGTGTGTGTGTTTTTTAGCATTTGAAATAACACTAGTTTGAACATGAGAAATAGGTGAAGTAAAGATAGAACTAGAAGGTTTAGACTCAATATCTTCTTCACAAAAATCATATTAATCATCATTATTCTAAGGTTCATCAAAATCAAAGTTTAATTCACTTGTAGAAGTAAGCATAGAAGAAGTATCATTCACATGCTCACTAAGAGATAGTAGGAGAAGATTTTAAACTTTTACTAATATGAAATATATCATCATGTGTAGGTGCAATGCAATGCATGTCTTCACTAGCTATGAGTGGAATGCATGTATGCTATTTATTTTCAATCTTAGAGTCAAGGTTATGAGAAGTAGAAATCATGTTTTCAGTTGGCACATTATGACATGTAAGAGAAGAGTTAGAGATATTTGAATTATCTACATTTTGCATATAATTATTTTGTTAAGCTTGAAAGGTAAAAAAAGGTGATAAAATAACATCATCCACTTTAGTTTTTTCATCGGTAAAAGGTGCAATATCATTTGTAAATGATTTTTCAAATTGAGTTGTGAAGGGTGTAAAGAGTGTGTATTTTGATTTTTTATGCTAGCAATGTCATGCATAAATTTACTTAAACTATGCAATGGTAAATTGAATTTCTTATTCTTGTATTTATTTAATTTAAATAAGGATGTAGAAAAACTGGTTGAAAAGCTAGGATCACATTGAAATAAATCACTACCAACAAGGGTTTTTTTGGCCTTAAATTAATAGTTTGATTTTAAGAAGTAGGAAAAGAGAGAGGAGAAAGAGAAGAAAAAGCATCTAATCTATCCTCAATAATACTTTCATTATCATGCTCATAGTAATCATCATATCCATCATTACAAAAATCATCATCATCATCATCATCATCATCATCATCATTATAAATGAAATAATGATCATTATCATGTGCTAGTGTAAAATATAAAAAATTTGTCCATTCATTTGTATAATTATGTGAAAATTTTAGAAATTGATCAACTAGGTGATGGGTAAGAGACTTCTTGGATGTCATTTTAAAATTGCCAAAGAAGATAATGTAAAAAATGAATAAAAATCACACAATAGGTATAATATAATTTAACATAGGTATATGTGTAAATAGGGAAATAATCATCCCAATGTATACAAAAAATCAAAATTTTATTTGAAACCCTAAAGGCTAATTTTTGAGTGTTTGAGGACATAGTATGTAGATCTAGGGGTTTGAGTGTTTGAGACAAAATTTTGAAATATTTAATCAATGAAACAATAATAGAGGAATGATATGGATTAGATATGTTATGTAAAATAAAAAAAAAGAATTTAATAAACCCTAATTTATTACATGATAATCTAGAAAGCAAACCCTATGATGGAAACATGGTTTACAAGTAGTATTCAAAGTAAGTAGGTTCACCAAATGTTTGGATTATTCAGGACTTAGTGAATGTAAATACTAGGTTGATAAAGGTCTAAGTATAGTAAATTAGGGTATAAATATGCAATAAATACAACCACTAATTTATAATAAAATTAACTTAGTTTGACCTTTCTAAAAATAACAATAAATAATGTAAACAAGTACTCAGTTAGAAAATGACTGAAATAGTAGATGTGGAGGCTACAAACTGAGATAGAGGCTAATTTGAGTGTCATGGATAAGATATAGGTGTTAAAAATATTCTTAGATAGTAGTGCCCTAATTAAATAGTTACACCATATGGAAATAGTGTCCTTATTTTGACACTAGTGTCTTCAATGCAAAACTATTCTGAGCTTCTAGGTGCACTTGTATCTGGGTCTGCCATGCTTATTCCTATGTGTACAAGTTCCATATCTATTTAGATGACCTATTTTCACTAATTTTATATGTAAACCCTAAACCTCCATATTGCTAGGGCATCTATTTGGCACAAGTAGTAAAGTGTGTTGTTAGTGGGGTAGGCTAGACATCCTTAACACCCCATTATGATAAGAGTGCCTACATACCAATACTATGAATAGGGATCAATCCTGATGTAGTTTCCCCCACTTAAGTGCTGGTTCAAATTAAAGTGAAACAAGTATGAATGTTGTCTTAAATGATTTGAATGTGTTTGAGACCTAAAACTTGAATACTCTAAGCTTATGAATGTTGTAGATGATTCTATGTAGAAGTAGGTCAGAATAGGGATTGATAGCCTTAATTATGCACCACTTATTTTGAGTTTTTTGTGTAATTTTGCATTTTATTTCCATTTAGTGGTTAGAGGGATAAAATTCATGTATATATATTGTTATAGTGCCTGTGTGGGTCTTAAAAGAGGTCTAGGCTAACCCTAGATAGTTGCTCATTTTAAAATATATCCATTGGTGAAAAAAGGAGGGAAAAGGATAATAATGCCAAAACTAGGACACTACCACCCTGGAGTGCTACTATCCCTATTATGAAACTAGTGTTCAGGTGGTAGAACTTGAGGCAATATGGGATAAGATGTTAAAATGAGGGTCTAGGATTATTTTAGGGATGTTTAGGCACATGTGTGGCCTAAAAAATGGTTGTAAAAGTATCTAAACAGGACTTAAGATAGGTTTAGGCCTAAGCTAGGGATGGGTGGTCTCAAGTAACACTCTTTGCACTCAAGTGTCATTTTTAGGTGATTATAGGAACCTTAAATTTTTAGTCTATTAACTTAAATTCATAGTCATAAAACCCTAAAATAGATCAAGTTATTGTTACATATAGTGTATCATCTATCTTCACAATCTACAACAAGAAATATACATCCAAAGTTAGAACATCTATTATTTTGAAATATATATCTACATGAAATAGATTCTAGGACCATGAAAATGTTCATGATAGGTTATTAGGGACATATAAATGCCTGTGGTAAACTATTTTCATCTAAGTTATGATCTTCTAGGTTTATTTTTCTACTTCTACTCTTTCAATTCCTCTCCCTAATTTCATGTAATGTAGATCTTATCTTCCTACAATGATCTAAATTTTATTAACATGGAGTATCAAGGAAAAAAATTGGCAGTTTGTATTAAGGTATAATGGGTGTCTAGTGTGAATTACTTTGCCCTCTAATAGCTAGAACCCTTGGGTCAAAATAAAAACATCAATAAATATAAATTATATAACATAAATAACTCTATCTTGTACACCAAAAGTGTTCAATAGAATGTAATTTAAAATAATAAAAATTTATCTTATTATTTCCTATATTCAAATGAACTTAATTAGTTTCATATTTATAAATGACTTGAATTTAAACTCTAGTGATATTTATGTATTTACTAACTTCCAATGGACATATATGGGAAAGGAAGAAAGGGGAATATGTGCCCCATCCAAGTTAATGTGAGAGAGAAAATAAGTGTCATGACCATACAAACACTTTTTCTAGGTGTCTTGACCATATATATGGTCCCAACATGAGATAGTGGAATTAAAAGATAGCTAATGATGATTAACATGAGGATTGAGAAAGAGGGTTTTTTCCATCGAAGTTGAAAATGGTTCAGTTACACCTAGTGTGGACTAAAATACTTATAAATAGAAAAATGAACCAACACTCATAAAAAACCTAATAAAGACCAATGGGCCATTTAAGGTATCTACATAATGCTCTACTTTAAGGAGCTTTATTATCCAAAAAGTAGATGGTGTAAACACACACTTCAAAATAAAAACACATAAACACATATATATCTATATATACCAAGTCATTGAGTCTTAGAATTTGAAAAACCACTTATATTCCCTACTCAAATATGGAAAAGTGTAAAAATAGTATATATGAATATGAGCTTAATTAATATCAAAATGCCACCTTTGTCCCCAATATGTACTGAAAGTCTGATGAGGTTTTCATTCCATTGAAAGAGATAAAAAATGAAATGGATTCAGAACCATATATGTAATTAGGTGATGAGCCTCCTCAATCAAACATAATTATAAGTCACTATATAAGTAAGCACTAGGAATTGAAGTTGGAACCCTGAAGTATTATGGTGATGGGATTTCAATTCTATATCATCATAAATAATAAGGGCACATTGAGACATGATAAACATCAAAATAGAAAGAACAATAAATATAACATATGTTTTCCTCCCTCAATATAGGAGTAAATGCATGCAACATAACTATAAATATATATTGAAAAGGAGGTTTTTTCTTACAAGATAATGCTAGGTAAATCATAGATAACATGTTCATCATTATATAATTAGTCATCAAATAACATCATGTGAAAGGATATGCCATTTAATAAACATGCACATGAATATATTTTTCCAATGTGAACTCAAGACATAAGAAAATTAGAGTCATCACAACATAAAATATAGTAATAATATCAAGTATATTATTGAAATTTTTATAGAAATAAGTCACAAATCCATAAAGACTTAGAAATAAAAATGATAATAAAGGAAATGTGATTTTCCCTTATACATACACTTGGTAATGATCATGGAAGCATAACAAAGACAAAATGTTTCATGATATGGATCATGATAAAATAAAATAAAATAAGATAACAATAGACATGGTGTGTAACGTGATAAGAACATAAGCATATCATGCACATACCCATACCAAGCACAAAATTAAATCAGGAACATAATCAATTCAAACACATATACATGATGAAAATGATAATAAATATAACATCATGGGGTGGATGTGAAAAGTTGGGAGATAAAAAGTTACAAAATGGAAAACAAAAATATTCTTTTGCAAAGAGTAAATGCCCTTTTTTTGAAAAAAGCCTGATCTTGTCTTTCTGTAGACACCAATATCATGTCAACCCCCCTTAGTCCCCTTTTAAATGTTAACACTCCTAACCCACACTTGCACACCTTATTAATTTAAAAACTACTTACTTTAAATTAAATACCTCACCTTGGACACCTCACCTAAACACCTCACCCTAAGACTATTTCTTAGCCTATGAGTCAGCCAGAGACTAGGTCCTCCAAACCCTAACTACCCATGACCTATTCTCACCCCATCTTAACTCCCTAACCAAATCCCATGCCTCATAAACCCTTGTTTTAACCGTTCTACAATGGAAAAGGTGCTTGGCAGGTGGAGAAACAGGCAAAGAGCTAAAAATAGCCCTTTTACCTATTCTCTCTCTGCCGACGTCGATCAACCCACGGCTAACGTTGGTAGTTCTACACCGACACCGGTGGGATCGCTGACGTTGGTTACATAAACCAAGCTCTAAAATTGAGCTAAGCCACCTTTTTGCACATTGGTATGCACACTCTGAGATTTCAAGCACCAGAACTCAACTATTGTTCTCTTGGCTATTGAAGCTTTGCACAAATCATTCCAGAGATTGGATTGAAAGATTGTACGAGGACCTTGAGCTACTGAATTGAAGCAATCTATGTTCGCTTCATTGGCTCACAACACTGGTCACATCAGCCATAAAAGGAATCACTATTCTGACACCTCTGGTTCTTCATCTTATAAAGCTTAGTACTCTGGTCTTCATTTCATTGTTTTAGAATATATTGTCAATTAGTTTTCATTGACATTTCTAAATTCTATCAAGAGGCCTAACTTCTTCTGTGGAGGGGCTGAAAGCCCTTCCCCTTGTTCTCACCCCCTTTTCACACCAATCCTCCACCTATACCCTTCCTCAACCTCAATCACCTTCCCACAACCCTGCACCAACCTCTAAACTTCTAGAAACCCCTCTGTCTATCCTGGAAATACTCTAAAATCCATCCAAGGCTGACAACCCCGATCGACATCGACAACCCAACCGACGTCGGCACCATTTAACTGACTAACCTTAGTAGACCCACTGACATTGGCGACTGTGTTCTGAACTAGCAAACCAAAAAGCCATCCAAACAGCCCATCTAGACTAGACAGAACCTTTAGCCAACCTTCTATAGCATTCTGAGATACACAGACAGCAGGGAACAGGTACACACCCTCTAATTTTCTATTTCTTTAGTCATTTATCATTTCTTCCTTTATAATACTTTTATCTTTAAACAGTGGATTGTCATCCCTTAAGGAGCTTCACGCTTTCGGGACCGAGCGTAGCTTGGTAGTCCACCATAGTCTCTTCTAACATCTTTCTTGTTTAAGTTTCATTCTTACTACAGGTGTTTCCTCCACAGCCAAAGAGAAGCTCCACAAGGCTTGGATACAGTGCACACTAAATTTGGGTAACATCAAACCCATAACCTCTTAACCTTAGTTTCTTTCTCATTTGAATGCAATTAGTGAAAATATAGAGAAACATTCTGGCACACCTGGTGGGACCCTTGGAGTTTTCCTTGGGTTCATTCTTCTTCTTTTAAAAATCAATTTTTCATGTAGTTGCATTAGAAAAAGATTCACTTCTTGCATCCCCTCTTCTTTGCCTTTATTTCTTGAGAAATAAAAAACTTAGCTTCTCTTACTTTCTATTTTTTTACCTCTTCTATCTTTTTGTTTCAAAAGGAAATCATTAGCAGAGGTTAAAAAGAACATCTGTTTTTCTTCTTGTTACTTCTTACATGCATCATAGAGTAGTGGAAAACTCATACTCTTTACCTCTTCTCCATTTGTTTGCATTTGAATAACATATTTCGATTTGGGTTAAAAACTACTGCATTTCATTCTTGCTTGGATGCACACTTAGCCCACTTAGTAATTAAAGCATTATGAATGAATCATAGTGCACAAATGTGACATAACCAAACCACAATCACTTCAAATCAAACACATAAACTTACTTGAGACAAGGCCTGTCTAGGATTTCATCACCTAGCAGATACCTTACCCCACCCGATGATCCTACTTGGATTTCACCACCAAGAGGAGGACCCACTCTATTCTCTGGTAGAGTATAAACTATAGGGATGGTATATTCTAGCTAAGTGGCCCAGCTCAGCTCTGGGTTTGTGAAGTGAAGGGAGCAAGCCCCAACACCAGGCCACGTACTGACCCTAACATAGATATCTTTGAGTACCATAACACAACCTAAAACCAGCCATAGATTTCCTCTCTAGGAACTATTCTACAAGCCCAACTCCCAACACATTCTCTTAAGGCATAAGCCACCATGACTTTAAAACTCATTCCTAGGAATCTAATGTTTTAGATGTTGCTTGCCTAATCATCTATTCTGCTAGTTTTATCTAAGTGTTTGAGCTGGTAAGGTCGTATCATTCTAAAGTCCAAAACAACTTAGAATATTTTCTTCCAAAAACTATCAATCATCTATGTTTCTAGAATTACACAGGAACTGACATCAGTTTCTCCACCGACGTTAGTAATCAAACCTTCACCGACATCGGTTAGCTGACTGATGTCGACAACATTTTCTAATCGATATCAATTAAACAACTGACATCGGTCACTGCCAATAAATAAATAATTTTTTTTCCAAACAATAAGCTTAAAACCCAATTTCTTTATGTTTAACACAAATTCTAGTTTTCTAAAACTAAAACACAGTTTTTGGAACCTGAACCCCTTTCACCTTGGATGGTCCTGACACGCAGTCAAGCCAAATTCCTCATTGACCACACAAGTCAACATCCACTCCCACCTTCACCCTTCATGCCAAGTCATCTAATGGAGTATACTTCAGACACCAAGCATATTCCTATCCAACCTGCCCCCGATCAACCTCCTATTATTCCCGAAGGGGATCAAGATTTTGAGAGATTCCTTGACCACAACATCAAGGCTCTCCAACATTATCTTGCTAGCAGCCAAATGTGGGATCCTTTGAGTAACCCTATTTATGGGATGCCAACTTCTTTGGATCTACTACCCAACCTATGGTCACTCAGACCACTACCTTGACCAATAACCCAACCATGGCCAATGTTTAAGATTTGGCCTCCCCTTCTATCCTTTCTTGCCCTACCTCTATTGGGGTTTCCATACCCCCTCAAATGCAAATAATTCAACCAAGTTCGACACCTTTCCAAAACTTGATTGTCTCTATCCCATCCACTCTTGCACCTATAAACGTGAGAGTGACCACTTATCCTTTAACTAGTCTCACTACCATTCAACCACCCTTGGCAGCATCTAGTCAAGTTGCGCCCTCCAACTTCATGACACAAGCCCCCGTGGCCTCGACATCAGCCCCTATGACAAACTATCAATATGTTTCACCTACACAAATGCAACCAAGTATATCATACACCACTTCTAATGCCTTCTAGGTACCCTATAACTTAGGGGGTGCCCCTCATGCCAATCTATCTGCCGATCTAATTAAGATGCTAATGGATAAGATGTCCAACCTTGAGACATCTATTTCAGGTTCAAGGAGTGTTCTTTCATATGAACAAATCTACAACGAACCTATCCACCCTTTAGTTCTTATTCGACCATACCCTAGCCAGTGGGAACTCTCAAAATTTACTCACTTTCAGAGTAAAGAGGACCCACAACAACATCTACAAGTGTTTAGACACGCTTGCTACCTCATAGCGCATGATGATGCATTATTACTTCACACATTCCCTATGTCACTTTTTGGCACCGCCCTTGACTGGTATAGCTCCATTACCAGTCATTCTCTCTTCACCTTCATTCAACTCGCTCAACTATTCCCTGATCATTTCTTAATCAATATTACCAAGATGGTCTCCATCATAGACCTTTATTCCATTGGACAATTTAAGGATGAGTCAATAGCAGACTTCATCACCTGTTGGAGAGGTTTAATCAACCAACTCTCCTTCTCACTACCTCAAATTGAGCTCATTGAGTTCTTTTCAAGAGCATGTGCCAAGCACATCTCATCCACTCTGTGGGTTCAAACTTTCTGCACATTTGATGAAGCTTTCACTATGGCCCGAAAGCTTGAACTCTACGTAATCAAAGAAGGCAGGGTCAAATTGTGTAACAAAAATATCAACACAAAATCCAATGATCCTTCTTCTTCCAAAACATCTTCTTCCCACCTCAAGTCTAAGGGATCGACAAATTCTGTGGTCCTTATGTCACCATCTTCTACCACAACCAACCAATCTGAGCCCTCCACTTCACAAAACATCACTAGACAATTCTAACAACAATATGAATAGCGATGATACACTCCAATAGGAGAATCGTATGCTTCCATATTAGATAAATTAGTGAAGTAGGGAGTCCTCAACCTCCCTCAAATTTGACCACCTATCTAATTTGACCCCTCATGAGCCATCCCTGCATGGTATAGGGAAAATGACTTTTGTAACTATCATCGTGTCAAGGGTCATGACACGGATAATTGCAAAACCCTAAAAAACATTATTCAAGACATGTTAGACAAAGGGGACCTTATTTTGGATAACCCTAACGTGTTGGCCAACCAAAATATGGATGTATTTAGGCAATAGTTTCTTAACCATCCCCCAAGTCAAAACAATGTTTAAACCATGGTTGATGACCCTCAAGAATGCAACATACGCACAGTCAACATAGGCTTCCCTTTCATTCCTATCCAACCTCTCCCATAATCTGAAGAGGTTGGTCAACCCATTTATCCACCATAGGTAGAAGAGCCAATTGTACCCATACCACCCCCATGCAATGAAGAGCTCCCTTTACCTCACCCTCTTCCTTGTGTGGATGAATCCGTTTCACTTGCATCACCCCCATGACATCAAGCATCTCCTCTACCCATTCTTCTAGCTTGTGAGGATCTTGTATTACCTATTCCTCTTGCCCCCACCTTTCCTCTTCTTCTACCATTGGAATAATTTACCATTCATACCCCATGCCCTCATGTAGAAGGGGCCATCATCCCTTTGTTTCACCCTTTAGAGGAGCCTTCCTCTCCTATTTTTCCTCCATTGATGGAGGATAGTCCTCCATCCACCCCCTTTCACATGTAGGAGAGTCTATTTTGACCTCTCCCATATTGGAGGATGCTTTGATGGTACCAACGCAAGTGGCCTCGCCCTTATCCTTCTTATTACTAATATAGGATCATACTTTCCACACTCCTAGACCACACATGGAAGGCATGATCATCTCTGCACTCTATCCACTTGAAGAGACAAATTTTCCAATCCCTTCTCTGTTGAGAGAAGAACTCGCCACCTCACCCACTTCAGCTGAGGAAGATTTGGTGATGGTTCTCTCTCACCTTTGGCCTGTGATCGCTACATCCAACACGTTTCCACTCTCACAATCACCCAAATCCTTTGAAGGATTGACTATAAGGCCTCGTGCGATGCCATCTAAACCCTTCTCTTGATTGGCAAAAAACTTAAGATTCCTCTATTCTAGGAACCTAGAGTATGAGGCGTTATGGGAACGACTTAGGGCTCCTTATCCTACACATCTTGCTTTGTCTTATACTGTTAACCCTTCCGCGATGATTTACCCCAAAGTTTTTGATGAGGATCAGGTTTTTACTTCTAAATCATTAGAAGCTCAGCCTTCCATGTCTGAATCCAAACCCTCATAGGCATTCACCATGCTGAAATAGATTAGATCTCTCACTGTTTGCCTTGTATCAAACCTAACTCACCCAAAAGTGAAGTTAGATTTGAACCTCACCCAACACAAAAGTGGTCCTCACCCCATACTAAAGGAGGATGCTAAACCACATTGGTCTACTCCTCCCCCACCTTCACCATTGCCTTCTATCTTGGGTCCACATCCTTCCAATTTAATAGGAGTGCTCCTTATTCCAACACCTCACAAAGACAAACTACCTCCATTACTCCCTCTACCTATCAAAAACATATTTCCTCCAAGAAATTTGATACCTCTCATCAAGAAAGTGCCATCTACGCATGTGGCCACACCACCAACCAAAAAGGTGGTACAAAAAACTCCCCCTATAACTCTTAAATATAAGTTATCGACCCCTACTGCAATAATGAGTGCAGACCCATTAGTGGGTTCCTATGCTTCACTGTTACGCTAATTGTTGTAGTCTTCTAGTATCGTTCTCCCACCCATTAAGCCATACCAACCTCTCAGATCAAAACCATCTTGGTTCGACGACACTCAAATCTTCTTATATCATCGTACACCTAAGCATGATACTGAGAGTTGCTATGCTCTTAAGGTTTTCATTCACCAACACCTAGAAAAGGACACCCTTCTCATTAAGGATTCTCTTGACCACCTTTTTGACAAACTATCGACACCATCCCATGCCTCCCAAGCCTCCTCACTTGAATCAGGATCCCAATGTGAGATTATGGTCCCTCTACCACCTTCTCCCCCTTTATTTGAAATCAACACTATTAATGTGGCCACCAGGTCCCAAACCCTGAAGGATAAAGGAAAAGAGTAGATTTCTACCCCTTGGACATATCTATTTGCCAAGCCCTCTCCACCACCAAAGCCCAAGATTTCTATCTTGGGCACATCTCAACCGACATCTTTGGGGGTAATTCATGACTCCATGGTGAAACAACTTCACCAAATGATCACTGACCAACTAGCAGATGCCCCTTTACCTAATAACCAACCCTCTAACTGCAAATTTCTTGATGAGTCTATCGCCATGCTATCCACTGATGACATCCCCTATCAAATGATAATGTTCTTTGATGGATCTAAATGTCAACTCGATGGGGATGTGAGGGTCATTCTCATCCCTCATGAGGGCGAGCCCATGCCTCTATCCTTCAAACTTGACTTTGAATGCACCATTAACATGGTTGAGTATGAAGCCTTAATTTTGGGGCTTCAAACTACCATTTTCTTGGGCATTAAAACAATCAATATCTTTGGCAACTTGTAACTAGTTGTTAATCAGATTAACGGTTCATATCTTTGTAAAAACAAAGTTTTGCAATGATATAAACACCGTGTTGACACATTGTTAGGGTCTTTCGATCGTTATCTCTTGCAAAGTATTCCTCACTCTATGAATAAATTTGCTAACACAATGGCCTCTCTCACCTCACACATCCCATCTTCATCTGCTTCCTTGAGAATCTATGTCACAGTACATCGTTTGGCATTGCCCTCATATATCTCAATTGACATCAACTTTGTTGGCAATATCAACTCTAGTCCACATGATGTTTGGTATAAACAATTTGTTGACTACTTGACTTATTCTATCATTCCTCCTGACCTTTCTAGCAATGGATGGTGGGATTTTATCAAGAGTACTACTTGATACACCATGTTAAGGGGTCTTCTCTACAAATGAAGTTTTGACGGCCTCCTTCTCCGATGCCTAACCACCACTGAGACATCTCATGCCATCAAACAAGTCCATGATGGGATTTGTGGAGGACATTTTAGTGGTAACTCGGTTGCAAAGCGCATCCTCTGCCTAGGCTATTATTGGCCCACTCTTAACCAAGATTGCAGTGACTATGTTTGGCATTGTATTAAATTCTAGCAACATGCTAACCTACTTCACATCCCTAGCCATGATTTACAAGTTGCTAAGGATTTTTGGCCCTTTTCATAATGGGGCTTAGATCTAATTGGTGAGATTAACCCTCATTCATCTCTTTGACATCAGTTTATTATCATAATGACTAAATATTTCACTAAATGGGTGGAAGCTATTCCCCTCATCCCCACTAAAGCTGACAAAATTATTGACTTCATTAACCACCATATCATCTACTATTTCGGTGTACCTCACAAGATAATCATTGATAATAACAAATCTTTCAAAAATAAAACCATCTAAAAGATTTATGACACTTTTGGCATCAAGCTCAGCTTCTCCTCGCCTTACTATCCACAATTAAATGGACAGGTAGAAGCTTCTAACAAAATCCTAACTAAAATCCTAATGAAGGTGGTCAACGACACTGGAAGGGATTGACACACTCACATTCCCTTCACTTTGTGGGCCTACCGCACTAGCATCCAAACCTCTATGGGTACTACACCTTTCTCCTTAGTGTATGGAACTGAGGCCGTCTTGCCTCTTGAAGTACAAATACCTTCTCTTCTCATCTCCTTGCATGACATGCTCTCTAACGATGGCTTTCATCGAGATCAATTAACACAACTCGAGTTACTCAATGAACATCATCTTACCACTCTTAATAATCTTCATATCTACCAAGATCACATCAAGTGTGCTTACAACAAAAATCTAAAAGAGTGAGATTTCAAAATCAGAGATCTCATCCTTAAAGAAAACCAGCATGTGACCAATATGGAAAGAAGCAAACAAGGCAAGTTTGCTCCTAATTGGCTCAGACCTTATATAATAATGCACAAGTATGGATCAGGCACTTATCGTCTGTCTTCTCTCGAAGGCCGGCCAGAACTTGAGCCCCTTAATGCCTCACATTTGTGACCATTCTACTATTAACCAAGTAATCATTCACTTGATGTTTAACTTGAGCTCATCCCTTGAGCAACCCCCGTCATCCTCATTCCTATTCCTTTCAACCCTTTTTCCCTACAAAAATTAGTTAACCCTTTTTTAAGCATTAATGCTTTGTCTTAATAAAAGGAAAACACCTAAATCTCTATAGTCTAGTCCATGACTAAAAGTTTAGTTAACAAAAAAAAACATAAAACTGGGATGCCTAACAAAATATTAAAAGGTCATAAACTATAAATGTAGACTGATCCCTTGAAGGACAACTACATTATTGTTGTAATTAATATACTACTCCTTTGAAGGATAGCTATTCAAAGAAATCAAAACATACAAAGCAAAATATAGACCACTCCCTCAAAGGATGGCTATGCCCAAATTTTGCTACAAAAATAGCACCCTCTCAGAAGCTTCCTGCATTGATCAGCTTCACATGACCATAAAACAAAAACTACATCCTCAAGTTGACTTCTCGCATTGATCAGTCTACCAAACAACAAAAAAAAGAAAACTGATTGATAAACTATTAAGTCATGGACTTGCCTATAATCGTTCTCAGTGTCACCTATAAAAGGGGAAAGGTTATCCCTACTAAAAAGGGTTACGCTATCCTCACATATCACATAATCACACCTATTACCCCCAAATACCCAAGGGATTTTGAGCTCACTTAACATCAAGTGATTAGGGTACTTCTCTAACAAAAACCAATGGTTAATGATGTAATGCATGAATGGGGCTTTTATTTGCAAAAACCCTATCTATACTATCATTATGGTCCTTGTCAATGAAAGAGCAACGCGCCTTTCACTTCATACACACCTTCGTCACATGCCAGTTTATCTTTTAGGACGTAGTGTCTTAAAATTATATGCTCACATATTGTCATCTCATAATTTTCACTATAAAGTTATGAACCTAACATTCAACTCAATTTTATCATAAATAACATCACATGTTTTTGATAAAATACAACCAAAACATTTTCTAACCACTAACATAATATCATGATTTATTTAATGCAAATACCAATTTGTGTTATATAAATTATCATAGCCCATTCACATTAGTTTCTATGGAAAACAATACACATGGAAACTATCAACCAAACACAATTTATGTCAAGCATATACCATCACCAATATGGAAACCTGTTGAAGCATAAATAAACTCATTTCATTTTTAGCATACACCATCACCAATATGGAAAATTGCTAAAGATGAAGAACCATATAACCTATGTTACGACATACACCATCACACAATATGGAAAACGCTATAACATCATCATACACTCATCATTTCAAGCATGTACCATCAAACATATGAGAAATGCTAAAAACACTCACATAACTAAAACAACTAACACAAAGTCACATCCATAACATGTCAATATCTCAAACATCTCATATATATATAACTGTCAAATGAAGGTATAGATCAAAAATATCTAAAATAGTACAATATATATCTACCTCTCTCAAAATGTATGTACATCTCACATCAACGACATGCAGGCTAGTATATATATACACCTCAACAACTACAAACACCTCAACGCTATGGTGGTGGTAGTGGTCAAGAAGACACTAAATCATATCCACCCTCTGACTGTCACCGTCTCTAAGAACTAGAGGCAGTGGCACGTGACACATATCTCTGCTGAGCTAGCATCTCAAAATATCGCTAGATCTACAAGAATTCCCTAATGACACCCTCATAATATGAGATCTCATCCAACACAATATTATACCTAGATATAGGTACAGTCTGCGATGGACCCATCGATCTTGATGCCATGCCTTGTAGAGAACTCTATGGCTGTGGCTGAGGTGGCTACTGAATCGGTGGTTATAGTGGCTACTATGGTGGTGGCTGAGCTGGCTACTACACTAGCTACTATGGTGGCAGTTGAATAGGGCACTGCCCTCTAAAACCTTGCCCTACCAATACATGTGGCTAGGCTATGACCAACTACTCCTACAATGTAGTAACTTGTGCTGTCAAAACTGTCACCTATCCCTAAAGCACTGCTACCTATGCTCATGCTGCATCTCTTGCCTAAATGGTGGCATCCCTCTCTCTACTAATTGCCTTCAAATCGAGAGGTGGTCCCCTCTGAATCATAGCATAGTGACCTACCCACCAAGCCAAGTAGGTCATCGTGCACCCTGAATCTACCACACCTAGATCTATGGGTATCTCCTCAAAATTTGGCCACTCTGTCTCCTTTAGCAGTGGGAGGGGTGCCTTAATATCATCATGTCTATATTGTGGGAGAGCAGGTGGCACATCCTATAATAGCCCATACTAGCACCACACTCTCTCAGCAAGAACTCTCTCAAGCTTGCCGGCTTGCCTGCCCCTCACCCATCGCAGGCTCTAAACCCCCACTAACTGCTCTACTTGACCTTTAAATGCTAGATATAATAAGTATGGCCTCCAAATGATATCCATTGGGATCAAGGCATCTAATACCCCCTATAATACTCAATATCTCAGATGATGCCATCCACACGTGTCTATGCCATGACCTCTTGCCACTGCCTGAACCCAACTCTAAAGTTAGCCTAGATCACTACTAGGAGGCCAAGAGGTCATGTAACCATGATATGCTCATAAGCCCAATAGTGTAGGAGGTGGCACACACACAAGCTGTACCACCACCACTAGCTAATCCCCCACAACTCCTTATATAACTGAGCTAAAAATATTAGAGCCCACACAAAAACTATTTGCTCCCCTAACATGTTTTCCAAAACCCTAGTCATCAAAATCAAGAATCTCCCTCCATCTACATCAAGAAGGGCATATACAGTGATGCTGATCATCATCAGGATGGCTAGTTGATGCTCATCCTCATTAGCAGCATAAATAGGCTCATAGGCAAAACTCACCAAATAGTAGGTTGCCTCAACAGTGTGCTCTCCAAATAATGTAACCATATGAATGTCATGCTCCTCTCTCGAGCATGCATATAACTCTGCCCCATGTATCGACAACTACAAAATTTGGTACATGTCCTCCACTATAACAATCAACTCTCCAGTCGGCAGGTGAAAGGTGTTGGTGGTATGATCCCACCACTCGATCAATGCCACCATCAAATTGACATCCCTGGCAACTCGATAATATCACCGCAACTCACTGAGCCCTATAATGGCCATATGTGCCCACTCATCCCCTATGATGTCTCGATGCATCTGTGTCAGCAATGTAGGGAGACGATCTCACAGTGTTAATGTCTGCCTAGCCTACATCCAACCAACACACACACAATAATGTCAACAAACATTATGTAAACAACCAACAACCTCTTTACTTCTTCTTCCCTTCTTGGGAGAACTACATTGGCCGAAGGCCCTTAAAATAAGGGCTATGTAGGCAACATTCAGTTGACATGGGGTCTTCTGAGGTTAGCTCAGCCATTCATTCATTTGTCTACCTAATGGACCAATTATCTAAACCCTAGGTTCACTACCTACCCTGAACCCTAGGCTCTCTACCTATCCTAAACTACCTCATTTTTTGTCTTTTAACCATCTAACCTTTAACCATGACTTAACCTAGTCAAACCCAATCCATAACCTACCCTCCACTTTCTCTTTTTGAGAGAACTACATTGACCTGAGGCCACTCACATGGGCTATGTAGGTAGCACTCAATTGACACAGGGTCTTTTGGGGTTAGCTCAGCTAAATCACTACATAACCACTGGAACTAACTTACACTTTCCCATTAAACAAACCTATATGCCCATCACCACACTCGAGAGTGCATCAACATGACTTAGGCCCTTTGAATTATCATTTTCAACCTTTCCAAGGCTTAAACAACCTTTAATAGGCAACTGACATCAGTTAGGGTACCAATAATAGCTCTAACCTAATCGACATTAGCATCATATTAACCAACATCGGTTGCTTTGTTGGCCGACATCGGTGACATTACTAATGTTGGTGAATGGTTCAGCCCTAGGGCTGAATGGGGTGAGCCCTAAAATTTAGGGCTTCCCCACTTCACCCCTAAAAACCCCCCAAACACTCCTAAAACTACCTAAAGTACCCTACCTAACCTACCAACCCTTCTAATACCCCTCCCCTCTGATCTATCACTAAAAACTCAAAAAATGACAAAAATAACATCAAATTCAAAACCAATCAAAAATTCAAATAACACACCCTACCTCATCTCATCATCACCATCGAGGTGGTATAATGGGTGCCAGTGGTAGTGGTCCTCCTCTAATGTCTGCCATCTCCATCTACCTCATCTCCTCAATCTAATCACCGGTGGCCCACAATGCTCCCAAAAACTCACAAACACTCCAACACTCACCAACACTCCTCACCACTCACACCCTAAAACCTAGCACTGCTGACACAAATAAATAGGAGGTGTCTATCACTCAAAAACTCAGAGCTCTCTTTTTCAATACTTCAAAAGTCACAAATGACTTTTGGTGTGCCACCAATCCACTTTTGTTAGGTTTGTTAGGCCGTCGATGTCGACAAAATTGTGCGCTAGGCCACTGACATTGGCTGATGTTCTACCGACATCGATAAAATAATGCCTTTCTAGTTACCGTCATTGGTGGCCTAATCGATGTTGATGACCGAACCAGCCCTGACACTATACAAGTCACCTTAGACTTCTCATGGGGCACATTAGAGATCATATACATCTCCCTTACCATAACAAACAACACTTGAGATCACTTATATCTCAGCCTAACCCAATAAATGACCTCAAAGATCGTGACTATCTCCTTAGACCATGACCATTTTTGAGACAACTTTGCCTTGGTTGTTTTGATTGCATATGCTAGCTCATAAATAGTTAGCAAATTATACACTCCCCTCATACCTATTGTCAAATTACGACCAAGTTGATCCCCAATATCTATGACATTTTCATGTTTTCTAGGAGCACTTCCTAGCCTAGATACTTGGAACACGATGCCCATTAGAGCTAAAACTTTGATCGATCTAACCCAATCAACTACCACTAATAAGCTGGTTACTAGTTACTTCAATTTTAGTCTTCCTCAACCATTAGAGCTATAACTTTGATCATTTTAACCCAATCAAATACCACTATTAAGCTGGGGACCGGTAACTTTGCTTTTAGTCCTCCTCAACCATTAGAGCTACAACTTTGATCATTTAAACCCAATCAAATGCCACTAATAAGCTAGGGACTGGTTACTTCAATTTTAGTCCTCCTCGACCTTTCTTGAGATAATTTGACCTGCTTATCAAGTGAAGTGGTATACGTGCAATCTCAACTATTGTAGCGTTCACACTCCAACCTCACCCTACCCATCCACTGCCTATTAAATTGGCACTTGATTTTGGATTACCTTCTCTTGATTCCCACTTTGAGGGGGAATACCTCATCTCATACCTGGGGCAACCTACATCTATTTTTGTCTGGCAGTTTGTCATAATAAACCACATGATAAAAAGGGGCAAATGTAGACACCAATATCGTGTCAACCTCCTTTGGTCCCCTTCTAAATGTTAACACTCCTAACCCACACTTGCACACCTTATTAATTTAAAAACTACTTATTTTAAATTAATTATCTCACCTTGGACACCTCACCTAGACATCTCACCCTAAGACCATTTCTTAGCCTATGAGTCAACCTGAGACTAGTTCCTCCAAACCCTAACTACCCATGACCTATTCTCACCCCATCTTAACTCCCTAACCAACTCCCATGCCTCATAAGCCCTTGTTTTGACTGTTCTCCAATGGAAAATGCACTTAGCAGTTGGAGAAATGGGCAAAGAGCTAAAAATAGCCCTTTTACCTATTTTCTCTCTGTTGACGTCTGTCAACCCATGGCCGATGTTGGCAGTTCTACACTGACATCGATGGGATCGCCGACATCGATTACATAAGCCAAGCTCTAACATTGAGTTAAGCTACCTTTTCGCACATTGACACACACACTCTAAGATTTCAGGCACTAGAACTTGACTATTATTCTCCTGGCTATTGAAGCTCTACTCAAATCATTCCAGAGACTGGATTGAAAGATTGTACGAGGACCCTGAGCTATTGAATTGAAGCAATCCATGTTCACTTCATTGGCTCACAACACCGGTCACATTAGCCACAATTGGAATCACTATTCTAACACCTCTAGTTCTTCACCTTATAAAGCTAAGTACTCTTGTCTTCATTTCAGTGTTTTAGAATATATTGTCAATTAGTTTTCATTGATATTTATAAATTCTGTCAAGAGGCCTGACTTCTTTTGTGGAGGGGCTAAAAGGTCTTCCCCTTGTTCTCACCCCCTTTTCACACCAATCCTCCACCTATACCCTTCTTTAGACCTCATTCACCTTCCTACAACCTTGTACCAACCTCTAAACTTCTAAAAACCCCTCTATCTATCCCAAAAATACTCTAAAATCCATCCAAGGCTGACAACCTTGATCGACATCGGCAACCCAATTGACGTCAACACCATTTAACCGACTGACCTCAGTAGACCTACTAACATCAGTGACTGTGTTCTAAACCAACAAACTAGAAAGCCATCCAAACAACCCATCTAGACCAGACAGAACCTTCAACCAACCTTCTATAGCATTCTGAGATATAAAAACTGTAGGGAATAGGTACACTCCCTCTACTTTTCTATTTCTTTAGTCATTTATCATTTCTTCCTTTAAAATACTTTTATCTTTAAACAATGGACTATCATCCCTTAAGGAACTTCACGCTTCCAAGACCAAGTGCATAGCTTGGTAGTCCACCATAGTCTCTTCTAACATCTTTCTTGTTTAAGTTTCATTCTTATTGCAGGTGTTTCCTCCACAACCAAAGAGGAGCTCCCACAAGCCTTGGATACGGTGCACACTAAATCTAGGTAACATCAAACCCATAACCTCTTAACCTTAGTTTCTTTCTCATTTGAATGTAATTAGTGAAAATCTAGAGAAACACTTTCCTTGGTAGAGTACCAAGATAAAAGGGAGAATGCCCTTTGAATGACATTTTTTGGAGGTAATGTAAATATTTCAAATTTTTTGAAGAAAAGATCATATGCACTTTGATAAATGGATTATGCCTTAGTAGTATAAAGGGCTTACACCTTTTGTAGTACAAAGGGAATAATCCGTTTCCAGTACAAAGGGATACTCTCTTTACAATATAAAGGATGTACATCCTTTGGTTTTGTATGTTTTTTTGTGTGGGATATAATTTATTTGTGTTGTATATTGATTTTTTATGTTATTTATGTGTGATATAAATTATTTGTGTTGTATATATTTAATAAATATAAATAAATAGGGCCACTCTAGATTTTAGTAGGTATAAGTTTACATTTAATTTATATTACATTTTATATTCTTATACTTTGAATTTATTTTACTAAATATAAAAAATGAGGGCCACTTTGCATATTTTTAAATTTATTCTAGAGTTGTAGGAATTACCATTTAGAAGTTAGTTTTTAAAAATTCATTCCGGTCAGTAATTAGTTTTCAAATTTCCAAGATTGAAAACTAACTAAAATATTGGAGTTATTAAGCTCTAAGTTCATGTTAGATGTCATTAGTCGAGATAGAGATATTGAGCCATATATATATATATATATATGGGGCTTAGGTATGGATTGGTCAAGATAGAGACATGGATGCATGATAGAGATAAGGCATATGCTAACATGGATGACACATCTATGTAATATGATAGGATGAAGCATGCAAAAATGCATCAACCCATCTCAATTAATACATTCAACCCTTGGTAGAAATATGATAACTTCACATTTTATTCTTTATTTTCACCTTTAACTATCTATATTTGGGGACATATATCATCTATTAAATAAAATACAAAGGAAGAGTTGGGTTGTGGGCTAAAAATCTAGGTTAATTTTACACACCAACATCAATGTAGACAAGAGATGTTCTTTCACTAGTGAGGAGGCGGGAGAGAGATAGATAGAAGTGAGTCACCCATAGTCATCACTCTAATGTTTATTACTTAAATAACATGAAAAACCAAACATTATATTATTTCCACTATGAAAATCATATGAAAATCTCCCTAAAGTAATTCATCATGGCCTTATGTAATCTACTAGACATGAATGTGGATAATCACCCTAGTACACTACAATCAGATCATAAAGAATTCAAACACTAATAAAGATTCATATAAAAAGATATTCTTCACTCTAAAACAAATTTTAGATATATGGGTCAATCCATGCATACTTTATTTGCAATATCACACATGCATGACATGACCTCTTTATCTTAGACTAATATGGAATAGAGTCATCTTCAAGTATTCCAAAGTAATATAAGATGTAATAGAACTACCACAACCACTACCATTATTATTTAGGGTGGAGGGGAAGATTTTGAACTCTATTTTTTAGGCTCATATCAAAATTACTCATATCATTATCTCCCTCTTCACTACCGAGCATAAAGTGAAGAAGGTACTTGTAGATAATAAAATCCAAACTACCCTCCATTTAGAAACACTTTAGTATATCCTTATAAGTGTAATTTGAGGACTCAACACTTGGTTATTATGCTTCATAGTCCTTGGAGATCCAACATTACTCCCTCATCATGCCTCTTTATCCCTAATCACTTCTTCATCATCCCTCATCAACCATAATCACTTCCTCATAGGTCCTCATCATCCCTAATCACTTTCTCATAAACCTTCATCATCTTTCATCATCACTCATCATACCTAATTAAAATATTATCGGTCCTCATTATCGCTCATCATCCATATTCACCATGTCATCGAACCTTATTATTCTTCATCATTTTTAATAATTACCTCATCATTCATCATCATCCATCATCATCCTTAATCATTACCTAATCAACCATAATTGTCCCTCATCATACCTAGCTACACCCTCATCATCCCTCATCCCTAATCATCCCTAGTCACTCCCTCATCTACCCTTATTTTCTTTAAACATACCTTCATTGATCATCATCATTCATCATCATCCCTAATCACTCCCTCATCATCCTTTATAGCCCCTTATCATTACTAATCATTCCCTAATTTACCCTCATCATCCCTTATCATCCCTAATTAATACATAATTGTCCATCTTCATACCTAATATTCCTTAGTCACACCCTCATTGGCCCTCATTATCCTTAATTACTCCTTCATCAACCTACATTTTCCCTAATCACTACCTCATCAACCCTCACCATATCTTATCATACTTAATCAATTTTTCCTCATCCCTTATCATCCATAATCACTTCCTCATTGACCCTCATAATCACTCATAATAAATAATCACTCCTTACTTATCCATTTTCATCCCTAATCAGTCCTTCCAATACCTTAATGGTGGGTGCAGTGGATTCCCTCTTGTGTTTGATCATCCTTAGTCACTCCTTTATTTATATAGGTTAGAATTACCCTTCTCATTTCAAGATATATATTGATCAATACCACCTCTAATTTATATATATGTGATGATTACCAATATCCTAATTTTGAAGCATCACTTGATGATTCCCCTTCTCTTTTATCCCTTGATTTGATAATGCCCCATTTACTAAGTTTCAAGCATGATAATTCTACCTATCATTTCAAGAGATGGATATGATATTCAGTTGGGTATCATGTATTCAAGATATACCTTGGGTAATATAGATATGATTAATATGAGATATGGGTATTCAAGATCGAAATGTCTAAATTATTTAATCAAGTAGGGAAAACTCAATTATGTAACTCAATTAGATAGGGTATACTCAAGTAGGTAGGGAAAGAAGGATAGGCAGGGAATACTCGAGTAGGTAAATTAGGAAGGGCATACTAAAGTACAATAATTTAGGTATGGTATAGTAAAGTTCAAGATATGGCTTGGGTATTTAGGTATGACATACTTAAGATTAATTTATGGATCAAGTATTTAATCAAGTAGGACATACTCAAGTAGGAAAAGTAAGTAGGACATAATCAAGTAGGTAGGGCATATTAAATTATATATATATTAAATAAAATGATTCAAAACTTAGTTTATCATTATATTTATTAGGAATCAATCTTACCTATCCAAAAATAGAAGCTAAGTAGGTAGGGAAAGAATATATACAAGTTATAGATCATGAATCAAGCTTCCCTTGATATCCAAGAATCGATTCTAGAAAGGGAAAGTAGGTATGGAAATAAAAAAGATATATATTGAGAATCAAATTTTCCTTGACTTATTATTTATGGAATAAATACTTAGGTATCAAAAAACCAAAGCTATCTCATAGGAAATAAGATTCCTCTGATAACTATGCCTTAATCTAGAAGAAAATCAAAACTATATATTGGGAAGGCAAACTTCTATTGATAGTTATGCCTTATTACCTTTATATATATTATGGAGGAAAGATTCCATTGACATGTTATTGGGTGAAGTAAATTTATATATTAGGAAGGCAAGCTTCCCTTTGGAAAATATTAAGTAGGTATGACAATCTTACCTTGCCTTATCAGGTAGGGTAATCTTGAGATAATGATAAGGCCTTAGGAATGGTTCCCATCAATATATATATATATATATATATATATATATATATATATATATATATATATATATATATATATATATATATATATATATATATATATGGAAGGGGTCCCATTCCTAAGTTGTCCCTTGATGTATTATATTGGGGTTTGGGACATAATCAAAGTATGATAGTGCCTTAGTTTGGTATTTAAGGCCAATTAGGCCCTACCCAATCTCTAAGTAGCCTTGCCCTGATACACTAAATTAAGGCATGTACCTTTACTTCCATTCATAGATAAATTTGGGTATATATTGGGTTTGATATAGATTAAGTTGGGTTGGGAAACACACTCTACTAAATTGGTGACTACTTATATATCTATCTATTGTTCCACTCTAATATGGATAGATTCTTAATGACATATAAAGAAAATGATAACTCAACTATGGTGTTGGGATTTGTGTTATCAACTCTAGGATTGGGATTATTAGATGCCCAAATCCCAAACTATATATAAGTAATATAATCACATCCAACCCTTCACTTTCTTGCCTACCTATTTAATCTAACATGGGGCTCTAAATACACTCTCTCCTTGGTCTAAGCATGGATCACCATATAGATATGTAAATACCACTAGAAGACCAAATGATATATCTATGTTAATTATTTGAGTGAAAGAGGATGACTTAAATAAGACTTTATTTGAGACTTATTTGAATGCATAAAATTTGAAATTGGAATAGAACCCAATCAAACATAACTGGGAATCCACATGATGAGGGCTAATGAGGCAGTGATTAGGGACAAAGAGGAATATGGAGGGATGAAGGAGTGCTTAAGAATGATGTTATATGATGATAGACTAACTAGGGATGATGGGAGAATGATTAGTGATGATGAAGGAAAATGAGGGTTGTTAAGTGTGTGACTAGGGATGATGAGGGATGATGATGTCTTATAAGGGAGTGATTGGGGATGAAGAGTGACGATAAAGGTTGATAAAATTATCACATAGAGAATGAATATGATATGTGAATAATGTTCTAAGAAGGGTAGCTTTATATTATAAATCTAGGAAGGGAAGGTTGATTTCACATGGAAAAATCATTGGTACATCAATAAAATCATTTTCTAGTCAACTTGAGATATCTAGAATTAAATTGATGGTTCAATATCTATATATAGAGAGGAAAAATAGGTCAGTTATGGACTAAATTTCATGTGATTTACCATATGGTAATTACTCAACATAATTCCATAAAGAGAGATATAGTATCTGAGAAGCGAGGGTTGAGGAAGTGCATCAACACAATGGGTTAGTGAGTGGATTATCAATGAATAAATGGGAACATTAGCATATAATTTAAAAATCAATGTGGTATCTAATAAAGAATATCAATATTGTATGGGTTTATTTAGTGTGAAATCATAGGCAGTAACATGTATGCTAGAAGTTGTCTATATGTATTATCACCTATGCATGTTTGGGTTTAGTAATGAAGGAATAAAAATTTGGTTTAAATGATTACATGATCTAGATTGTTTCTATTCTTTAGTGAAACAAACATTCATGGAATAAAATCCATAAGGTGATATTCACTCTATCTCTACATCAATGGGTGAGGTTACTATAGTGACTCACTTCTATCTATCTCTTTCCCATATCCTCATTAGTGAAATCATACCTCTACATATACACTAATGTTGGGGTAAAAAATTTACCAAGTGGTTCAAGCCACAACCCACCTCTTCTCTTTCCTTTACTTTAATAGATTATAGATGCCCCAAAATATATACAGTCAAAAGTGAAAATAAAGAAGGGAATGCGAAGTTGTTATATTTTAATTAAGTGTTAGACATATCAGTTGAGATAGCTTGATGCATCTGTGCATGATCCATCCCATAATATTACATAAATGTTGTATCTATATTAGCATAGACCCTATCTCTATCTTGACCAATCCATAGTTGAGCCCTTATTTATATATGTCTCTTGATCTCTATCTATACCAATAACATCCATACCTAAAATTAGTGATTAATAACTCTAATATTTTAGTTAGTTTCCAATCCTAAAATTATGAAAACTAAGTATTGACCAAAATGGGTTTTGAAAAACTATCTTCTAAAGAGTAGCTTGTATAGCTCTGGAGTCAATTTCATAAAATGCAAAGTGGCCCTATTTTTTATATTTAGTAAATAAATTTAAATTATAAGAATATAAAATGTAATACAAATTAAATTTAAAATTATTACAATTATTTTACTAAATATATACAACACAAAAACTATATCACACACAAACAATATATAAAACCAAAGGGAATATGCCCTTTGGATTGTAAAGGGTGTATGCCCTTTATTTCATTTTTTTAAATATTTAAATTCCATATAAAAAAATGCATTTCAAAAGGTGTACACCCTTCTAAGATTTATATATTTTGACTCTTCCACTTTTTGTCCAAAAATTAGTTCAAGTTTAGGCTTAGGGGGGTCCTAACCTAGCCTAAAAAATGTCATGGAGTAGCCCACATGATTTTTAATAAATCTATGATTTTTTAACATCTTTGTCAATGAGGGAGTGATTAGGAAAATGAGGGCCAATGAGGGAATGACTAAGGATGATCAAGGATAATGAGGGCCAATTAGGGTGTGACTAAGGACCATGAGGGATGATGATGTCCAATGAGGCAATGATTAGGGATGATGAGGGTCAATAAGGGAGTGATTATCAATGATGATAGGTGATGATGAAATATGAGGGAGTGACTATGGATGATGAGGGATAATAAGGGCATATGAGGGTGTGTTTAGTTAAAGTGAGAGTAGATGAGGCAGTGATTAGGGATGATTAGGGAGGATGAGGTATAATTATGGATAATGAGGGAGTGACTAGATATAATGAGGAAATATGATGGTGGACAAGGGAGTGATTAGGGACAATGATGGAAAATAATGACTAATTTGGAGTGATTAGGAATTGTGAGGAACAATAAGGGATAATGCTAAAGTTACTAGGGATGATGAGGACTGATGATAATGTGATTAGGGATGATGAGGGATGATGAGGGAGTGACCAAGGCTGATAAGGGAATGATTAGGGATGATGAGGGAGTGAAGGTGGATCTCTAAGGACCATGTCATGTAAGAATGGAGTGCCAAGTCATGGAATTACACTTTTAAGGAAATACCAAAGTGTTTCCCAATGGAGGGTAGTTTGGATTTCATTGTACATTTTTCAATTGAAGCTTGGTAGTGGAGAGGGAGATAGAGATATGAGTGATTTTTATATGAGCCTAAGAAAGTAAGGTCTGAAAGCACTCCCCTCCACCCAAAATAGTAGTTATAGGGATAAAATTCTTGTATATATAATTTTATAGTGCCTATGCAAGTCTTAAAAGAGGTCTAGGTTGACCCTAGATAGTTGCTCATTTTAAAAGATATTTATTGGGAAAAAAAGGAGGGAAAAGGATAATAGTGCCAAAACTAAGAAACTACCACCATGGGGCACTAATATCCCTATTATGGCACTAGTGTCTAAGTTGTAGAACTTGAGGCAATATGGGCTAAGATATTAAAATGAGGGTCTATGAATATTTTAGGGATGTGTGTGGCTAACATAAAGGATGGATAAGTGTCTAAATAGGCCCTAAGATAGGTCTAGGGCTAATCGAGAGATGGGTTGTCTCAAGTAACACTTTTAATACTCAATTTTCATTTTTAGGTGATTATAGGAACCTTACATTTTTAGTCTATTACCTTAAATTCACATTTTTAAAACCATAAAATAGATCAAGTTATTATTAAATATAGTTTAAAAATTAATTAGTGTTAATTAAACATCACATAATATATACAAATAATAAAAATTCCTAATTAAATGTTGAAACAAAATTATAAGGAAATAGGGGAAATAGAAAGACTTTATCTTGTTTGCACACTGTCATTAAACTATCTTCACAATCTAGAACAAGAAATGTACATCCAAAGTTAGAACATCTATTGATTTGAAATATAGATCTAATTGAAACATGATTTTTGGACCATGAAAATTTTCATGACAGGTTGTTAGGGACATATACATTCCCCTGATAAACTATTTCCATCTAAATTATGATCTTCTAGGTTTATTTTTCTAATTATACTCTTTCAATTCCTCTCCCCAATTTTACTCATTGTAGATTTTATCTTCCTATAATGAGATTTTTTTTATATTAACATGGAGTATCAAAGAAAACAAATTGGTGGTTTGTATTAGGTTTTAATGGGTGTTTAGTATGAATTAATTAGCCCTCTAATAGCTAGAACCCTTGGATCAAAATAAAGATATCAATAAATATAAGTTGTATAACATAAATAAATCTATCTTGTACACCAAAAGTGTTCATTAGAATGTAATTTCAAAAAATGATAATTTATCTAATTATTTCCTATATTCAAATGAACTTAATTAGTTTCATATTTACAGATGAATTGAAATTAAACTCTAGTGATATTTGTGCATATACTAACTTCCAATGGCCAGATATGGGAAAGGAGGAAAGGGGAATATGTGCCCCATCTAAGTTAATGTGAGATAAAAAAAAGTGTCATGACCAAATAAACACTTTTTCTATGTGTCTTGACCATATATATGATCCCAATATGGGATAGTGGAATTAAAAGATAGCTAGTGACAATTAGCATGAGGATCGAGAAAGATGGTTTTTTTTATAGAAGTTGAAAGGTTTAGTTACACCTAGTGTGGAATAAAATACCTATAAATAGACAAATGAACCAACACTCATAAAAAAACTAATAAATATTAATAAGCCATTTAAAGTGTCTACATAATGCTCTACTTTAAGGATATTTATTAGATACAAAGTAGATGGTGTAAACACACACTTCAAAGTAAAGACACATAAACACATCTGTATCTATATATACCAAGTCATTGAGTCTTAGAATTTGATAAAACACTCATATTCCCTACTCAAATATGGACAAGTGTAAAAATAGTATATATGAATATGAGCTTGATTAATATCAAAATAACACCTTTATCCCCAATATGTATTGAAAGTGTGATGAGGTTTTCATTCCATTGAAGGAGATAAAAAATGAAGTGGATTCAGAACCCTATATGTCATTAGGTGATATGCTTCCTCACTCAAACATAAAAATAAGTCACTATATTAGTAAGCACTAGGAATTGAAGTTAGAACCCTAAAGTATTATGGTGATGGGATTTCAATTCCATATCATCATAAATAATAAGGGCATATTGAGACATGACAAACATCAAAATAGAAATAATAATAAATATAACATATGTTTTCCTCCCTCAATATAGGAGTAAATGCATGCAACATAGCTATAAATATATCTTGAGAAGGATATTTTTTTCTTAAAAGATAATGTCATGTAAATCATAGATAACATCAAATAACATCATGTGAAAGGATATACCATTTTTTTAAAATCCTGGTAAACTTTTTAATGTGACCGGCATCGCTGGCTAGACACGACTAATACCGGTACCATGGGGCCAGGGAGGCACTCTAACACTAGTGGGTAGAGCCGCAATAGAAGTACCCATCTAGATGACTACACACCCTAACCCATGAAAGGATATACCATTTAATAAACATGAAAAAAAAATATTTTTGCCATGTGAACTCAAGATATAAGCAAATTAGAGTCATCACAATGTAGAATATAGTAATAATATCAAGTATATTCTTGAACCTTTTATAGAAATAAGTTACAAATCCATAAAGACTTAGAAATAAAAAAAATGATAAAGGAAATGTGATTTTACCTTATATATAAACTTGATAATGATCATGGAAGCATAACAAAGAGAAAACATTTCATGATAAAATAAAATAATAAAAGATAACAATATACATGGTATGTAACATGGTAGGAACATAAGCATATAGGGCACATACCCATACATACAAAAGTAAATTAGCAACATAATAAATTAAAATGCATACACATGATGAAAATGATAATAAATATAACATCATGGGGTGGATACAAAAAGCTGGGAGATAAAAAAAGTTCCAAAATGGAAAACAAAAATATTCTTTTACAAAGAGAAAATGCCATTTTTTTGAAAAATAACTTGATCTTATCTTTCCTTGGTACAATACCAAGATAAAAGGGTGTATGCCCTTTGAAATACATTTTTGAGGTAATGTAAATATTTCAATTTTTTTGAAGAAAAGAGCATACACCCTTTGATAAATGGATTATGCCTTAGTAGTACAAAGAGATTACAAATTTTATAGTATGAAGGGAATAATCCTTTTATAGTACAAAGGGCTACTATCTTTACAATACCAAATATGTCCACCCTTTGGTTTTGTATGTTTTTTGTGTGTGATATAATTTATTTGTGTTGTATATTGATTTTGTATGTTATTTGTGATTGATATAAATTGTTTGTGTTGTATATATTTAATAAATATAAAAAATTAGAGCCACTCTAGATTTTAGTAAGTATAAGTTTACATTTAATTTATATTAAATTTTATATTCTTATACTTTGAATTTATTTTACTAAATACAAAAAATTAGGGCCACTCTGCATCTTTTGAAATTGATTATGGAGTTATAAGAGTTATCATTCAAAAGTTAGTTTTTAAAATCACTTCTTCATAACCCTCATCACTTACTCATCACTCCCTCATCATGCCTCTTTGTCCCTAATCACTTCTTCATCATTCCTCATCAACCATAATCACTTCCTCATCATCCCTAATCACTTTCTCATCAACATTCATCATCCTTCATCATCACTCATCATACCTAATCACACTATTATTAGTCCTCATCATCCATCATCATCTATATTCACTCTATCATTGATCCTTATTATTCTTCATCATTTTTAATCATTCCCTCATCAGTCATCATCATCCATCATCATCCCTAATCATTACCTCATTAACCATCATTATCCCTCATCATACCTAGTTACTCCCTCATCATCCTCATCCTCCCTAATAATCCTCAATCACTCCCTCATCTACCCTTATTTTACTTAAACACACCCTCATTGACCATCATCATTCCTCATCATCCCTAATCTCTCTATCATCATCCATTATAGCCCCTTATCATTCCTAATCATTCCCTCATTGACCCTCATCATCCCTAATTACTCCATAATTGGCCATCATCATCTCTCATAGTCCTTAGTCACACCCTCATTGGCCCTCATTATTCCTCATCATCCTTAATCACTCCTTCATCAATCCTCATTATCCCTAATCACTCGCTCACTAACCCTCATCATCTCTCATCATAATTAATCACTCTGTCCTCATCCCTTATCATCCCTAATCAATTCCTCATATATGCTCATCATCAATCATCATACCTAATTGCTCCTAATACCTTGATGGTGGGTGCAATGGATTCCATTTTATGCCTAATCATCCCTATTCACTCTTTTCTCTATATAGGTGAGAATTACCCTTCTCCTTTCAAGATATGGATCAATTGATACCAACTCTCCTTTATATATATTGGTGATAACTAGCCCTCTCCCAATTTTAAAGCATAACTTGATAATTCCCCCTCTTTTATCCTTTAATTCAATAATTCCCCATTTACTAATTTTTAAGCATGATAATTCCACCTCTCATTTTAAGACATGGATTGGATATTCAGTTGGGTATAATATATTTAAGATATACCTTGGGTAAGATATAAATGATTAAGATTAGATATGGATATTCAAGATCAAGATATGGCTCAATTATTTAATCAGGTGCGGCATACTCAAGCAGGTAACTCAATTAGGTGGGGTATACTAAAGTAGGTAGGGAAAGAAGGATATCTAGGTAGGGAATAATTGAGTATGTAAATGAGGTAGGGCATACTTGAGTACAATAATGTAGGTATGTCATATTAAATATTAAGATATGGTTTGGGTATTTAGGTAGGGCATAATCAAGATTAATTTATGGCTCAAGTATTAAATTGAGTTAGGCATACTCAAGTAGGAAAAGTAGGTAGGGAATAATCAAGTAGGTAGGGCATATTAAATGGTATATATAAATATATATTACATAACATGATTAAAAACTTAGTTTTTCATTATATTTATTGAGAATAAATCTTACCTTTCCAACAATAGTTGTTAAGTAAGTAGGGAAAGAATATATGTAAGTTACAGATCATGAATCAAGCTTCCCTTGATATCTAAGAGTCTATTCTAGAAAGGGAAAGTAGGTATAACAATAAAAAATATATATATTAAGAATGAATATTTCCTTGAATTATTAGTTAGTGAATAAATAAGTAGGTATGGAAAAACTAAATCTATCTAATAGAAGTAAGATTCCTTTGATAACTATGCCTTAATATATAAGCAAAGCGAAACTAGATATTGGGAAGCAAACTTTCATTGATAGTTATGAATTATTCCATTTCTATTTATTAGGGAGGAAATATTACAATAAAATGTTATTGGGTGAATAAAAATTAAAAAATTAGGATGGAAACCTTCCCTTGCCTTACTTGTTGGCATAGATGAAGTAGGTATGACAATCTTACCTTGCCTTATCAGGTAGGGAAAGATTGAGATTAGGATAGGGCCTTAGGAATGGTGCCCATCAATATATATATATATATATGGAATGGGGCCCATTCTTAAGTTGTACCTTGATTTAATATGTTAGGGATTGGGACATAATCAAATTAAGGTAGGGCCCTAATTTAGCCTTTAAGGCCAATTAGACCCTACCCAATCTCTAAGTAGCCCCATCTTGATACACTAGGTTAAGGCATGTACATTTCTTTCCATTTATGGATCAATTTGGGTATATATTAGGTTGGGTATAGATTAAGTTGGGTTTGGAAACACAATCTACTATATTGGTGACTGCCTATATATCTAACTAGTGATCCACTATACTATGGATAGATTCTGAATGACATATAATGAAAATGATAACTCAACTATGGAGTTGGGATTTGGATTATCAACTCTAGGACTAGGATTATTATATGTCTAAATCATAAACTATATATAAGTAATATAATTACATCCAACCCTTCACTTCATTTCATAACTATTTAATATGACATGGGGCTATAGATACACTTTTTCCTTGGTCCAAGCCTAGATCACCATATAGATATATGAATACCACTATAAAACCAAATGATATATATATGTTACTTATTTGAGTGAAAGAGGATAAGTTAAATACTATTTTATTTTAACCTTATTTGAATGCATAAAATTTGGATTAGAATAGAATCTAATTAGGCACACTTAAGAATCCACTACACCCACCATCAAGGTATTGGACAAAGTGATTAAGAATGAGGAGTGATGAGGAGGGAGTGATTAGGGATGATGAGGTATTGATTAGGGATGAAGAGGGAGTGATTAATTATGATTAGGGAGTGATTAGGTATGATGAGGTCCTATGATGGAATGATTAGGGATGATAAAATATGAGAAGGGAAAACTAGAGAGTAATTAGTGATGATTATAGAGTGACTATGGATTATGAGGGATGATGAGGGATTTATTAAGGATGATGAGGGATAAATGAGTGATTAGGGATGATGAAGGATTGATAGGGACAATGAGAAATTATGAGGATTGATGAGGGAGTGATTAGGGATGATGAGGGCCAATGAGGGAGTGATTATGGACAAAGAGGAATATGGAGAGATGAGGAAGGAATGTTTAGGAATGATGTTATATGATGATAAATTGACTAGGGATGATGAGGGATTGATTAGTGATGATAAAGGAAAATGATGGCTGATGAGGGATGATGAGGTCTGATTAGGGATGAAGAGTGATAATGAAGTTAAATGACATTATAACATAGAGCATGATTATGATATGTGAATAATGTTCTAAGAAGGGTAGCCTTATATTATATATCTAGGAAGGGAAGGTTGATTTCACATGGAAAAATCATTGGTCTATCGACAATGTCATTTCCTAGTCGACTTGAGATATTTTGAACTGAATTGATGGTTCACTATGTAGATATAGAGAGGCAAGATAAGTTAGTTATGGACTAAATTTCATGTTATTTACCAGATGGGAATTAATTAACCTAACTCCATAGAGAGAGATATAGTATCTATGAAATGAGGGTTGAGGAAGTGCATTGACACAATGGGTTAGTAAGTGGATTGTCAGTGAGTGAATGGGAACATTTGCATACAATGTAAACATCAATGTGGTATCTAGTAAACAACATAAATATTTCATGGGTTCATTGAGTGTGTAATAATAGGTAGTATCATGTATGCTAGACCTTGCCTATATGTATTATCACATATGCATGTTTAAATTCACTAATGAAGGAATAAAAATTGGGTCTAAATTATCTCATGATTTAGATTGTTTATATTCTTTAGTGAAATAAACATTCATGGAATAAAAATCATAAGGTGGCACTCACTCTATCTCTACATCAATGGTTGAGGTTACTAGAGAGATTTATTTCTATCTATCTATCTCCTATGTCCACATTAGTTAAATCATACGTCTACATATACACTAATGTTGGGGTAAAAAAGTTACCAAGAGGTTCAAGTCACAACCCACCTCTTCTTTTTCCTTTGATTTAATAGATTAGAAATTCCCTGAAATATAGATAGTCAAAAGAGAAAATAAAGAAGAAAATGTGAAGTTTTTATATTTTTGTTAAGGGTTGGAATTTTCAATCAAGATAGGTTGATGTATCCATACATGATCCATCCCATAATATTACATAGATGTTGCATCTATATTAACATAGGCCCTATCTCTATCTTGACCAATCCATACCTGAGCCCCTATTTGTATATATGGCTCCTGATCTCTATCTATACCAATGACATCCATACCTAAACTTAGAGCTTAATAACTCTAATATTTTAGTCAGATTCCAATCCTAAAATTATGAAAATTAAGTATTGAATAGAATTGATTTTGAAAAACTATCTTCTAAATAGTAAATCCTATAGCTCTGAAGTCAATTTCATAAGATATAGAGTGGCCTTATTTTTTATATTTTGTAAAAGTATAAAAATATAAAATGTAATAAAATTTAAATTTAAACTTATTATAATTATTTTATTAAATATATATAACACAAACAAACTATATCACACACAAACAACATAAGAAACCAAAGGGAATATGCTCTATAGATTGTAAAGGGTGTACACCCTACTATAAAGGGTGTATTCCCTTTGATTAATTTTTTTAAATATTTACATTCCATCTAAAAAAGTTCATTTGAAAGGGTTTACTCCCTTTCAAAATTTATATCTTTTGACTTTTCCACTTTCTATCCAATTTTTTTTTGGGTTTAGGCTTGAGGGGTTTTAACCTATCCTAAAACATGTCATGGAGTAGCCCACATGATTTTTAATAAATTTATGATTTTTTAACATATTTTTCAATGAGGGAGTGATTAGGACAATGAGGGAAATTTAGGGAATGATTAAGGATGATGAGGGCCAATTAGGGTGTGACTAGGACCATGAGGGATGATGATGTCCAATGAGAGAATGATTAGGGATAATGAGGGTCAATAAAGGAGTGATTATCAATGATGAGGGGTGATTATGGAATATGAGGGAGTGAATATGGATTATGAGGGATAATAAGGGCCTAAAAGGGTGTGTTTAGGTAGAGTGAGAGTAGATGAGGGGGTTATTAGAGATTATTAGGGAGGATGAGGTATAATTATGGATAATGAGGGAGTGACTAGATACAATGAGGAAAGATGATGGTCGATAAGGGAAAATTATGGAAAATAATGAATGATAAGGGAGTGATTATGAACAATGAGGAACAATAAGGGATAACTCCAAAGTGACTAGTGATGATGAGGACTGATGACAATGTGATTAGGGATGATGAGGGAGTGATTAAGGTCAATGAGGGAGTGATTAGGGATGATGAGGGAGTAAAGGTGGATATATAATGACCATGTCATGTAAGAATAGAGTGTCAAGTCATGAAAGTACACTTTTAAGTAAATATCAAAGTGTTTCCCAATGGAGGGTAGTTTGGATTTCATTGTCTACAAGTACCTTTTTCACTTGAAGCTTGGTAGTGGAGAGGGAGATAGAGATATGAGTGATTTCGATATGAACCTAAGAAATTAAGGTCTAAAATCACTCCCCTCCACACAATTTTTTAATATTATTATAATTTAAATTTATTTTACTAAATATATACAATAGAACTATACTATATCACACATAAACAACATACAAAACTAAAGGGCGTACTTATTTTGCTAAAGGGTGTACAATGTTTGTACTAAAAAGGGTATATGCCATTTGCTTCAAAATTTTTGAAATATTTACACTCTAAAAAATGTATTTATTCACTTTGAAAAGGGAATACACTCTTTTAGAGTTTATAGGATTTTAATTTTTTGCTTTCCCTCCACAACTAGTTTGGGTTTAGGCTTGGGGGGTGGTCCAAACCTAGCCTAAAATATATCATGGAACAACCCACATGATTTTTAGGAACTTTATGAGTATTTTTAATCGTTTATGACACATTTGATCATGTAGATTTTATCACTAAAAAAAAGGGTTTGTAGAAGGGAAAACGTAGTTTTTGAATATATATATATATAATTACAAATACATTTATAACTTTTTGACCATTAATCTAAAGCTTATATAACTTATATATCATGAATCTACACATCATTGACTCCACTTTAAAAAAAATGATTTTCATGAAGTTATGTTCAAAATTTTGTATTCGTACACTTGTAGTTCCAATTTTACATATGTCTTGACTTATAAAATTATATATATATATATATATATATATATATATATATATATATATATATATAATCAAATTAATAAAAAAATTTCTCACCAATGTTAGACATTTAATATATCCATATATGAAATATCATATAAAAATTCATTACTAAAAAAAAGTGTGTCTGTACACATGGAACCTCCTTATGTTTTCACAAAAAAGTGTAAGCCATTACCATCAATGAATCAATTTTATACACTTTTATAATATGGGTATTGATAAAAATTATATAATAAGAAACTAAATTCATAATACCATAATTCTTATCTTACATTATTGTCAAATTCATTTCCCAAGTGTATTTAAAATTCTCTCCAAGTTCATCTTTTGTTTTATTTTTCATAAAAAAGTGGCACTTTAAGCCACCCCTTTTGTCCCCCATCATCCTGCATCTACCCCACATCAAACATATAAGAACAATACACATGATATGAAACATAATAACAATATATACACATTGCATGATAAGGATCATGACAACATAGCAAAATAAACCATGTAACATGGAAATAAAGTTAGAAATGACATCATATTTGGACATTGGATCGTAAAAAACTTGCATATAAATCATGTATCATAGGAATCCAACATCATATATAATTTTAAAAATAACATATCCTAAATATAACATATAATGATAAAGCATTAATTAACCTAAAAAAGAACACATGTTTTATCTATACATTTCCCTTAAATAAGCATGAAACAACATTGGAACATGGAATAATGTGAGGCTTATGCATGGAATACTTTAAATGCATGATGCTAATTAGGGATCTAAAAATGGTTCAATTTCCAAGGTATAAATTAAATATGCCCCTTACATATAATTGGATAAGTATTTCCTCCTTTCCCCTCTCTAAAGTTGCAATGATGAACATGTGACATGTTTAAGATTATACATTTATATTTTCTTTCACATTAAATACCACATATAGAAAATTAATCAATTTGTGCCTCTATCTACTTGCATGTGTGTGATTGAATGTGAAAATTTATGTTATATATTTATAATAAAATGTGAAAATTTATGTTATTTATTTGTAATAAATTGAAATAGAAAATAAAAAAATCACTTAATTAAAAGCACAAAATTTTTATATAGAAATTGAACATAAAATATAGTATTTTATATAGGATAATATTGTAAGAGAATATTTAACAAATTTATCATAAGTGAACATAAAGCATAGTATTTTATAGGACAAAATTAAAAAAGAATCTTTGCATCTCATATTATGGAACATTATAAATTAGGTTCACAACATAGAATTGATAAATAATGAAACATTGTAATATCATTTAATTTATCATATTATCTGAATTAGGTAAAAATATTTTTTAATAAATATTATATAGTATATACGTATTGAAAAATCATAATCAATTGAATTACTTAAAATTTATAAACTTAACAAGTAAAAAAATAAGGAAACAAAAATTGAAATGGGCCTTGAACATCTACACTTTCTATTAGTATATAATAGTTTTGATTGAAATAGTATACATTATAAACCAAAATATGAAGATAAAACAACAAATAAATAAAGGTGGTGTCAAAAGACACATTTGATAAATAAAATATTTCTTACTTTCATAATTTAAAAGGGAATAAGAACATTTTCATAAATAACATTTTTAAGAATAGATCAAATCTCAATCTCTATAGACACTGACATTGCAAGTACCATCAATTTTTACATTCCTGAAGATTAATCTAAGACTTGTTACTCAAATAGGTCCACTCGTAGATAGCTAGTAGTCACTAGACTCTCGTGAATATTTCAAATAAAAAATTGGTAGAGAATGAGGGCACTTATGAGTTCAATTGTATATGTTCCTTTAATTTTCACCTAAAAATAAAATTGAAAAGGATTTTGAAACATATTTTCCTAATAGCCCAGAGGTTATCAATTATGATTTCTTTAATCTTTTGACCAATCTTAATCAAAATGACATAATAGATTGATTGTAATGTATTGGATTGTAGATATATGAAATTGATACAAGCCTTATTTTCAAATTTATTTTTATGTGAATTTTCATATATAAAATCTTAATTTCAAATAGGACACTTATTGGTTCATTCATCTTGATTTTACACCTTCTTGTCTACTTTTATGGCTACACAATCTTCTACTGTATATTTTTATATGTTATTTGAGTCTTTCATAGGGATATTTGGTCATGTTATATTCGTTATATGTTTTTTATGGGTTCAATATTGTTAAAATAATTTGGAGTGCTACTTACCGATAGTGTTCATCATTACTGACACCATCTTTCCATTAATTTTGGGTCTTTTATAGGGTATGCCACCATTTGGGGCACTTCCTCTTATATTTTTGGGTATTTTGTGTCTATTTTTGTGTACTAGTACTTACCTAATTAAAATTTGAGAACACTATATATAAAAATCCATTAGGATAAATTTATGAACAAATACTCATTGATTAACAAGATATATAAAGAATAAGATATAAATAACCTATTATTATTCTAGAACTGATCTTTTTTAGAGAGAATAAATCTATACTTGTACCAAAGGAGGTTTTAGGAGAAATTTAATTTATAATTCAATTCATATGATTTTTCACATACATGTAAGTTATTGGGATAAATAAGTGTGGTTTTATCCCTATTCAAAGCATTGGAGCATAAAAAATGTTTATCCATTCTATTAGGAGTGGATGAGGTTAATCTAACCCAAAATTTATAACCCATTTTTAAGGTCATCCTTGTGTTGAATTAAAATTTAGGATTTTTTGGAAAAAGATAATAAAAATATAATTATAAACATAGAGTTAAAAGGCAAATGAATTCCTCAACCAAGTTACTTTATTCAGGTGTTTGTTATGATTGATTTTTCAAAACCTATTCACCATACCATTAAGATTTCATTTTCAAGAGGTTTGTGAACATAATTTGTCAATTTTGAGGGGATGCCCTTCAAATTATCTAGGTGTAATCAATTGGGGCATAAAGTGGAAAATTGTAGCAAGAAGTAGTATTCAAAATCTATTTATTTTCATTTGCATAAATGGGTAAAAATATATCATTACCGATCTTTGCCTCTTATCCTAAAGGAGTTACATCATCTGGTATTGGTTTGGATAAAGGCCTTGATCTTCAAGGAAATGATCCTTAGTTTGTAAAATTTTTTAGGATCAATAGTGGCTACTCTTAAAAGTTCTAAGTGGGTTTTAACTCCTTCAATTTCAAAGAGTCCTAGATGATAAAGTTTAAAGACTTACTTTGGGATGGATAAGCTTTCCCCCCTCGAACTAGTTTGTGGGAAAGCTACCACTCCCTCATAGAGGAGAGATGATCTTGGATCCATAGAGTTTTAACATTTGTTATCTTCAATAAGTAAGGAAGAAGGGTCAAAAAAATTGATTAAGTAGTATCAAGGCATGACCAATTTGATTGAAGATGAAATAGTTTCCTTTCATGAGGATTCAAAAGATTAATCAACACAACCCCATTCTCAATTTATCAAATAAAGATCCAATATGGTATGAAAGGCCTAGGTCTATTTTGAAAATCTTTTTTCATTAACATTAATATGTGCACCTAGCTATGATAAATTTTTTTAAAAAAGTTATTATGTCTTACGTGGATGATTTTTGTTATGCATGATATTTAATATAAACATAATGGGATTTTCCTAGCTACCTAGGTTTTCACGATTTGATTTGTTAGGGCTAAAATATTAATGGCCTTTAGAATTTTTACACATATGTAGGTTTTATAAATATGCACATGAATTATAGATCTAAAATCCTAAGTTTTAAACTTTGCATATTTTACTCTTTGGGAATTTCGTCTTTTAAAATTTTGTTCAAATTTTATGTTCATTGCAACTTTTATGTGTCATGAAATTTGTTTGTCACAACTTTTATCTTTGGCATCTTTGAGCTTTTAGGTCTTCACAACTTGTGTTCAAAACTTTTATCAATGAGATTCGTTCTTCGCAACTTTCATCTTCGCATTTCATGCATCTGAGGCATCACAAAATTTTAGCTAGATCAATTTCAATAAATTTTTTGATCCTTGACTTCTAAAAACATGCCAAATGGCATAACTAATTTTATGCAAAATTAGAAAAGTGGTGACACTTATACAAGGTAAGAACATGGAATTCCTATAAATTTATATGAAATATATGTGTCATAGCTACCAAAGTAAGTTAAAAAGCTTGAATTAAAAAAGTAAAATAATCTTGGAAATGTTGGACATTAATGGCACATGAATTAGAATTAAAGTATTATACTCAAAGCTATATGAGTGAAATCTAAAGAGACATCATGACTATTGATTACTAAAATTATTAATCAAAATTTCAATCTAAATAGAACTTGAAGCACTAGATGTCTATGATCAGTTGTGATTTACTTCCAATAAGGGAGCATCCAATTCATTCCCTTCGACTACTACAAGTTCAACCATGCAGGCCCCAACTTCAAGTAAACCTTAGTTTTATTAGGTTTATTTTTTATGATTTTTTCATTTAAATTTGTAAATGAAACTAAAACATGTAATAGTTGACTAAAGAATTTTGTAAACATGTAAACATTTTTGATAAGAACTAGTCTTATTTTGAAGACATAATTTTGACCAAATTTAATTATAGACGTAAAATTTAAATTAATTAGAAATCTCATTTTGATTATTAGCATGTAAAATTAGAATTTTGAATGGATTTTGAGGATGAGATGACCCCTCCATAAACCTATTTATATTTGTAATCCTCTAATTTTCAAGAGGAGGTTGATTAGATTTTTTATCAATAAAAGAAGAAATATCTTTTGGTTATCACACAACTATGGTGATTTTTTTAAATTTCAATTCTATGTAATTAGTTGTGTTTATTTTCCTAGTTGGTTGATTTAGTAATTGAAAGTATGAAAAAGCTACCTAAAACTCCTTGTTGTTATTAGTGGTGTATGCTGATATAAGATGTGCATTAACTATTGGATGATTAACAAACATCATTGATTTTATGCAACTAGGTTGACTATTTCATTTATCTAAGTGTATATAAGTGTTTCCTAGGATATATATTTATTGGAGTGAGAAATATATGCATTATATACCACTCTAATTTGAGCTATAATATTTTAATTAAGGGTGTGAAATAATTACTACAAACATGAACAACCTTTAGTTGAGATCTCAAAGTTTAATATATCATTTTTCCTTGGACTGCCTTACTGTGTTTGTATGTGTGTGATCAATAGTTGATATCTACAAGCATGGGTTTTGAGACACTTATACACAAAGAGTCCATCTTGGAACTAATCCCTCTTGAGATCACATAGCCTTATTTTATACTCTACCTTTTCCCCTTTTGGAGTTGTTTTGAGTATCCACTCTAGCATAAATTTCATCCATCCAACTCAAATAGGATTCACTTTATTTTTTATTTCATTTATCTACTCACACCCAATTAATAACCTACATGATCAACCTACTATTCCACCACTTGATTATTCAACCCATAGTTATAACTCATGCCCTGAAGTTGATTTTATTTTTATTGAGATCCTAAAATGTTATAGGTTACCTCATTATCTATGGTGTGCTTAGAAAATATATCAATAGAAAAAGTGGTGCTATAAGGAGAGTTTAAAACTCTGTGTGCCCTTCCATAGAAAATATTGTACCCTAAATTTGAGTTGGAATAGAGACACTCAAGATAGTAACTATGTCTAAATCTAAAACATGTCTTTTGGTTTCACCTTTGTCAATCCATTGAAGGCATAAATCTACACCAATCATTCTCATAATACCCCAAGTCAAGACTCCTTTCCCAGTGAGAATCATTCAACCCATTAATAATCTTATGGATTAGCCTTGGTTACTCAAGTACGCTATTGTAGTCCAAAGGGATGTGCATAATTTTCCAAGGAATCTAGACAAATACCTACATTTTTTTCCCACTCAGGAGGATGACTAATGGAGGAACACATCAAGTCTTTTAAATCTAATTTAAGGTTGATGAATGTCACAAATGAAGATGTTGTATGTAGGATGTTCCTATTCACATTTTATGATTTTACTTATGATTGGTTCCTCAAATTGAAGGAGAAATCCATCACTTCATGGGACTCATGTCAAAAAACTTTTCTTACTCAATTTATATAGGTTACAAGTCCAATTATGGTGTATCAACATTTCACCAGTATGGACAGGGATCCCAATGAGAGAATTCATGATTTTAACATAAGGTTTCAAAAGATGTACACATTGATAAGTGCTACATAAAAATTACAAGAGGCTCTAGCACTTAAAATGTAAAAGAATGCCTTAGATCTGATTACTACAATAATTCTATGAAGAGATGTTGTTACTAACACTCTAGCACTAGTTTATAAAGAACTGATCAATAATGATAGATAGATAAATTATTAGATACCGCGAATTCCCAACCTCAATGCTAGTTTCCTAGCTTTTTATCTAGTACCTAATGTAAATTAGAATGTTCTTGCATTTGACTAGAACTAGTTGTATACACTACCTCCTATGACATAACATACATCAAATAAGAACTATGGATTCTTGAATAATCATACATAAATGAATGGTTATCAACATATTCAACATTCACTCCCATCCAATAATGAAATTGCCTAGGGTGTAGATTCTACCAAAGTGGAATTGTATTATATACAGAGGATGGTTCAAAAGTTAAGCAATGACTTCTTGGGCATGTAGAGGAAGATAAGTAATGATATTGGTCATAATAATAATCAAAATTTTGGATTTCCAAGATATAATATGCCTTTCAAAAAGTTTGAAAATAATATCGAATATAATAAGTTTCTAGATATCAATATAGTAGAGATAACCTTGCCCAATTGTGTGGGGTTCACAACACATCACAACATGGTGAAATTGATGGTTTTGAGTTTTGTGTAGAATTTGAAATCTTCCAGAGAGAAATGGTGAGGTCATATTTAATGAATAATCTACCAGAGCTCCCCTATGGTACTAATTCCTCAAGCATAAGTATGGTTTTTGAAACTTATGAGTTTCCTTTCTAAAGAGAAAATGACAATGTGCTAGAGGATAATTTAGAATAAGTACATGCTTTCTAGCAATTTTAGATAAGTAATTACAATTTGAGGAATATGTATCCCTTCACTATGTATACTCATCCAAATAATATGACCATTCCCTCAAATCCAAAGGCTGATAATAATCCACCTCCCCCAAAAGGGAATGATCAGACCCTAAACAAGGAAGACAAAAGTAAAGGAGGATACAACATCATTGAAGACATGGAGAAGATAAAATCAAACATCACTCTTCATGAAATGGCTTATATTAATGAATAGAAGGAGCTCCTATGGAGGCCCATTATAGGGAAGTCTATTGTAGAGAAACCAAAATCCACTCATACGAATGTCATATATAAGAGTAAGTTAGAAGTTCCTCCTTTCTTATTAACTATAAGAGCATTTGGTAAGAAGATACACAATTTTTTAGTTGATTCTAGATATTTGGCCACTATAATGTCAACTTCTATTTGTAAAAATCTTAGATTAACTCTAAGACCATCCAAGAGGATGGTTCGTAGTTAGACAAAATAGTAGTGCCTATGGTTGGAAAAATAAACAACATATGCATTAAAGTTAAATATGAGACATGTGTGTAGATGAATATAGACATACTTGTGGTAGATATCCCAAAGGGATATGGACTACTACTAAGTAGGGATGGATCAAATATGCTAAGTAGATATGGAACAACACACTTATCTCACATTTGGCTACTCAAGAGAAGTATTCCAAATTAAATTAGAATTGATTGAGAGTTGAGAATGAAGTATCCCATCGTGAAATATAATGATAAGATTGAATAAGTAATAAATCTCCTAATCTTTGGATTTATACCTTTACCATGAAGTATGAGATTCAAGAGAAATAAGTCCAGGGACCTTCCTAGTTATGGACTGTCTATTTTTATGGTGCAAGATCCAAGTAAATATCAGGTGTTAGTATCGAACTAGTTTACCCACTAGGTAAGAAGTACCTAACATCATACAAGTTATAATTCTTATGCACCAATAATAGATCAAATTACAAGTCACTAATTTTGGGGCTTTAATTGACTCTAAAAAATAATGTCAAACATCTAATAATATATAGAAATTTAGAACTAGTGATTAATTAGGTCAAAAATAAATGCTAATGTAAATTATCATATCTTAAGAGGTATAAACACTGGGCTTGGTATTTGACTGAGTCATTTGAGGGATTTAATATAGTATTTGTTCTTAGGGAACAAAACTAGGGTGATGATTCATTGACTACTTCAACTACCAATTTCACACCATTACAGGAGTCTAAAGTGCATAGTTTTTTATTGAACGTGTGCCTTGTAAATTAGTTCCTGATAATGTATAAAATTTACATGTGTTTGATGATGATCAAATAATTATCTAATTCTTGACCGATTCAAGGCAATTTGAATCTCAAATCATTGATGATAAAGAAATTAATTATTTATGTCAAGAATAATTGGGAGAAGTCATTCAAATCAGAGAAAACCATCTTCCTCTCAGGAAGGTTTCTTTAGAGAGAACATTTGATATAGATCCCCAATCCAAGCAATAGAGGGAAACCAAATTTAATAAATTTGAGTTTAATAAGGAAAACTTAGGGGATGAAAGTGATCCACATTATTTCAACATTGGTCTAAGTGGCACCCCATAAGAAAGGCAAAGGGTGAAAGATTTTTTCATCTAGTATAAGGATGTGATTTCCTATACTTATAAAGACTTAAAGGTTTTCACTCCTAGATTCATCACCCATACAATCTCACTTAATCTAGACCACAAGCCATTTAGGGAAAGAAAGAGGCCAATACATCCCATCATATAACCATTCATCTAAAAGGAAGTAGAGAAGTTATTAAATGATAAGATAGTGTTCCCTATTAGACACTCAACTTGGGTTTCCAACTTAGTTCTAGTCAAGAAAAAGAATGTAGAGATCAATTTTTTTTTTGAGTTTAGGAACCTAAATAAGGCTTCTAAGAAAGACAACTACCCTCTAACTTCTTTGGATGAGGTCATCTAGATAGTAAGTGGTTTTGGAATGATGTCATTCTTAGAAGATTTTTTGGGATATAACTAGGTACTAGTAGAATATGAAGATAGGATGAAGATTGTATTTACCACAAAGTGGGGTACTGATGCATATAAGAGGATGCCATTTAGCCTGATTATCATAGGAGATACCCTTTAGTGGGGTATGAAACATGTATTTAAAGTGAATGTAGATAAATGCATGATCATTTACATGGATGATCTCTCTATTTTATCAATGAATAGAACTGATCATGTAGGCCATCTACAGTCAATATTTGAAAGATGTAGAAGGTTTGACATATCGCTAAACCCTAAAAGAGCATATTTAGTGTTTTCAAGGGTAAATTGTTGGGACACATGATATTTAATAAAGGGATAACCATTGATTTAGATAGAGGTCAAGGGATTTCCAATATTACATTCCCAAACAATAAAAAAGAGCTCAAGTCCTTTAGAAAGATAAATTTTGTGAGGAAGTTTATCTCAAGTTTTACAAAAATTATTAGACCTTTGAATGCAATGATTAAGAAATATGCCAAATTATAATGGATGTTGGAGGCCTAAAAATATTTTCAAGACATCAAGGATGCCATATCCCAGGCCTAGTATTAATAAGCCCAAACTTCAATAAAGACTTTTTATTATATTCATTTGATTTAGAGCACACAATCACTACTATGATTATTAATAATAAGGATGAAATTGATCATCCTATTACATTTATGAGCATAAATTTAAAGGAAACAAATCTCAAGTACTCTATGATAGACAAGCAAAGACTTGTTATTCTCAAAACATTAAATAAATTATGGCATTACATCTTGAGTAATAAGACTATCGCTATTGTGATAGACCCTAATATCAAGCTCACTTTGGGATAAAATAAATTGGGAGAGTGCAGAGGCAAATAGATGGAAAAATTATAGAAGTTTGACATATAAATCAAGCCTACCAAAATTATTATAGGACAAGGCATCATTTAGGTTATGATTGAGCCTCACCTACACATCATCATCGAGAAGGTTTGTGAGAACTAGGTATCTACAAGAGATTGGTATGATGATATCATTTAATATTTAATCATAGTTACTTGTCCCATAAAACTCAATATAGAACAAAATAGATCCTTGAGGCTCAAAGCTGCTCACTACATGATTAAGAAAGGGATTCTCTATAAAACAAATTATGAAGGCATCTACCTAAGATGCGTATCATAAGAAGAAGCTTAAGAAATTATGGATAACCTACACCAAAATATAGGTAGTGGCCATACATATGGAAACATAATATCACATAATATTCTTAGAATGGGCTACTATTAGCCAACAATCTTTAAGGATGCACATGCTCATGTGAGAATATGGAATGAATTCTAGGTCTTGGAAAAGAGAGAAGTACATGCAATGATGTTATTACAACCTATAATTGAAAGAAGGACATTAATTATTGGGGATTAGATTTCATTAGTTTCATAAGCCTATATTATTTATCTAGACACAAATTGATGCTCACATCCACATATTACTGCATCAGATGGAGTCAAGCAGTTGCTAAGAAACATTCTAGAGCATAGGATGTAATCAATTTTCTTGAAGAAAACATCAAAAATAGATTTAGTACCCCATTTGTTTAGTTTTTTAAAATGGGCCAATGTTATAATCATATGATCTCACTGAATGGGCCCATGATAACTAGATCACCATCAAGTCATGTTCTAATCATTACTTTTAAGGAAATGGATTGGCTAAATCAACAAATAAGACCCTGATTGATGCCATAAAAATTTTAGCTACAAATAAACCTAAAGAATGACATAATATAATGAAATATGTGTTATGGGTGGATTAAACAAGATAAAATCATTCACTCAAAGCTTTACCTTACCTACTAGTATATGGATGACAACCGATGGTCCCAATTATGCTCAAATTACCAACATATCAGTTTATGAAAGAGTACATGGAACCAAATGAGAAAGTGAAGTCCTAATTATTAGATATAATATAAATGGAAGATTCAAGGACTGAATCCTTGCATAGTCTTAGTAAATGTTAGGACTTAATGAAAAGGTGGTTTGATAGAAGAACATAGTTAAAGGCAATGAAAACATTTGATCTCATGCCTCTATGGACAAAGTCCGTAAAAGGAAAGGACAACATGAAAAGTTTACCCCCTTATAGATTAGACCTTTTTATATATCATATATCTTGGGTAATAATAATTTTCATTTAAGGAATAACTAAGGTAATGAATTGACATATCTAATCAATGGGTAGTTTTTAAAGCACTACTTCATGGCTATAGCATTTGGAGATGTCCTTGAGTAAAAATAAGTGCCATGGTAGAGGTAGGAGTATGTTCGATTTATTTATTTCATAGTTATATTTCTTATTTTTTGTTATTTGCATTCACTAGATTAAATTAATGCTTTCTAGATTAGCGTTTTTTGTTTTCAACATTTTGCTTTCCTTTAGTTTAGTTCCCTATTTTTTGGAATAGGTGTCTTTCTTTTATGATAATCTGAAAAACTTATTCTGGTGTAACCAAGATAATATCCAATTAACTATAATATCATTCATGATTTAATTTATATTCTCAATCTAGGATTAAGGTTCTAAAAGAAAGAACAAGTGTGGGGAGAACATAAAAACATAAACACAAACTAGTTTGTTTGCAGGTTTTACATCTTTGTGTTTGATATTTTGAAAATTTAGGTATGCAATGAAAATTAACCATGGTTATATCACAATTGAATAATTTTATAAGGTATATAAAATATAATCTCATTAAATATAAATTTAAAAATATTTCTCATTTCCTTGGATATATACACTTCTGATGTTAATACTTGTTTCAGATAATAGCAATTGGCATCGATATTACTGGTAGGGACATTTTAGTAAATTAAGTTTTCAAATATTCTAGTTCATGGTGGTTCTCAAGCTCCTTATACCATTTGTTTTTTTAAAAAATATGACCAATTCATCCTAAAGAGTGATCAATCAACCAAAAGAAAATTTAAAGGTGATCAAAGATTCACATTATAAAATAAGATCAATATATCATGCATCATGCAAGTTTATGAAGGGATAATAGAGGAGGGATCATAGGTATCTTTGTTATGGATATAGACACTTGGATGGTAGTAGATAAATACCTAATATTCCTTAGTTTTAATGGTACATATTAACCAACATGTGTTAAATCCTAACACGTGTTGGTCATCATCGGTCAATAGGGGGCTGGTCTCCACCGATCTTGAAAGATTATGACTAACCACAATTAAAACATAATTAATTTTGATGTTAACATATACCTTTTTTCTAACTATCCCTATCATGTTCACTTCCACATTCACCACCATTTGATAATCACTATCATGCCACATATGAATCATGATTGCATAGGTCTTATTGAACTTATCATGTGGAATGGACCAAGCATGGCATGTGAATCATTCGATGGTAATGTCAGATTGTCATGACATAATAAGCTTATAATCATGTCCTCTTAGTATTGCCTTCACCTCTTATGGATTAATGTTAATTGGGTAATACCAAGCCTAAAATATAAATAGATGTCCTTCACCATTTACCCACTGCTGGATCTAAGGTGAAGGGAGATAACTCAAGTGGAGGCGAACAGAACAAGGGCAGTGGAGTCAGTGTTTAATCTTAGGTTTTACACTAGTTAAATATTGAGGTAAATTCTAAGGTAAAGTTTTTATCATTTTTATATAATCCTTCATCGCATATTTGTAGGTTGTTTATAATTAGGGATGCATAAAATGTGCATGTGACCCTACATAAAATAACATAGATACATAAGAGAAGTATGAAGACAACTACACCAAATAAAATGACCATGGTTCCTGCCATTAGAACTATGCACAACTATAAATGACTATTATGTTATAAGTTATTCAAATGGCTTGTCAACCATTTTTATAATTGTCCAAGGTTTGCATAGGCTTATCCTTCCATTTCATTCTATTTGAGGGCTATTTATGCCCCTATTCAAGGTTACCCTTACTTCTCTATAGACTGTGTCTTAACACATAGTAGTCTACATGATTGTGAACTATGTTTATGAACTCTACACAACTTCAAACACTTAAATGTTTACAAACACCTTAGAGAATGGGAAATATGTTTATAATTAGTATTCTTAAGTTTCCACTTAGTTTACAAGTTGTTCATCTAATAAGAAACACATACTCAGTCCTCTTTTTCATAGGAAATAGAGTTATATTATTCAAACACATAATATCCTTTAACAGATGGTCATTTCAAAGGATAAAAGAAAGCAAATCTCAATGTTACCTTATTAAAATGTGCATATGACCCTGCATAAAACTGAATCCCTAAATTATTTATGATAGATTCATTCATATTTGTGATCATAGAAGGGCAAGTGGACATTGAATAAGGTAAATAAGGAAATAAATCCCAAAGTTTTTTTTATAAATATGAAAAAATTGAATCCATAATTTATTAACACAAACAAAATCTAAAACATACGAAGCAAGAATAGGTATGGGAAAAAAGGAAAATGATTTAGATAAGCACATTCATAGTGTGTTCATAAGCCTCCTTTGAATACATTATTTAGATGAAAATGCAAAGAAAATTAGTGAATATTGTAATAAATCATTTTAAAGGACATCTATCTTCAATTTAGTTATACCTACTATTTCTCAAGCCCTATTTCTCCTTGCCAGAGGCCCACTATACATAAGGTTAAGCTCACCTAGGATTTTATCTCTATTAATAAGTTATTTTTATACATAAGGGCAAGCTATTATATGTAGGGTCATATGCACTACAAATTTAGAGGAAGAGAGTTGTTCAACAGGGTAGAATAGGGTGTATAGGAGCATATCTAGTATTTTCCAAGCTTTAATATCTTCACCTCTATTTTTGATTAATGTGTTTTTATTCACCATTTCATGTGTATTTATGCTTACAAGTGCCTAAATGTACTCTATTCTTTGTGATGGGGTCATCATGTATGTGTGATTTTAAGTACATTGAAAGTGTTACTCTTATCATATTTCATGTGTTTGTGCAGACTTCCACAAAATAAGAGTGTGTGAATCCATGTTTGTTGTACTCCCATTGTAGGGTGTATAAGAGCCTCTATAGTATTTTCCAAGCTTTAATATCTTGAGCTCTATTTTTAATTCATGTCTTTTTATTCACGATTTCCTTTGTATTTTTGCTTGAAATTTCCTAAATATACTTTATTATTTGTGATGGGGTCATCATGTATGTGTGATTTTAAGTACATTGAAAGTGTTATTATTATCATATTTCATGTGTTTGTACAAAATTACACAAAGTAAGATTGTGTGAATCCATGTTTGTGTTTGTTGTACTCCCATTATACTATGTAATGTATACTTATTATTATTGACTCCTTCATTCATAATGTTCTGTGAGCTTATTAAAATTGCCATTAATATCTTTCATAGAAGCTACAAATGAAATTATTATTTTTGCATACAATAGCCATGGACTTGATATTCTAGGCTTCAACAATGTTATTACTAACCTTTAAAATTTACAATAGACATGTTTTAGTTCTTTAAAGTTTTCAAAATGTAATGTATCCATTACATTTTCTCTATCTCATCTACTACATACAAAGGTTCATTTAGCTTGTCCTTGTATCACCGCATGAGGCATTGACATATTATATAGATGGCTTCCAAATGAATTGGTATGTTAAGTTTTTATAAAGTGAAAAGACAATCTTTGCTTTTGAACATTACATTATCTATAGAAAATGTAATGCCTTCTTATATGTACATTTCATTGTTGGAGGCTCATGACATATACTTTAAATATAGGGTGTCAATTTCATGAATAGTGGTTGCCCTAATTATTCTATGACTGCTATCTTACGTTGCCAACTAGTTAGATTACCCTGGCTATCAGGACACCATTATAGTCTCATGGTGACCTTTATGATGATTTCTATAAGCATTTCATTGATAAGGGTTAGTGTTGTAAAGCATATTCTTAACTTGTTTGAATGAAAGTTTTTTTTTGTTGGCAACTAATAATATGAATGTTAAATACTAAAAATTTAAGATGGATGAGTGGGAATTAGATGATTTCCTCAAATAACTTTATGATGAGACCAAACAAATGGTATGCATTTTTAGCTACTATACTTGAATGTGAATTTGAGTTATATTATTTTTTTGTTGATGCTAATCTATTGTGACATGCATTGTGTTAGGAAAAAGAAGTTGGTCATAAGTCCTCATTACATGAAAGTGCTCAGTTTAGATGTTCCCCTCACCCCCTCAAAGTTTGAATGATGAAGTTACTGACCAAATTTGACTTTAGGTCAAATTGGGACCCCTATAGGTAAAAATTTGACTTTTATGTGTTTTAGGGGTATAATATAGATATCAAAAGGTTTTTTTATAGGTTAATTGATGTCATTTAATGTTATACTAGCCTTGGTCCTTACTCATTTTAGTCTTTTTAGTCATTTTAGGTCATTTTGAGGTCAAAAAGGGTGCATTTAATGACTTGTATAGATTTATTAAGAAGTGTGAAGATTTAAAAATATGATGTCATGTGACATGTGTCCTAAGAGGTCTTAATCAACTATCAAAACTAAAAAGAGGTAGGTTCTTCAAAGGAAAGGGCAGTTTTCTTGGGGAAAAAGGTGAGTTTGGCACTTGTACGACCCATGGGGAAGTGTGTCACATGGGAAAATATCATGGTATGCCTCTTCAGCATCCCAAATTTCAAATATATGTTTTAAGTGCTTTATAAGTTCCATTTTTGTCCTAAAACCATTATCTTCCTTTACACCCTTCTTAACAAGTAAAAGCAGTCTTCAGGTTTGTACTTGGTATGGACAGCAGAGGAGGTTTCATATCAAACTACTTAGGGAGGATAAATTAAACTTAGATAAATTCATTTAAATATAAATATTTTGAATAATGGTGCCCTGTACTTCATGAACCATCTTCATGAAGTTGACTATAATTTTTTGCTAGCAGTTTCATACACCCCATAGGTTTTGCTCCATTTTGGTCAAATTCATATGAACTAGTTAGTGATGTTGACTATATGGGATTTGGGATATCTTATTATATTATTAAAATTATTATTTTCATGTTTTAAAGTGTTTGGATAGGTCAATTGCATCAAGGTTGCTACAGAAGCATCATTTTGTGTGGTTGGCAGGTTTTTACTATTTATAGTACCTTCATACTTTGGTAATGGTTTAATAATGTGGGGATAAGTTCATTATAATGTTATTAAATTCATTTAAATATCATGACATTTCACTCTTATCTTCCAAATCAACATTCCATGAATTGTAGCCATATACCACACATACTCACAGTCTGCTTGCTATAGCTCAATGTACACCTCCAGGTGCTCTCATGGAGAGTTAACATTCAAAATGAAGTGTGAAGACTTGTTTTATTATTTTAATCACCCTGAGGTTTCATTTTATCATCATAAGAGGGGATCAATTGGCATTGAAGGCAACTTCCTTAGATACATGTTTCAAACTCACTGCCTCCATATATGAGAATACACTTAGATGATCCTCATAGGATCAAGTAGGTTGAAAAGTAAGTTTTGGAGATGAAAAATATAATTTAAAATGTAGAGAGTCTATTTTTATCCTTAATACAAATTTAAAACTTATTTTAGGGTCAAAACAATGTTCACTATCTATAATTGTTCTTTCTTGCCTGCACACTAGAATAGTCACCTATAAGTGATCTAAGCAGAGAGTTAAGGAGTTTTGTGTGGTGTTGAATAAAGTGATGAGATTAATTTTTAAAGTCATTACATGTTTAATGGAGCATAACATATATGTTTTAAGTGATATATGGCTAAACCAAGTTGACAATCACTTCCAAGTGAGATGACTGTAGTTTTAGGGACTGTTATACCTAAAATGGGAAAATAAAGCACCATAAAATTTTGTTGATATATTATTATGAGTTTTTAAGGGAATTTGATGCATAATTATGATAAATACAAAGGATAAGGACTATTCCAAGTTTGGGAAGAATATGACAAATGGAAGTTGGTTTTTGGGAAGCTTAAAATCACAACTTTATGCACTAATTTTGAGCAGTGAAATCTATAGGTCTGAGCTATAGTAGACCTCTTCATCAAAATTTTAGTATGAAAACATGTTTCATAATTAAATATTTTTCATATGGTTTATGTTATTTCCATGAGGAAAGATATATTCAAAATAGGATCACCTACTAAGTTTTGATCACTTTTGCATCTACAACCAAGACCTATTTTCCATATCATTCATAAGGAAGATTTTAAGTATTAAAGCATTATGATATCAATGATATTTGATGAAAGGGATAAAAAATTGGTATGGAATCCATAAATATAGGTTGATATAGACAATTTGGGGTTTTAGGGTAGCCTACAAGTGTCTTCTCCTCTCATAAATGTACACCTACAACTGTAGGTAGACAATGACCTAAACATGATGATTTGGTATTGTTTGAGGATGTTAAAGTGGAATAAAAACATAAGAGAGTGAATTGTGACCTAAATTGAATAAAATTAATCCTCTAAATGTATGTACCAAGTTTAAAATGGGAAATAAACACCTATAACAATCAATAGATAGGGGTATCTTAGTCATGGCAAGAAGAAACCCAATTATGAACCCAAAGAGCATACAAGGTGAATACAGTGTATAAAAAGTTATAAAAATGTTATTATGGTTTAATGGAGAGTATCTCCATATCATTACCAAGTCCAAATGAACTGACACACACACACATCTATAATTAGAGTTTCAAGGAGCAGTCACAATCAAATAAGAAACTCAGTCACCTATGCAAGATTGTAAAGAGCATGTGAAAGTTGGAGTGATAATCGAAATGGAAATAATTTAATTATAGTTTGAATAGTCTCATTATACCCTAAAAAATTATGAACAAAGAATATAAAGGGTTCTTATAACTCAAAACATAGTCCCTTGAAAGAGACCCTGCACACAGTACTTAAATACACAATTTGTTTTAGTTTTGGAAGAAGTTTGAAGGTCAAATGAATAGACCCAGGGCTAGTTTTTTGTGTAGGTAATACTTATAACTTTTAGAATATAATAAAATGGTTATATGGTCTAAAAAATTAGGGGAATTACCCTCTACTTTGTCTCATAAAAAGGGTACTTCCCCTTATATAAGACTGACAGGTTTTGGAGAGTGAGGTATAAAAGGAGAGACTAGGAGCTAGAGACAAAAATTAAAGAAGGTGTATTAAAGTTAAATAAACATAATAAAACATGAAAAGGATTTCAAAAAAGAGAGAAACTAAATGTGATGCTCTAAACCTCCAAGGTTGTAGTCATGACTCTTGGGTAGGGTTTTGGCCTAGAGCTCAAACAATAAGTCAATTTAACTTCTAGCCATATGAATGATTTATACCTTACTAGATAATGTTTATGGGATGAATATAGAGTTTTATGAGCCATTGGAATGAAAATAAGTTTAATAGGATGATCTAAAAAATAAAATTTATAGGCAAGCCTATTTAATAAGGTTTAGGCCAAGGCCAAATGCGAGTTCATTCACCATCCTAGCATGAGATGTACATTAAAAATAATTTGGACATGTTTTTAGTGTTAATTATAAGTATTAAATCTTTTATAGTTCAAATAAAACTAAAGGAAGCCATTATTGGACTTTAAGATAACTCAGGCATGCAAGAAAGGAGAGAACAAGCTTGATAGCCTAGTTTTAGATATTCATATCTTTCATAAGGCCTTGCATGGATGCAAAATGATTTAAGAGGTGTTATTATGGTACTTAAAAATCATCCTTATGGATTTTTTTTTCAATTTGGATGTAATATATTTATAAACAAAGCTTAAGATTCAAAATAGGCCTAAAATCCTTGTAAACCCTAAGTCAAGACCTGATTGGAGAAATAAATCTAGAGATGAATTATAATGGAATATTTTTCTCATGAAATTTATTCAAAATTGTATATTAATCACTTAGTAACCCTCCCATAATTTTTATTTGTATGAACTTGTATGGATAGGGTATAAAATAGGATTTTATTGATAGTTTTGTGCATTGTGTAGGCTATAGGAGGAGTCTAAAGTTGAAATAAAGTTTTGATGGAACCTTAAGAATTTTAAAAACTAAATATGGTAATTTAATTCCAATAAAAAACTCCTAAATGTCCAAACAATAGCTCTCATCTCAGCCAAATAAAACTGGCATATTAGACAAGCTATTGAGAAGGGTGGAAAACTTCAAATAGGATGATTTTTAAGGTGAGAATGATACTTATAAGGCCATATATGGTATTAAAAATATTCATAAACTCACTCTCATGGATTTAAATGAGAAAATGAAGCTGAATTTGAGGACATGTGTGTAGGGTACATGAAGGAGGAGTTTTTTTGGTTTACAGATGATGATGGCTCCTTTTTAGATGATTTCATATGACTATGCCTACAACCAATGAATGGAGATGCATGTATAAAATAAATCCACTTAATTATAATCATTGAAAATTTTCCTAATTAGTTTTGAGGCATTCAAACAGGGCTAATCATGAATACAATTTTTCTAAGCCAACACAAGGAGTTTCATACCAGTTTCTATGAGTTTTATGCCTTGTGTGGATAATTTTAATTCATAATATTGCATGGTTTGGCCCATATAATCTTATAATTAATAATTATCTCCTTATCTCAGTTTTACAATTGTCCTTATGACCCTTGGACTTCTCTCTTCTCTCTCTCTTTCTCAAGTTTTATAGGAACTAGCCATTTTGGCCATTATAACTTATGCTCTACCTGAGTATGGTGAAGCCATGCTCATTTGAATACCATTTGATCAATAATACTACTGATTTGTACCTCTTCATAACTATTCATAAGTGTGTTTTGCTTAGATGATGAATCTTATTTAGGGAAGACTATGGATTTCTTGGCATGTTGTCTCATTCTTTCACCCTATTTTTAGTTGGAAAGCTTATTCAAGGCATGTGAAGTGTTTTAGGAAATGTCAAGGATTGAGTGAGTTATTATATTCATTAGTGACATTAAAGGCATCTTATCTAGTCTACTTATCTTGGTACATTCATCCATAACCTCATAATGTATCATTGATGTGAGAAGATACAAATTGGAGAAGTGTATGTTCAGTTTGTCCCTTGATTTCATGTGTAACATGTAGCTTATTGGAAGTCATCATCTTATTTAGTATATCACCTCCATTAGAATAGTTTTTTTTTTAGTTATCTCTCTCCCTTTCCCCCCTACCCCCTCAAAGTTTAGGTGTAGTTGTAATCCAAAGTGGTACATCAAGGGAGCTAGCCTTATCTAGAGATTCACCACATCCTTAGGCTACCCACAAGCCTAGAGGTGTTTCCATTGTGACACTTGGATGAGGAGAGCTTAGCCATCTCCTAAAAGGGTGAAAATCCAAGTGATAATAGTTTTTGGCATGCCTAGTGGGATTCTTGGTCCAAGAGGTTTAAATTTTTTGGTGTTGTCTTTCAACAATCAGCCTTTGGAGGCATCTATCCAAGCATCAATGGTGACTCTGAAATTATATCATATGCTCAAGTAGCCTAGGTTATCCTTTGAATATTGTTGTTAAAATTTTCCTTTGTGTTCTTTCTTTTAATGAGGTTTCATGTCTAATTTTGGTGTTGAGTTTTGTCTTATATAAGTTGGTGAGGTATTTCCAACTCATGGCATTCCTAATCAGCCTTCGTATGATTCCTATCAGCCTTGGTGTGATTCTTACCAGTTTTTCTATAACCATTATCAACCCCACCATGAAACTTATCAGAGTTATATCTATCCTTGTCATGATTTGTATCAATCCTATATCCAGCCTCCTCAATGTCTTTCTCCCCTTAGTCAACCTAGCCATTTCTCAACTCAATCCATTTCCACCTTCAAGCAAACTCTTTTAGGATATGAGAAGTATATGTTTGAGCTTGATACATTAAGGGGCCAAGGTAAATATGTCCCTAGAAATTTCATACAAAATGAAAGATATGCTCTAGAGTTGGTCAAAAGAGAGTGGGCACCTATTGAGAGAGCCAATTGGCAAAGGCTTACAAATGAGATGCTAGATATGAGTGGCTTGATTACATACTTGGAGGATAAGCTAATATTTCATGAGAGGCAGCCTTAACAAGTATATCAAAATTAATATCTACTTCCCCAAGTTTTATATCAACCATATTTGATCCCTACTCATGAGCCCGATTAAAATTTCCAAAATCATCCTTTTCCAAATCAAGTGGAAGAGGGAGTTAAAAAGACAAGCCTTATATTTAAAGCAAACATTGATAGGTAAACTGAGTTGGCCAATAAGAAAAGGTAGTAGTCCATATTATTAGAAAAATAAGTGGAATATAAACCTTCATTTCCCTATCTCATTACATCCCCACCTCACTAAGAGACATCTAGATATGCCATTCCAAGTTGGAGATAAGGTGGAGATTCCAAGCCTAAGGAGATTACAAGTTTCTTGAATACTTCATCCAATCCTAAAGTTGCATCACCACCTCAACAAAATACTCTTAATCCCAACATCCTAAGATAGAGTAAGATAGTGGAATCATGGGGAAAGGAGGACAAAAGCCTAAATAAAGAGTGTAAAGTTGAAGAAAAGCTCGATCCTATGCAAGTCCCTCACACCCTTCCTCAAAAGACCTCTTATTTTCCATGTTAGCCATATTTTAATCCTAATACTTATGATGATGCCTATGAAATTCAAGATAAACTTTTACAAGAGAATCTAGCCAAGCAGATTGAAGAGTTAGAGGCAAAGATGAAATTGTTAAGTCAAGGTGTGATGGAAGGTTTAGACCTAAAAGAAGATCTTATGCCTAAACACACCCCATACACCCTTCCTCAAGAGAGTAATCAAGATAAATTAGATGTGAATAAAGTGATTATTAAGTGGAAAGAAGAAAATAAAGTTGTTTTATCCCAAGGTCTACCTCCCCTTCCACAAGAGCATCTAAAAGAGCCCCCTACATTTCACTCTTAATTTGATTTTGAGTTCTATGTGCCACCTCCACCAACTAGTTCATATTATCCTCACCACATCACCCTTTCCATTGATGGACCTATGGTATGAGAACCTAGAGAATAGTAGTTGTTTGAGTAAAATTCAGAACTCTTGCTTGAAGGAAACATACCTCTTTGATAGCCTCATTGGGCTAGGTCACATGATTTCAAGATGCCTAGTCTTGGCATCACCATAAACAAGAAGGAGATGGAGGATCTTGAATCCCTTGAAGAATAATCTAAATATGATCAAAAAGTTATATATGATCACCTCCAACATGAATATTAATGTGTTATTAAGGATGGAGAATAATTTCAAGTCTTTCCCAAATAGGTTGCATCCCTAGAAAACTCTCTTGAGACCAATGTGCAAGATGTTATTCTTGAAGATGACCCAATAACTTGGCCTAATATTGAATCACCATCAAATGCATTGGATCTTGAAGAACACTAACTTGATGACCTCATACCCCAAGAAGAGAAGATTGAAAAGGTAGTGGTTCTAGATGATAAATAAGACAAGGATGATTGATAGCTATAAATTGAGTTATTTTAAGAGCTTGAAGAGCTTTGCCAAGTTGAGGGCCAAGTACATGAAAAGGTGAAGAAAGAATTTTCCATGGAGGATATGATCAAGATTGGATAGAGTATGCAAATCACCTTGATGAGCTAGAAAAACTTGTAGCTAAGAAGAAACTCAATCTTATTGAGAACCCTATAGAAATCAAGAGTGAGGTTGTAATTGAAGATCCACATGAGAAGGTTAAGGCTATTTAGATGCAAGAATATTTCATTTCTATAGACAACCTATTTGGATATACTTGTTTCTCATTGAACACCATGCCAATGGTGTTGGAAAATACCATGAAGAAGATGGAAGCGTCAATGCTAAAGGACAAAAGGTTACATGTCTCACTAAATCCTTCATGTTATGAAGAAAAAAGGGTTTCAAACTTCCCTTTTGATCCAGGAGGGAGTTTTCATCTTAGGTTAGTTAGAGTTTGATTTCAGTTTGTTTAGTTTAGTGTGTGTGTTCCATAAGTGCTCATGAAGCACATGTGTGCTACTTTTATTTTGTGTGTGTCTTTTGCTTTGTGTGGTTGAGGTAGTCAAGTGGTATTGTCTTGATAAAATCCTTATGGTCAATGGTCAAAGTTTTTTTTTTTTGTCTTAGATTTTGGATGACTCCCTAAGCCAAATGGAGTAATAAGGCTACTGGTCTAGTGTGTATAGTAGGCATACTACCCTTATGAGTCACCAATTTATTGACCAAAGCTGACTTTAGGTTAAATTAGGACCCCTATAGGTAAAAACTTGACTTTTAGGTATTTTATGGGTCTAATATAGATATAACAAGGTGTTTTATAGGCTAATTGATGTCATTTAATGTTATAATAGTTTTGGTCCTTAGTCATTTTAGTCCTTTTGGGTAATTTTGAGGTAAAAAAGGTGCATTTAATAAATTTTATAGATTTATTGGCAAGTTTGAAGATTAAAAAATATGATGTCAAATGACATGTGTCCTAATAGGTCTTAATCAATTATCAAAATTGAAAAGTGGCTAGTTCTTCAAAGGAAAGGGTAGTTTTCTTGGGAAAAAGGTGAGTTTGGCACTTATACAATCCATGGGGAAGTGTGCCACATGGGAAAATATCATGATATAACTATTCAGCTTTTCAAAGCTCAAATCCTTGTTTTAATTTCTTTTAAAGTACCATTTTTGGCCCAAAACCATTCTACTCCCTTTTCACCCTTCTTGACAAGCAAAAGCAGTCTTCATGTTTGTACTTGGTATGACCAGTAGAGGAAGTTTCAAATAAAAAACCTTGGGGAGGATAAACTAAACTTAGGGAAATTAATTTACATATAAATATTTTGAATAATGGTGGATTTTTCTTTATGAACCATCCTTATAAAGTTGACTTTACTTTTTTTCTAGCAGTCTCATGCACCTCATAGGATTTGCTCCATTTTGGTCAAATCCATACAAAATAGTTAGTAATGTTGAATCTAGGGGATGTGGGATATCTTATTATATTATTAAAATTATTATTTTCATGTTTCGATGTGTTTGGATGGGTCAAGTGCATCAATTTTACAAGAGAAACATCATTCGATTTGGTTGACATGTTTATACTATTTATAGACCTTCACACTTTGGTAATGGTTTAATATGGTGGGGATAAGTTGATTATAATGTTATAAAATTACTCTCAATCCCCTCACATTTAAATCTTATCCTCCAAATCATCATTTTGTGAATTGTATCCATATACCACACATACTCACAGTCTGCTTGCTATAGCTTAATGTGCACCTACATACACTCTCATGGAGAGTTCAACATTGAAAATGAAGTGTGAATAGATGTTTTATAATTTAAATCACCATGATATTTCATGTTATCATCATAAGAGGGGATCAATTTTCATAGAAAGTAGCTTCATTGAATACATGTTTCAAACTCACTGCCTGCATATATGAAAAACACTTACAAGCATCTTCATAGGATCAAGTAGGTTAAAAAACAAGTTTTGGAGCTGAACCAGATCCTTTATAATGAAAAGAGTCTAGTTTCATATTTAAGAGAAGTTTAAAACTTATTTTAGGGTCAAAATAATGCTCACTATCCATAATTTCTCTTTCCTGCCTGCACAATAAAATAGTCACCTACAAGTGATTTGAGCAGAGAGCTAAGGAGGTTTTTGTGGTGTTGAAACAAGTGATGAGATTTATTTTTAAAGTCCTTAAATGTTTAAGGGAGATTAGAATATGTGTTTTAAGTGATATATGGTTAAACCAAGTTGAAAATCAGTTCCAAGGGAGATGATTGTAGTTTTAGGGACTGTTATACCAAAAATAGGAAAAAGAGCACCATAAAATTTTGTTGATATATTATTATGAGGTTTCAAGGGACTTTGATGCGGAATGATGATTAAACCTTGCATCCCCTACAAGGGAGAATTACTATGAATTTTTTTTGAGGAATATGACAAATGTAAGGTGTTTTTTGGGAAGCTTAAAACCACAACTTTAGGCACTGATTTTGAGTAGTGAAATCTATAGGTTTGAGCTATAGTAGACCTCTTCATCCAAGTTAAAGTATGAAACCATGTTTAATGATGAAATAGTTTCATATTATTTATGATAACATCCATGAGGAAAGAGATATTCAAAATAGGTTCACCAACTGATTTTTGATCACTTTTACATCTACAATCATGCCTATTCCAAATTTGCATCTACAGGCAAGACCTATTTTCCATATCATTCATAAGGAAGAGTTTAAGTATTGAAACATTGAGATATAAATTATAGTTGATGAAAGGGATAAAAAATGGGTATGTAATCCATTAGGAGAGGTTAATTTAGAATATTTGGGGTCTTAGGGTAGCTTACAAGTGTCTTCTCCTCTCATAAATGTACACCTAAAGCTACAGGTAGACAATGACCTAAACATGATGATTTGGTATTATTTGAGGACATTAAAGTGGAATAAAAACATAATAAAGTTAATTTTAACCTCACAGGATTAAAAGGAAGCCTCTAAACATCTAGACCAAGTTTCAAATGGGAAATAAACACCTATAATAATCAATAGATAGGGGTGTCTTAGTCATGGCAAGAAGAAACCTAGTTATGAACCCAAAGAGCATACAAGGTGAATACAATGTATAAGAATTTATAAAATGGTTATCATGGTTAAATGGAGAGTCTATACATATCATGACCAAGTCTAAATTAACTAACACACACACTTATAGGTAGAGTTATAAGGAGCAGTCACAGTCAAACAAGAAACTCGGTCACTTAGGCAAGAGTGTAAAGAGCATGTGGAAGTTGGAGTGATAAGTGTGATGGAAATAATTTCATTATAGTTTTAATAGTATCATTATACCCTAAAAAATTATGAACACATTATATAAAGGGTTCTTATAACTCAAAACATAATACCTTGAAAGAGACCGTACACACAATACTTAAATACATAGTCTGTTTTAGTTTTGGAAGAAGTTTGAAGGTCAAATGGATAGACTAGGGGATGTTTTTTTGTGTAGGGAATAATTATAAATTATAAAATATATTAAAATGGTTATATGGTTTGAATAAATAGGGTAAATACCCTCTAGTTTATCTTAGATAAAGGGTACTTCCACTTATACAAGACTAGTAAGTTTTGGAGAGTGAGGTATAAAAGGAGAGACCAGGAGCTAGAGAAAACATTAAAGAAGGTGTATTAAGTTGAAATAAACCTATTAAAACATGAAAATGATGTCACAAAATAGAGAAACTAAATGGGATGATCTAAACCTCTAAGGTTTTAGTCATGACTCTTGGGTAGGGTTCTGGCCTAGAGCTCAAACAATAGGTAAATTTCACTTCTAGACCTATGAATGGTTTATACCTTGTTGGATCATGTTTATGGGATGAATAAAATTTTTTATGAGCCAATGGATTGAAAAGAAGCTTAATAATATTATCTAAAACATAAAAGTTATAGGCAGGCCTATTGAACAAGGTTTAGGCCAAGGCCAAATGGGAGGTCATTCACCATTATAGCATGAGATGTGTACAAAAAATAATTTTGGAATGTTTTTAGTGTGAATTCATAAGTGTTAAAGCTTTTAGAGTGTAAAGAAAACCAAATGAAGCCATTCTTAGACATTAAGACAACTCAGGCATGTAGGAAAGGAGAAAATAAGCTTGATAACCTAGTTTTAGATGTTCATATATTTCATAAGGCCTTAATGGATTATAAAGGATTTTAGAGGTGTTATTAGGGTCATTGAACATAATCCTTGTGGAAGTTTTTTTCAAGTTGGATGTCAGAGCTTTATGAACAAAAATTAAGAGTCAAAACATGCCTAAAACCCTTGCAAACCCTCAGTCAAGACCTAATTGGATAAATGAAGATAGAGATGAATTATAATGGAATATTTTTGTCATGTAAGTTATTTTAAATTTTATATTAATCAATCGAATCCATACCATACTTTTTAATAGTATGGACTTGTACAGATAGGGTAAAAACATGATTTTTTTAAATAGTTTTATGTATTATGTAAGATACAAGAAGAGTATAAAGATTAAATAAAGTTTGGAGAAAATATTAAGAATTTTAATAAATCCATATGTTCATTTAATTCCAATAAAAAACTCTTAAGTGTCCAAACAATAACTCTCATCTCAGCTAGTCAAAATTGGCATATTGGACAAGCTAGTGAGAAGGGTGGATAAATTCAAATGGGGTGATTTTAAGGTGTGATTGATTATTATAAAGACATAGAGGGTATTAAAACTTGTCATACACTCCATCCCATGTATTTTCATGAGAAAATGAAGCCAAATTTGAGGACAAGTGTGTAGGGTGTATGAAGGAGGAGTTTTTTTGGACTACAAAAGATTATGGCTCCTTTATAGATGATTATAGATGAAAAAGCCTAAAAAAAATGCATGGGAAGTAATTTATGAATACCTAAAATTAATTCCAATCATTGGAATTTTTCCTAATCAGTTATGAGGAATTCAAATAGGGCTAATCATGAAGACAGTTTTTTTGAGCCAACACAAGGAGTTTCATGCCACTTTTCATGAGTTTTATTCCTTGTGTGTAAAATTTTAATTCATAACCTTGAATGGTTTGACCCATATACTATTCTCATTCAAAATTAACTCCTTATATTATCTTGATGAGTGTCCTGCTAACCCTTGGACTTCTCTCTCTCTCTCTCTCTCTCTCTCTCTCAAGTTTTATAAGAACTAGACATTTTGGACATTATAACTTATGCTCCACCTGAGTATGGAAAATACATAATAATTTTCATACCATTTTATAAATAATACTATTTATTTTTACGTCTTCATGATTTTTTATAAGTTTTTTTTACTTGGATGATGAATCTTGCTTAGTGAAGACTATGGATTTCTTAGCATGTTGTCTCATTCTTTCACCCTATTTTTAGTTGGAAAGCATCTTATTGTAGGGCATGCAAAGTGTTTTAATAAATTTAAATAATTGAGTGAGTTAGTATATTTATTAGTGACAGTCAAGGCCTCTTGTCTAGTCCTCCTAGCTTTACACATTCATCTATAACATCATAATGTAATATTGATGTGAGAAGATGCAGATTTGAGAAGTGTATGTTTAGTTTGTCCCTTGATTTCATGTGTAACATGTATCTGGTTGGAATACACCATATTATTTAGTGTATCACCTCCCTTAGAATATTTTGATTTCAATAATCTCTCTCCATTTTCCACCCCAAAGTTTAGGTGTAGTTACAATCCAAAGTGGTACATCAAGGGAACTAGCCTTATCTAAAAATTCACCTCATCCTTAGGCTACCCACAAGCCTAGAGGTATTTACATTGTGACAATTTGATAAGGAGAGTTTAGGAATCTTCTCCAAGGGTGAAAATCTAAGTGACAAGAAAATCTATATAAAGCATTAACAATTGGGGATGGTATTCCCATTGTTATTTGATAGCCATCCCCTACTTGTGAATAACCAAGGGTGTAATCCTAGTGCGAGATGAAATATTTATTGAATAAAGATTGAAATAAGAGGATAACATAGCTAATTTTATTTATGGTCCATGTATTTTAAATGCCTACTTTAATATTCTTGCTGCATACGTAAAATGCTCAATATTTTTAAACCATGCATTCCTCTTGATTTATTACATCTCCATTTTTTAATACTGCAGGAGGAGAAGGTGGAGTAAACCAAAGGTGAAGAGGGTGTCCCCTAAGCTCCCAATGATTATTTCTCAAGATATGTATGGGAACCTTTGGCTGTCCTTAATGTTTTATTTATCCTCATGTTAAATAATGCTTCTTTCTTCCCTCTTATAATAATCAAAATTAGAATACTTTTGACTGACAGACCATGTGGTTTTATATGTTGTTTTTGTTTTGTGTTTTAGTTGGAAGGGGTTGAGTAGAGCCACATGGACATGGATGATAGTAACCTACATAATGATTTCATCCCTAAAAATGTCCATAGTTGTTGTACTCTCTATTTCATTTTCCATGCTCAATAATTACGAACCATGCATCCCTATTTTTATAAGTTATATCTTTTTTAATACTGTAGGAAGAGGGGGTGGAGTAGAATGAAGGTGAAGAGGGTAACCCAAAAGTATCTAATGATTGTTTCTCAAGAGATGTATGCAAACATTTAGCTACCCTTAATGTTTGATTTCTCTTCATGTTAAATAATGTTTCTTTATTCCATCTTACAATAATCAAGATTAGAATACTCTTGACACACCATGCGTTTTTCAATCTTGTTTTTGTTTTATGTTGTAATTTAAAGGGGTGGAGTAGAACCACATGGATGTGGCTAATAGTAACCTATATAATGACTCTATCCCTAAAAATATGCATATTTTTTTTACTCTCTCTTTCATTTGACATGCTCATAGCCCCGTGTTTATTTTTACATATATGTTTAGAGTTGGACTTACATATATATGTTCACCTATATGGTAGGAGGAGGTGGACTCATATGACCTCGATAAAAATGATGATGAGGATGTTGATGATGATGATGGTGATTGGATTTCAAACACTTTTTAATTTAAAATGGAGGAGCAATTGAAAGCTGTAAGAACATTTGATTATCTTTGATGACATTATCTTATGTTTATTATTTTATGCTCTTAACATTTTATTGTGTTTGATGATGTTAGGTTTTGTTTATTGCTTTATGATTTTAACCTCACATCTCTTCCTTGTTAAATGATAGTATGCAATCAAGTATATAATCAAGGATTGGGGTATTACAAGGTAGAATGTGTACCTTTGCTTGTTGAGGCCATGCAACACATTTAAAACTAATGGTGTCCATCTAATTTTTTCACAAGATAGACTTAACACTCACAATCGTAAGATTCATGGTTGAGAACCTATTCCAAGGAAGCCCCTAGGTGTGATAGAAGTGGGAAATTTAATCCTAAGGGAAGATAAATAAATAAAAGGAAAATAAAAAGGAGGATAATAGATTGACTCTTGAAAAATTAGAGCATCATCAAGAGAGACAGGCTAGAAAGATCATGGTTAGCTAGTGAGACAACCTTGAAGTCTATTAATGACAAGCTAGTACATATGATTTGAGTGAAACCCTAGCATGGAGAAGGGAAGCCTACATTTAGTGAAGAGAATATCTTCAAAAAATTAAGTGAGAAAGAGAATGGGTGGAGCAATAACAAGGTGCATGCAATAATGGACTTTAGGTTAAATGCATGTTTATTGGTTTTCATGAAGTTAATGTTAAGTTCAATTCAGCTTACTCAATATTAATAGTGATATTTCAACAAAAATCACTATTCTAATTATAGAGGGAAGACACTCAAGCATATTCTAGTGATGATGATCACATTCCTTTGAGATAAATGCATTTGCAGAATGGTAGATATGTTCATTAGGTGGGAGTGGCATAACAAATGAAAGTGCGCATGATAGGTTACCTCAAAAATTGATATTATACTTCTTACAATGACTAAATATTATATGAAATCTTATTTATTCCCCATACAATTCTTTTAACCCTTCTATTACTTAATTTGATAGTGCTATATATTGTTATTGCATATAGGCTTTTGGTGGAGACAAGTTGGTGTAGTTATAGGCATGGATGGACCATGTTTAGGAGGTATGATAGTTACTTATTATTTACCAAAATTGAAAAGTTTAATACTCATGTTGGTGTCTTATTCTTGAGTTTTAGCAATATTTCTAAATTTTACATTTTCAAATGCAAGTGTCTAGGGTGATATGCATATACATGCATTCATGTGGTTGACCACTTCCACTTGTTTGTCCATTTCTATAGGCCTAATGGCCATGACATAAACATTGATATTGCCTTGTGGTTACTACTTTGGACACTATTATTTATACACATACATTTTTGCATAATATGTATGACATGTTTGATGTGTGGTCAAACATATTATTTGGATAAGAGATTTGAATACAAGTATTTCATTTTTAATTTGTGCTAAATACATATTTTTTTGTTTATGTACAATTTAAGAAATGGTTTGGTGGTTAATTAGCATTTATTGATGTATTGCACAATCATGCATGGTTCAATGATGCAATTTTTTTCCCATGCTCTCATCATATATTTTTTACATGTATGGTACATGATATTTTTGAGTAGCTATCTATCCTCTTCACATTTATACCTTATCTCCTTTCATTATTTCACATGTTGGTGACAAAGTGCTCATGTTTACATGTCTCTATGTCTATATAAAAGTAACTATGGTGAGAAGGAATGAATTATAATATTTATATGCATGGCTTATCTCTCTAACATTCCTTTGTATCATATCATGTGTTTGTTTGTTTGGACAATCGACATAACAACTATTGATGTCTATGGCCCATGGTTCAAGTCAGAGGAGGAGGGACAAGAAGGAATGGGGAAAAAATCCAATATATCAGAATGACCATGCCATAGGTAAATATTTCATACTCCAATATAATTATTTCATTGTTTTTATTTGAGTTAGAAAACTCTTTGTGTATAAGGAAACTATTTATGATATAAAAAAATTGGATGTTCTTAGCTTTTGAATACTCTCATGGACCCTCATTTATGTCTATCTTTTTTTATCTTTTCAATGTTGAAAATATTGAATGCTATCATTTACTTTCATGTGTATCATATTTTTTGTAGATGAAGTCCCAAATATAGAAGAGAATGTGGCTTCCTAATTTATCAAGGACATGGAAGAAATTCTCATAAGGATGAGATCCCAAAACACAATGGGTGCATAAGAACATCTTGGTTTAAAAATATCACTAGTAGCTACAAAAAAACAATCACTCGAGAGGGAAAACTAATTTTTGACTAAGCTTCTTGATGGTGAAAGGGAAAAGGTTATAAAGTTGGAAACTACATTGGCTAATAAGACTAGAGAGGTCAAGAAGTTTCATCGTATAATTCTCATACTGAGGGATGAGAAGATGGACACTAAAATAAAGTTTGTCAATCTACAAGCTACCCAAGCCTACACAAAATCACTCCATGATGCAAGGGTAGAGACTATATGGGCCATGAAAATGAAGCGTGAAGGAATAGTTATCATATATGATCAGTAGCTAGAGATTTTTAAGGTGGAGTTTGATATCTTATTTGTACAAGCCAATGGGATGTCTCCTAATAGATGTGGTATTCCATACATGAACAATGATAATTAGTTGTGTGCAATGACTTATGCATCTAGTATTACATGATGTATACTTATGAATTTAGATGGAAATAAATTAAAACACATGATTATTCAAAATTCAATCTATAAAATCAATTGTTATTTGCCACCAATTGCTTACTTCATCTTGTGTATTTAAGTTGTTTATGAACGAATGAATGACTGTGTTCAAAAGTTATTTAACCAAAAAATATATAGATTGAATTCTTATGAAAATATGATATAAATAGACATAATAAAAATAGAAAACATATCCCTAAAAAATAGAAATTTCTCCCTAAGTCGAAAACACATGGTAATTACAAGCTCTATACATGTCATCAAAATATTCACAATCTTATTGATAAACATATGGGCTATGTCATCATGGCTTTTAAAGTCCCTCGAGTGGCTTCTTGACTTATTTTTGTAGCTTCTTATAATCATGTGGCTTATTTTTTATTTTTAAATATAAAATAAGGAAAAACAAGTGTAAATTAAATATTTTATAGGCATTTTTGAAGCCATGACATTTTTCTATTAATTGCAAACTTGCTTGATATTGTAACATATAGGTTGGATTATTTATGATGTTCATAAAATATGGTATGTATGCCATTAATGCATAAAGATGGTGTGTATGTTCTAAATTCATGTAGGCTTAGTTCTTCTGAGACCTAATTATTTGATTCTATAAAATGTTGGTTGTTTAGAATAGTTTTTGAAGCAGTTGAGTGCTTTGTTAAAATAAAGGGTAACATTTTAGGATTTTCTTAAGCTATAGTGAAATAAACTACAAATGTATAGTTAAGCTGTTTGATATTATATTTATTAATTTTTGCATCCATTATCTTCTTTGAAAATTAAATTAATATTTAAAGGCCCAAGTGTGTCTTGAATAGGTCTCCGTGTCTGTCAGGTTCAGGAAACTCTTACCAGCTATTTGAGTTTAGGAAAAACTAAACAATTTGGAAGTAATGAAAATTATTATATTCTAAAGGGGATGTTTATGAATCTAGATAATTATATATGATATATATTTAAGGGGATAAGTCTTCATAAACATCATTATCTGGTTCTTAATCGAATTGGTTACACTCACTTGATGGTTCACACTTGCAAAAATTCATATTCAATGCTTCTTTTGTTCTTCAAGGTTCCATATCTTTCCATCATTCCTCTAAGTTCCTATGATAAGTTTATATACACTTCTTGGATTCATTAGACATCCATCATGTCACTAACATTCGCCCCTGGCTCATTTCATAACATTTATCTCACTTTTCATACAATTCTCTCACTAGCTCTTGTGTCTAAAGGACCAATATTGATTTAGGTTCTAATATATCAATCCTTAGTCTTATATAGTTATAGGTGATCTCATCATACCTTAATTATCCCATTTCAATTGTCAACTCATCCTTAATTACTTCTTTCCACATAATTTACTCTCCATGGTTTCTTTAGGCCAGTAACCCTGTTTTGGATGTTTCTCCTTTGTGTATCTATTATACAATATTTATTAGAGGTTTAGGGTTTAATATGATATCCCTCCATTTGGATACAAATTATTATTAAGTTTTATGATATGGTTTACTCCTCACCATTTTATTAGCCCTTTTCTCTACATAATTAGCCCTTCTAGTCCTAATTCTACCTAGTTATAACTCAGTTGACCAAATACATACAAAATGAGTCTGTAGTAGACCAAAAATTTTGAATTCATATTTTAAATATTATTTATTTTTAAACCACCAAGTTTCACATTTTTATAATGGTGTAAACTATCTAAATTGAGTAAACTCTAGTCTAAGGTTTCTTGGCTTGTATACAGACTCAAGAGCAACATAATTATCTTAAAGACATTTCAAAGAATTTCATACCATTTTGAATGGTTTTTAGGCTCTATCTTACCCTAATACAACTCTTCCAACCTTTTAAAACCAAAATCCAATCTTCTGTTCACACGTTCTGACTCAATTTCCCTTAGACTGTGTAGATTACAAGGATTTCCTATAGGAGTGTGTCCCTATTAGACAACCAATAATAATGTTTAAACCAAAGAAAGATTATAAAACACTTAAAAGCTCAAAAATTAAATTAATAACATGTTTTATAATCCTATAAATTAATGATCATATGGATTCTCTCAAAGATCAGTCCTTGTAGTCATGAAACAATAATGTAAGTATAAAAACATGGCCTGCATATTGTCAACTTCCATTATGAGGTATATTTATTTCAAGAATTATCATTAAGCTCTTCTCTTATATTTATTCATGTCAATAAATTTATATCATAATTATCTTACCTCTCTCCCAATGTATATCCATTACAACATCTACCAAAATAGGTGTTATGGACTGTGTAATAGAGCTGATCCTTTTGTGAACTATAAATAGAAGCTCACTACCTCTATTATATTAAAATAAAAAATGTTCCAATATACAATAACCAAAAATTAATCTCTCAATCAACATCTCATCACATTGTTTATTGATGTCTTAAACCCCAAGGATTACCTCATTGTATGACTGAGATAATAGTCTATAGGGCCTTAAGGGTTCAATGGTCCATTTTACTCTCAGTCTCTCCTTGTTACTTATATTATCAAAAATATTTTAAGGTTTGTACTTTATCAACATATAAAATGATGTTTTCCACACTAAACTCCAACTCTGATATATAACCAAACATTTCAATATCTTCTTTTTATGACTATAACCTACAACCCTTGTTGGTTGTCTCCACCAATCATTCAATAACTTGCAACTCCACATAAATATGAACAAATCGATGGCCTTAATGGCATTCAAGGTCAATATACACGATTAAAAAAAACTCAATACAATTCAATAACATCAACATAAATGGCTAAAGTCCTTCTTTATTCATTATGTTCAACAAAAACATATAATTTTGATCCATCTAGACTTTGTTATTATTCTCGAGGAATATCATCTAGAAGCTATTCTAGTGGAGGAGCCATTATTGAAAATTAAATCCATGGTCCTAATGCTATGGATATTAACTCAGATAATGGTTTTTTTAGGTATTATCAACCATAAGATCATTTATATGATCTAGCACATTGACCTACTATAGCAAAGTGAGTCATGTTTTGTGAGGAGTCTGTGATCTTGGAATGCTTAGATATTGAAATTAAGGGATGAAATTCAGATTAAATACATTTTACATGTTGGTTTAGCTGAATTTTATATTCATTAATGAACATATGCAATTTATAAAACTACTCACTTAGTAGGATTCAACCAAAATAAAAAACTATTCTACGAAATTAGTTTCAATCCCAAATTTCATTCGAGGTACTTATGATTTGGAGCTACATCATACTAAAGATGAGATTGTTCAAGGGGTTGAATCCATTTATAGTGTTAGATGAAAATTCCAATTAAGAATCCAATACTATTCAAGGACATGAAAACACAAAATCATTTCTTTCTTCATTCATTTGATCATCAAAACATTACATGATCAAAACATCAAACACTATTATAAACAAACAAATATGTAATTTATTTAGAAATAAATATGTAATACATAAAAAAATATGTACTTTATTTAGTAATAAATTAAACATGTTGAAACATAACCGATTACAAGAACAAACACTGTTTAAATATGTAACACACTATTTATCAATATTGAAACATATTTTTATAAAATTGTTTTGTTCACTTTTAGAAGATTCACTTTCATCCAAAGGATTGTAGTCACCATAGATTTCATCCCTTATAACATGCATGTAAAAAAATAGTGGTTCTATTCTTGAAATACTTCAGCCAAGTTGGATGAGAGGAAAATCTGTGTTATGGGAGATTGTGTATCTCTTCCATAATGCTTCATATGGATTCACCAGATAAAGACTAGAGGCTTGAAAGATGTTATTTCGAACACTATATAGTTTGAAATGCACTCAAAATGGAAGTTTGGCACCAATAAATATATTTTTACTTGATTCAAATGCACATAGACATCCAGATCATTAGACACCTTCATTGGCAAGAACTTCTCCAAGAAGGGCCTCAAATACACTAGAACGGCACCAGGAGTACCCCAAGCATCAGAGAAAAATGACATCATCCTATGGCCATTCATATGAACACTGTATGTATAAATCATGATCAGGTCTTTCTCTGAATTTATTGTACTCATAATGTCAGGGGATCTGTAGCTCTACCAATTAGAGCACAATTGATTACTTTCTTATATGCAATTAAACACGGAATTATACCAGAATGATAAAGTAGCTAGAAACTTGAGACAGCAAAGAATTTGAGAGACAATACACACTCTTTGTATTAAATACTACTAGAAGAAAATACAATAAGGAAGATGCCACTTCTTCCTCCACCTCAAAGGCTTGCCACACCTCAAGACCTTCTTCCCTCTCTCTCTTGCTCAACACAACAACTCTAAAGCCTGAGTTGCTATCCCTCCTTGAATGCTTCAGCTGATCTCCTTGACCTTACACCTGTAGATCTCCTTGACCTTGCTAGCTTCAATGCCTTTACTTGCCTTAGAATTGATTTATAATACATGCCTTATGGGTCTATAAATAAGATCCCATGCTTACAAAAATAGAAGTCTAACTACTAAAATTAGACACACAGCCCACGACTTAAATTAGCCCCTTAGCATGCAAACACTCGGTTTAACTAACTGACTGTTTGTCAACAGTAGTTTCAAAAATACACAGGCAACCGATGCCGGTCCCTGCTGGTCTGGTGCTGCCGATGTCGGTCGACGTCCTGCCGTCGCCGGTCTCCTTCTCCACTGCACTTGACCGACGTCGGTCATACTGCCGACACCGATGGCTCTGGTTCTTCAGCATCCTTCCTTCTAGTGTCTGCAAGCAGTTGAAGCTTTTAGCTCCACACCACAACAATCTCCCACTTGGAGATAAATAGATGCAACTTGTACCTGTACCTGTACACCATCTATTTTGTTCTTTAGGCTCTGTATCCCTCTTCAATGTCACTCTTGAAGACCAACCACCACGTAAACTTGTGATGCAATACCTGTATCTTATGCCAAAAGAATTTTGCTGCTCCCAAATTCTCCATGACATACTTCTGAACCAACTCTACCCTTAGCTCAAAAAACTCCCTGTTTATGAAACCCTACAATAAATAACATAATACAGTAATAGGATAATGTAGCTAATATTATCCAACCTGGTAAAGATAAAATACAATGGTCAAACCTCCATTGTTCTGCAGCATAATCAAGACCATATACCATAGCCTTCTGTCTCATGTATCCATCCACTCTCTTCTCTAAAACAGGAATCCATCCCTCTATCCAGTGCTTTCTTCCAGCTGACAACACTACCAACAAATACCTGTTTGGTTCTCCAAGGAATCACACTCCTCATCCATGCCAAGCTCCCATTGTTTCTGGATTCTACCTGCATTGCTTCTTCCATCTTCCTAGTTCGTGACTATCAGTAAGCAATATAAAGAAGGTGAACAACGAATATGAGGTTCACATACCTTTCCTAACCTCCACATAGGTGTTTGAGACTTAGTAATTCACCCAACATCCGTTCCAGTGACCAATCTAGGCCATCTCCCAGTCTGCTTCCGACCGATATCGGTTCCCTGCACTGACCCTGACTGCCGACGTCGTTTCCTTGGCCGACGCCAGTGTCCCTCCTGCCGACGTCAGTCCTTATGACCAACGTCAGACTTCTCCAGTCCAACCTACTGACCCTGCTGGTCTGCACATGACCGATGTCGGTATCTGGATGACTGACGTCGGTGCCAAGCTACTGACATCAGTGTCTGTGTGTTCCTATAAGTGATTAAATTTTTATCCGTGAGCTCTTCTTGGATCATACCTCTGTCCATGCTGACCTGCTCAGATTTATTCAGCCCCTGTGACTAATCTCTGTCCTTCATCTCCTCCAAAAACACCAAGGCTTCTTTGTTCCCATCAAAAGCATCAAATTTCCTCTTTCTGCAATGAACTATATCTGTGCTTTCCAAATTTGAACACATACCTTTTGAATCAAGAACTTCCATTCCCTTCCTATTCTTGTGACCAAGCCTATTAGGCCACATCTTCGAATCTACACCAGAAGTGGAATCAGTAATACAAGTAGACAGATAAAGAGTATCTACTTTCTTACCTCTTGCTAGAACAAGTGCTCCCTTGGTAACCTTCCAAGAATCTGCTGTGAGGGTTATTGTGCATCCCTCATCTCCCAACCTTCCTACAAAAATCAGACTCTGCTTCAAAATCAGAACATGCATGACCTCTTTCAACACCCAGGTGTTGTCAATCTGCAATCTCAGCTGTACTTTCCCTTTGCCAACTATCTGACAAGGCGTACCATCCCCTAAATAAAGAACTCCAAAGTCTCCCTGTTCATACTCGTAGAACAAATCTCTGTTTGGGGATGTATGAAAAGATGAACCAGAATCTAAAATCCATGATCCTACCTGACTATCTGAAGAAAGTATGAGAGCATCCTGCATCACAATATTTGCATCCTTTGCTTCTCCCATACCTGCATGTTGATTCTCTTTATCTGTCAACCAACACTCCTTCTTTGTATGTCCTTTCTTTCCACAAAACCAGCAAGTAATACCTTTGGACTCGGATCTCCTTCCCGACCTTGATTTCCCTTGCTCAACCTTCTCCCTTTGCCTTTCCCTGCTTTCTGCACTTAGAGCATTCCCTGATGATTCACCTGTGCTTCTCCTACGTATTTCTTCATTCAAGATCACACTCACAACATCATCAACTTTTAAGATTTTAGAAGCAGATGCAGAATTACTTACTGCCATAACCATACCATCCCAACTTTCAGGCAAATAACATAAAATCAAGAGAGCCTTTACCTCATCATCAAAAACAATATTGACTGAAGCTAATTGGTTTACCAAACCATGGAAATCACTGAGATGAGTATGTACTGATCCACCTTCCTACATTTGCAAAGTAAATAGCTGCTTCATAAGATATACCTTATTAGAAGCCGAGGGCTTTTCGTATAAATTCGCCAAGGACTTTATCAACTCTTCCGTTGTCTTGCACTGTGATAAGCTGGAAATCACAGATGATGCAAGGCTCAACCTTATGGAACCTAGAGCCTTCCGATCAAGAACGTTCCATTCTTCATCCTTCATATCTGTGGGCTTGCATGCAACCCCACCCAATGGTAAGTACAGATCCTTCTGATACAGATAGTCCTCAATCTGCATCCTCTAGTGTTGATAATTCTTTTCGTTAAACTTCTCCATTCGTAGCTTACTTTCTCCTGCCATTGCTGAACTCCCACTCAATCAGAAAACCCTGTGAATGACCTGTAATCAAAAAACAATACCCTGCTTCTTGCAAACCGTAGCTTTGATACCACTTGTCAGGGGATCTGTAGCTCTACCATTTAGAGCACAATTGATTACTTTCTTATATGCAATTAAACACGGAATTATACCAGAATGATAAAGTAGCTAGAAACTTGAGACAACAAAGAATTTGAGAGACAATACACACTCTTTGTATTAAATACGACTAGAAGAAAATACAATAAGGAAGATGCCACTTCTTCTTCCACCTCAAAGGCTTGCCACACCTCAAGACCTTCTTCCCTCTCTCTCTTGCTCAACACAACAACTCTAAAGCTTGAGTTGCTATCCCTCCTTGAATGCTTCAGCTGATCTCCTTGACCTTACACCTGTAGATCTCCTTGACCTTGCTAGCTTCAATGCCTTTACTTGCCTTAGAATTGATTTATAATACATGCCTTATGGGTCTATAAATAAGATCCCATGCTTACAAAAATAGAAGTCTAACTACTAAAATTAGACACACAGCTCGCGACATAAATTAGCCCCTTAGCATGCAAACACTCGGTTTAACTAACTGACTATTCATCAACAGCAGTTCCAAAAATACACAGGCGATCGACGCCGGTCCCTGCTGGTCTGGTGCTGCCGACGTCGGCCGATGTCCTGCCATCGTCGGTCTCCTTCTCCACTGCACTTGACCGACGTCGATCATACTGCCGATGCCGGTGGCTCTGGGTCTTCAGCATCCTTCCTTCTAGTGTCTGCAAACAGTTGAAGCTTTTAGCTCCACACCACAACACATAATTCACCATTAAATTTTGGTATGATGGATATGCCATGTTGTAATGTAGGAGAACATTCACCCACCATAATCCATCAGGTTGCATGAAATTTTATATGCTTCCAAGGCACCTCTAATTGATGTAACCAACCAGCATACATGATATTTAGTGTAATGTTTGGCATTCCACATTTAGCTCCTCTAGTACATTTGATTTTTTTCAAATGAATTTATGAAATTCCTCTCATGTTTTGATAACACTCCCCATGTAGTATTAATGCAACCTACCACATGATTACAAATATTAATTAGCAATAATTTCCAAAAATAATTCAAAAATTGTAGTTAATAATTACTCATGTAGTTAATGAACATAGTAATATGTTTTGTGGAGTTTAGTAAAAGCTAATGTAATTTCAAATGCATAATAGAATGTAAATAAAATGTGGTAGTCAAATGCATAAAAGAATGTAAATAAAATTCAATTTCATGCATCAAATAGTTTGTAACTACCTACATACATGTAACTAACAAATAAATAAAAGAAAAGAAACTACCATGTCAAGTGATGCAGGAGCATCAAGTTAGAAAACACTATTTTTGAGTTTTGGCAATAGGAGGTAAAATTTTGGTCAAAGTTGAGTGTTAATGTGTGTGAGGGACCTTCTTATTTTTGACCCAAACATCCATTTTTTATTGACATAGAAATTTTTAAATCCCAATATTGGTTTTCCTAATCTTCCATTGTTAGGCCACTATTTCTTGACCGTAACTGCTTCTATTGATTATTGACTACTGCAAGGCACAAATTTGATTGTTAACATTTCTTCAAGAGTTAAGTTAAACACTGACTCTATTTGACTGCTACACTTGATTTAAATTAGAACTTAATATTATTTGACTAATATACTTGATTTAAACAAGGATTAATACTACTTAGATTTTTGTATAAGTTGCTTTAGTAAGGTTGGCTAGATTGGGATAATTATACAGTACATAATTCTGGGATAACAAGAGCCATATTTTACAATCATAAGACATTGTTCACAATCAAATAAGAAGAGGGGAATGTGTGTCTAGGGCCAAATAATGAGGGATGAGTATTAAATAGTTTATAGGATAATGAAGATAGTTTGGATAGTGTATTTTGGAGTTGGAACCCTATAAAAAATAAATATAACCCTTAAAAGATGTGATAGGCCTATGTAATTCAAGACCCTATTTTCATAGTCATTGTGAGTGATTAGAACATGGTGAAGATGAAGTTACTTTGTGAATTATATCTATAGAGAAAAATATATGTGTAATGAGGTTGAAATTATTAAGTAAGGTTATTTAAAAAGATATACCACCTTTGAATGGCACTAGTTGGATAAAGCCATATTTAAGCCTTACCAAAGAACCCACAACTGTGTAAGCACTTAGATTAGAAGATTGGCAAGGATTGAAAAATGAGAATGGAATATTAGTAAGGTGAAAGGGTGTATTTTAATACCCAAGGTTGACATAAAACTCTGCTAAGAACTTGAAATGCATGAAATATAAATAAGGATTACTAGGACTATTAGACAGTGGTTTAAAGACTCAGAATTCTATGTATAGCAAGATATAAGCTTATAGGAGTTGGGTGAGAATAAATAGATATTTAGAGAGTTTATTGTCATTGGTATAGATATTGATAAGGGTCCATAATTTATTGAAATAATGTCCAACAAAATATGTTGTATTTTTATATTCCTCAGCCTGAATACAAACCCTACATAGGGTTTCTTCAAAAAATATAGGTTTATGTACTTAGCAAAGGAGTTGAAACCTCAAATTTTGTAGGAAGTTTATAATTACCATTACATAGGTGAATCACATGGTTTGGCATGTGTGGAGACTGAGATAAGGGAAACTCAGGGCTACAGGGTTGAAGACCTAATGTAAAACCTAATTGGGGAATGTTTGAACTAGAAAGCACATTATCATGGGTTGTCAGGTTCTGATATTATGGACATATTTCAAGAAGGATAAAGAGTGATAGAATGGAATATTAGTAAGGTAAAATGGTGTATTTTAATACCCAAGGTTGACATAAAACTCTGCTAAGAACTTGAAATGCATGAAATATAAATAAGGATTACTAGGATTGTTAGACAGTGGTTCAAAGACTCAGAATTCTATGTATAGCAATACATAAGCTTATAGGGGTTGGGTGAGAATAAATAGATATTTAGAGAGTTTATTGTCATTGGTATATATATTGATAAGGTCCCATAATGTATTGAAATAATTTCCAACAAAATATGTTGTATTTTTATATTCCTTAGCCTGAATACAAACCCTACATAGGGTTTCTTCAAAAAATATAGGTTTATGTACTTAGCAAAGGAGTTGAAACCTCAAATTTTGTAGGAAGTTTATAATTACCATTCCATAGGTGAATCACATGGTTTGGCATGTGTGGAGACCGAGATAAGGGAAACTCAGGGTTACAGGGTTGAAGACCTAATGTAAAACCTAATTGGGGAATGTTTGAACTAGAAAGCACATTATCATGGATTGTCAGGTTCTGATATTATAGACATATTTCAAGAAGGATAAAGAGTGATATAATGGATTATTAGTAAGGTAAAAGGGTGTATTTTAATACCCAAGGTTGACATAAAACTTTGCTAAGAACTTGAAATGCATGAAATATAAATAAGGATTACTATGACTGTTAGATAGTGGTTCAAAGACTCAAAATTCTATGTATAGCAAGATATAAGCTTATAGGGGTTGGGTGAGAATAAATAGATATTTAGAGAGTTTATTGTCATTGGTATAGATATTGATAAGGTCCCATAATGTATTGAAATACTGTCCAACAAAATATGTTGTATTTTTATATTCCTCAGCCTGAATACAAACCCTACATAGGGTTTCTTCAAAAAATATAGGTTTATGTACTTAGTAAAGGAGTTGAAACCTCAAATTTTGTAGGAAGTTTATAATTACCATTCCATAGGTAAATCACATGGTTTGGCATGTGTGGAGACTGAGATAAGGGAAACTTAGGGTTACAGGGTTGAAGACCTAATGTAAAACCTAATTGGGGAATGTTTGAACTAGAAAGCACATTATCATGGGTTGTCAGGTTCTGATATTATAGACATATTTCAAGAAGGATAAAGAGTGATAGCATATGAAATTATTTTTTCAAAAGTGAGTTGTGGATTGTCCTGGGCAAGGAGGTTTATCCAAAAAAATCTACAAGCCTTGTGTAACCTTTGTGAACTTGGGGTATAAAATGGAATGATGAGTTAGGATAGAACACCCAAAAGGATCCAAGATAGGTTAAATATGGTAATATGTGATAATTTATGATAATAGGACACATTCCTAAGAGTTATCTCAAATATTGATGTTTGAAACCTATGAGATACACCTAATGGAGATATAGTAGAGAGAATTGAATGGTAAGGAGAGACCAGTGTTAAGAAGTGACTGAGGAGTGGATGATAGTGACATGATAGATGCCTAATGAGTCTAATAAGTGTATCTAAAATATATAAGGGACATGTATATAAATAATAAGGCCACTAGCCCAAGAACCAAGTAAAGATTGTGAGAAGATGGAACCTTCAAGGATAAACATAACATTGAATGAGTTATCAAACAAGAGCATAGGCAATTAAGGAAATATTTGGTGATTTCTCCAATTTACCTATGCATCACTAGTGGGAACATGATTGATTGGTTCCCTATCAAGGTAACTCAGAATAATTTCTTAAATTCTAATTTATGTGACTCATAAGAACATGATTGTTTTGATCTTACTGAAGGTACCTAATAGGAGAAATAATTGATTGGATCAAATTCTAAGTAACTCGATGGAAAATGTATGGATTGAAAAATTTCTATGAAATAATGTGTGATATGGATTAGATATATGTTATATTTCACAGGCTATACTTAAATTATTGGTTCCTTACAACACTAAATGTTAGTATCTTGGTATCTATCTTCATTTTCCCTATACCTATTGGGTTTAGATTACCATGATGTGTGCTTCATGTGAAAGTACAAGTGAGCACAAAATTATTTTCTTGTATTTTGTCATCTTGAGTAGATATACTGGTGGAATAATCCATAATAAAATAAAACTTTCACAGTGAAGGATTGGCTATAGAAACCTTCCAAATCCTTTCAAAATGACCAACACAATGCCAAAAGTCTATTAAAAAAGTTTTCAATGAAAAGTAGTGTGTGTTAAGAGCAAAGGTAATTTGTCTCTTTATAATCAATGAGTGGTTTATTTCTTTTTTTATATATTTTTCACTTTTTTCTTAAATCTTTGTAAGATACAATTCAAATTTTGTAATAGCCATATCCAATAAATTTTCCCACCTTACTTAGGACATATCCAAATATTGTTACATATCTAAGCTGCATTTGGGTTATATCCAACATGGGAAAATGTGATGAAGAGAGTAGGAGAGTATCTATTAACATACTTTACATGCCCTAGATGAATTTCCTTAACTCAGCCATCGACTCTACTATATGGGCATGAGGTTAAATTGGTGATCCTGAAATACATTTTTATTTAATTATTGTAGGTGATTTATGATTTTTAGATACTAGTATGAGACACATATTTTGTTTCATTTGTATGGACACTCTCGTAATGGTAATGGTTATGTTACCAAAAGAGTGGTTGGTGATGATGTATATTATAGTATTATTTTTGGGCATTGCTTAAATTATTTCATGATCCTCCAATGGGTAATATTTTCTTGCATTTGATTATCTTAGTCCATTCTAGTCCCCTAAGGGTACTCTATTTTCATTTACATGGTAACACAAGGGAATCATAGAGAGCTTGGGTAAAAATAATATTCCAACTAAGGGATAAAGGATGACCATCATCACAAAAGTAATATAATTGAAGATGACCACTATTGTAAAAGTAGTTGTCAAAAGGTAGTTTATGTAAAAAGTAGTTGTAAAAAGAGGACTAAAGAGACTCTTATAAGCATGAACAAGGTATTAAAGCTACTAACCAATCAAATGAACCTCAGAACTATTGTATTCTTTATTTATATAATATCAGTAACATTATTTATTTATATAATAATTATAAGTTCAATTATTATTTAAAACAATGGCTAGCTTTATCACATTCCTCAGGGTAGGGTTTAAATATTGACCAAAAAATCCTTTAAGAGAAAGTACATTTATACAATATGTTACAACATATGGGTAGTCTAAGAGAACTATTCACCTTATAAAAAAGCTATTTATTTTTTGTTACATGCATTTATTATTGTTATGATATCACTAAAACCTACAAAGGGATGTAATCTGGATGCATTATCTCTATTATGTCCACCCTTATCTCGCTTCACTACCCTGTTAAGCTCATCATCACAAAATTGTCATTTTGGATTGTTATGAGGTGGATTTGGAAAAAATGTGGTCTCCTAAGACATGATCTGATATATGCATCTGTTCATATTTTCTATGAAATTTATTTATTTATGGGTGGAAGTTGTTGTGAATTCAATATCACCCTACTCTGCACCTTGTTGTAAACTTGTGCCATATGGTTTTCAAAAAATGCCATAGTTTCTATGCTTCTATCCACTACACAACATCTATCAAATATCTCTCATGCTCCACATATCAAGGCCTCAGCATCGTCAAATTTTGTAATATATGGGATCTATTCATAAAGTGAAAAGAATATAGTTAGAAATGCCAAAAAATACAAAAAACATATGACTATAAGTAATTACTAGACTTAAAATATCATCCCCCCTCAACTGGTGTTTAGTGTCATCCAATAGATTTTCTACAACACCTTATAGTGCATGGCCTGATCCTTGCATATCCATATCTAATACACCATGCATTTTGGTGTGTAAACCTCTGAATTCATGCCTTCTCCCTCATTTTCAATTCAAACTCCATTGTCTTTAACCTGGGAAATGAAAATGTATTAAATAAACTACAATCACCTCAAAGTTGTTAATGCATACAATATGGGAAGAAATAAAACTTAGATGGTAATCAACACTGATGTTTTTGATGATCTCATTAGCACCATGTATTATGGTTGAATCCTCTAGAACTACCTGAGTTGTCCTATTTCTGATCAACTCCACCTTGAGCACATGATTGTAAGTACATCCTTGGATTGAAAATGAGTAATTGCACATCAACATAGAAGGTGTTACATTGAAGATGTGATAATGCAACATCTCATATTTCATACTTTTCACCCATGACATATGAGGGTTGCTATTATCAAAGGTAACATGAGAATCTGGGATGTTCAAAGCCCATACCCATGAAAGATTTTCATGTCTTTATACTTTGAACTTCTTATGGAAGCTGATGTCCTTGAATAACTATAGCCACTAATAATGTATGTAAATCAATGTTGTTAGTTGGTAAAATAACCAATCCACCCTACGATGTGCAAAAGTATTTACTATGCTTAGGAAATGACATTTCAAATAGGAATGGTAAGATTATATAGATGCATTGGTTTCTTTGCCAACATGTGGAAGTGTTTGACAATATCATGACCACATTCCAACCCTGTATGCCTAGTGTTGTTCCCAATATTTGATAAAAATGGGCTGAGAGGAGTGATATCTTTCTAAATTTTTTTAGACTTCTTTGTATCCATGTCCTTACTGACAAAACTATGCATTATGAACCCCATGTCCTAAAAAATTGCATGTCTTACATCATTGTCTTTCACCTTTGCTATCAAATTCTTCAACCATGCATGATGAACATGCCAAATGCATAAGTAGACCTCATAATCAAAATTATCCTTGAATAACACAATAGTTTTACATAAGCTAATGAAATAAGGTGGAGAGGGTGTCTATAAACATATAAATATGAAGTCCATGATGTGTGTAGGAATAACGATGATGCACCCAATAAATTTTATCTCCATACTAACATTGTCAACCATGAAGGCACTGATTGTCCATTTAATGTCTTTCAAATTCACTCTTTGAAGAAGAATTTGAATCCATTATATTATGTTGACAATACATGACCAAGACATAATGACCCATGTAATGGGCACATGTTCATGTTTGGAATAAAATACCAATAGTGTGTATAATTGGAACTATATAAGAAAAAATCAAAACATTATAACAACTACTATTTTAAAAAACATCAAAATAACTAATATTATCAACTATTCTTATAAACTTTGGCATAATACCTTCATTGCATTCATCCTAAATGTTGCATCCATCACCAATAAGTTATGCTTCCCAAATCTTAATAACCATTCTAGCTGTTATGGGATTTGGATGCCCAATATGAAGGAGATTTCCCCATCCCCATCAAGCTCTCCCCCATTATATCCTTGATACAAAAACCACTTGTCAAGATTCATTAGTGCCCACTCCCAAACACTTATTTCATCATCAACATTATACACATATTTTGCCTCCTTGATCAATCACTCTCTATTTTGTATTTCATCCTTGCTCAAGAAATCATCCCACTCTATTTCACCATTGAACAATACAATTTTTTCATATGCCATCTCCCAATGTTTAAGGTGGATAGCATCAGTAGACATTCCCAACAATAGTAGCCTATAAACCCATTCATTAAGTTGGGGGATCATGTGAGGATCAAAAAAATTTCTTGCCTTTGAAATGTTCATATTATTAGTCATGGTAATAGTTGTGCTCATTATCTATGTGTTCTACTTTATTATATGTGATAAGCACACAATCGATTCTATAGACCATGCATCATGTGCTAAAATGACAATGATAACTGCACCTTATATGCCTTTGACTCATCTGACTACCCTTTCCAAACTTGGGCATTAAAGAATTTTATTTTGGCATGGCATCAATTTCTCAAAAGCCATCGAGGCCATATGAACACTAGTAGCTGCATGATTGTGGTGAAAAACTAAACTATAATGTAAGATGAAAACATGTACATGAATGGAACATAATAGCATCTAAACAAACACCATCTTGCAATCTATAGTGTGAGGTGACTCATATGAAATATTTAGAGGTTGTGGTGATCTTGATATTCTTTACAGTAAAATTTGAATTTCTCTTGTGATGTGAAACACAAAAAATTATAGGGAACAATTACCTTCTTGATTCTCTTTTAATGAAGTCATCAACCCTGTCCTGCTCAACCTAGGCAACCCACAAGTCTTCCTTGTTTACATCAAGAAAATTAGCCCACTTGATACAATTACAATCAAATGGACCTTCACCTAGCTTATACAGTTCAAGGTGCATTATTTTTTCCCACCTTTTTTCCATCTATTGTACCCTACAAGGAGAACATTTCATTGAATGAAATAGAAATGGAATTATCATATTGAGTGAATGCAAGTTTTCATGTATTTTAGATGATTTTTTTTTTGGATTGAATACTATATGTCATAAACTGAAATGTAAAAAAGACAATGATTGAATAATGCACATAGAAATCAAAATCTGAGAATTCAAAACACTTAATAAAAATATGACAAAAACTATGAACAAAAAGTTATAAGAATGTACAAAACGTCATTGAAATCAATACAAAACCCTTCATGAAACATATCAAAATAAATGCATCAAAATGTATAAATGGATAAAATAGTGCATGAACAAGGTAGTTGCATTTATAGATGTTCTTAAGTGGAACACACTAAATACGTGCATGTGGGCGGAGCATAAGAATGTGATTTTGCTATAAAGTCCATAGCTTCAGGAAAGGGTTAAAAAAAGAGAAATTGCAAGGAATCCCATAAAATGAAGACATGGTTTTTAATTTGTTACAAATCCCATAAAATTAGGAGAGGGTAAAAAAAATGAAATTGCTAAAAATCCCATGTGATATTCTCATTGTCCATCAATTAATCATTCGATGTGTTGAATTAGAGGCATGGACATATTAGTATTTATGGGCAACACATGAAAGGAAATGCTAGTAAGTGACAAGAAAAATTTGTATGACATGTGTGCATTACAAATTATATGATCCCATATGGGATGCAATTTATTCCTTCAATTGTAATGGTAGGTTTCCTTATCACCCACAATAAGCTTAGGGCATAAACCATATTGAGGTATTAGAGCTTTAGTGTAGAAAAATAGGCTACCAATTTTTTTTAAATGATTTCCTCGTAGACCACCACTACCATACTTCCCTTCTACCAAAACACAATTTTCGGCTCCTTAATTTAGGGAGGCCCATGAGATGATAGAACACAATTATGAAACTAAATGAAAGCTTATTCTTCATTACATGTACAAAATTATAAAAAAAGTTGTCATGATCAAAAAGCTTCTTCTTCATTACATATACATAATTATACCACTATCCAATCTCAGTTCTTTACAATTAATTTGAGTAATGCCCATCATGATCACAGGCATTTATATCATCTTTAGATTCTTTTGATGGTGTTATAAAATGACTTCTTTGCCACATTTCTTCTTGGTATGTAATGCCATCCAACACATGTTCAAGATCTAATTTAGGATTTGAATCTAGAGAATTCCACAATCATAAACAATTATCATGAAGACCATCCCACATTGAAAGTTGAAATCTTATCACAAGGTGATATGTATGAAAAAATCTTTATAGAAAGAATGTTGCATAACTAGTTCTATCAAATTATCTATCAAACCAACTTTCCATCATGGGATTCAAAGATATTCCATGCTATAGAATAATTAATTCTGATAAGAGATTAGACTTAAAAATTATATCCAACATTTCCATTTGTAGATGTGACCAATTACCTTTTAACATCTCCAAAGTAAAAGCATTATTAGTATTCCACCAAATCCTAGCAATGTGATTTGCATGAGTATCCCAAGAAGGTGGTGGCCAACTAAAAATTTCATTCAATTCGATTGAGACTTGATCTAAGTCTCTTATTATTACATCTTTGAGTTGGATTAGGGAATTCCATAAGTGGTTGGAATGCCATCTAGAGAGGGGTTTCAAAAATAGTGACATAATGCAAACAAACACACAAACTATAGAAAACAAATTATATACAGGATCTACTACATCTTATGCAACAAATTACTCAATAGAGTGATTATTGATCACCCAATCAATTAAAAATATAGATCGTGAAAATATTCAATCATTTTCATTCTACAAAATTAACTTTAGAAATGTACTTGTAAGAATGTAGTTATGAAATATATATCAATTATTTTTATAAAGGTGAATTAAGACCACCATACATAATGCTGAGGCAAGAGGATCTTCTTCAATGTATAAACACCCCTAACATAAACATCATACTCTAAAGTGGCGTCATATAAATATAAGAATCCAATATGACAAATATCAGATTAACATTCAAAACTATTACTTTACAAGTATTTTATGGGCCTCCATACTGAGATGGATCCATAACGTGCATGCGAGTGAAATCTCAACCATGAGATAAAAGGCTTCCCCTCATATCCTAGATAATTCAATGCAACTACATGCTCTTAATATAAACTTAATTTATACAAGCACTTGGCACTAGATATATGAGGAAAAGATTAAATCAATGTATAACTCCTTTGATTAAATGTCAAGACCTCTTGATAATACTTGATAAAATAGGCATGAGAGAATTTGCTTATAATAGGGTTGGATTAGAATATAAATGATGAAATGACCAAACATTGTGTGTGTGTGTGTGTGTGTGTGTGTGTGTGTGTGTGTGTGTGTCTATATACATACATACATATATACATACATACATACATATATATATATATATATATATATATATATATATATATATATATATATACACACACACACACACATACATACATACATATATCCATGTGTGTGTGTGTGTACACACACACACACATATAATTGCATATACACAAACACACACACACATAATTGCATGCATACATACATACATACATACATACATACATACATACATACATACATACATACATACATACATACATATATATATATATATATATATATATATATATATATATATATATATATACACACACACACACACACATACATACCTACATACATATATATTTTGGGATAGTCATTTGGGATAACTAAAGAAAAGACATTAAAAGAATATTTTAGACATTTTGAGAGCATTCATAGTTGTACAAAGGAAAATGAATGGTCGATATGTAGGTTTTCATACGATTTTCATTTAATGGATATATTATTATATGAATAAAGTGTTTAAAAAAATTAAAGTTATGAGGAAGACCTAAGTTAGAGGATGATGACATAAGGCCCCAAAAAAGAAAAGACTACTAAAAATATCTAAATGTATGCACATAGACCATATTGGATCAAACATGAAACATAGCTAATGTAAAAGGGTCTTGTACTAGAACTAGGTGTCTATATTAACACTAAAATATAAAATGAGAGATGGGTCATCAATTGTAAATCATATCATTTATAAATTATATAAACTAACTAATAGAATTCATATGATCATAAATGTTGATTTTGTTTTTTCATCACCATATCGTTTTTGTTATTTGTTAAGAATATGAATATATAATATTGTATATTATCAACCATAATGTAAGTTAATATGAGGTCATTTAAAATTACATTTCAAATAATATATTGTAATAGAAAAAGGGATAGTTAAGATTAAAAAACAAGAGTTAAGTTTTTAAGATCTTTCTCCTAATAACTTATGATTGTTAAGGAGAATAATGGGTATGTTTGTGCCTCTAAAATTGAGATTAGGAAAAAGAGTCTAAATTTTAACAATGAAATAAAGAGTTGTGTTGACAAATCTTAAGGAGGCCAAATCTAAGTAGGGTTATATCTCTAATGAATAATGTTACACATCTTTGACCTTCATTATGAATAAGATCTCATATAGAGCAATGACTTCCTCTAAAGAGGTAGTAAACCCTTCCATGAATGTCATAATAAATTGGAAACTTATATACATAATGTTCCTTTTACTTTGGTTATTTATTACAATTTTAAAAATATATTGATGTGTGGAATAAAGTGATTTGACTTAAAGAAATGCTGATGAGAGCATACTAGTGATTGTCCCAAAATAAATCTCATTCCAAAAGGAAGAATGGTGCATTTGGGATTTTTAATAAGTCCATCTTCTATTTGAAAATAATGAAAAAAGTAGTGATGCATTTTTTTATAATAGTTTTAATGGTTTTGTCCAAGTTGATTTATATAAGATTTTTATATATCATCTCTTATGCATTTATGAATATCAAAATGTATGATGCCTTGATGGAAAATGTATTAGGAGGCACATGATTGATATCAATACCAATTCCCTACAAAAAAAATAAGTACATTGGGCATACCAATTTTCATTGATCCCTTGTTGACATAATTTTATATATGATTGAAGAGCCTTGAAAGAATATCTATTATGCCCAATTCTTATATCTTACATACATCTTAATATGTGAACCAATAGATCACTACATGAAAAATATTTGAAATATGATAGAAATGGATGCTAAAATCAACCAAAGATAGTGACATGTGGAGTTGAATTTAAGAACTACTCAACCAGATTTTAATAAAGAGTTATCAAAAGAATAAAAAAAATGTGGGAGGATTCAGATAGGGGATGAATGCACCAATGCAAGTTTCCAATGATGCCTATTGCCACTGATTCAAATCTAAGTTGTGGCTTCCTTTGCATTGATCAATGCAAATGAAAATGCATCAACCAATGCCATATTATAACTAAAAAAAACATAAATATGAGAGCAAACTAAAAGTGCACTAATCCTCATTATAACATATAATTAAGCCTAAAAATAGATGGGCTATAGATAGCCAAGAAATATTCCATCAATTGCACCTTAAATGCTATGTCACAATTCATAAAAAACTAGCGGAGCCTAGACCAGACGAACGATTGAGTGTAGTTTAGGATTAATAAGGTTTAACTTTTATGAATATTCTATGATAATATCAAATTCAAACATTGTGATATTATGATGTCCATCTGTTTTGTATGTTTTAAATCTATTTTTGAACTCATCTCATGGGCAATCCATATAATTCTATGTCACTTGCCTAAATAAATGTTGAGTATTCTTTTCCTTCTTTCATTATTATTGCTACATTATTTTCCACTCCAAATCCCTAACTTATTTATGAAAATAGGTCAAGACCAAAGTTGATGCAACACATAAACTAATGTCAATTTCAAAAAATCTAGATGAAACCCTAATGAGTGCCAAGATTGTTGATAATGTAGGATCACAATACAAAAATAATACAAAAAAAATCCAATGCAGGTTGATTAAATCCATCGGTGGAGAAAATGAGACAAATATATTCAATCTATGGCTGATTCAAGGTAATGTAAATATGATATAATGTACACAAAAATTAAATAATACATTCTTGCAACCAAATAAATTTAATGCCAATTATAGTGTTGAGGGTTATCATGTCGAGCTATAGTTTGATGCAGACATTGAATTTGGGGCATTGATAGGAGAGATACTTTAGGGTGAATTATAAATTGGGAAAAATAAAATATATTAATAATTAGACATTCTATTCTCTTGGAAAAATTATATTTATTAATAGTTATACATTCTATTCATCAAATGGAGGGAGGAGGAATCAAATCCTTGATTTAATAATTACTAGAATATGAAGGATTTATAAACATGAGTTAAATACTCATGATGAGTGGAATATGAAGGATTTATATGAAGGATTTGATTTTGTAATATCAAAAAAACCTTGCCATATTCTCTTTGATCACTAGTGCTATTACTAATCTTGAACCAACATGCTCCTCATCATCTTGCTTCATAAATGGGTAGAAATGGGGAATATAATTACAATATTTGGGGCTAATTTGAATATGGTCAACATGCATTGTTCCCTCCCTTTGTTTCCCACCTAGGTATTTAACCATGTGCTTAATTGTGGGTCAGGCTTAATTGTGGGTTACTATGACTACAGAGGTAACCCTAAACATGGAGGATGCTGGGTTTAACTTTCATCAAGTTTAACATCATTGCATTTTACTAGAGACTAGCACATGCTAGGAGTTGGTGCATGTTGGTTAAGCTCATTAAGTTTTAATATGCTTCAAAGAAACCAAAATGCAACCTATATTTTATTCTAAGTATTTGCTAAAATCCTCATAATAAGGGTAAAATAAAATCACTTCATCACACATAGATCTAAGTAGGAACAAGGCCAGTGTGTTACATGAAATATTGGGATTATATTTCATGTTTATGATTTAATTATTATTTATGGTATGACTCATGTTTGTTTTTTGATTACTAACCAAAAATTTTAGGTTCTTGAATACTTAGGAGAATTCCCCCTATGAGTTGCCATTAATTATACTCAACACAACCCCATTCTCAATTTATAGAATGAAGACCCAATATGGTCCAAAAGGCCTAGGTATATTTTGAAAATATTTTTTCATTTACATTCATATGTGCACCTAGATAGGGTCAAAAATTAAAAAAGTTATTAATCCTTATGTGGATGATTTTTTTATGCATTTTGTTCAATATAAACACAATGGATATTTCCTCGCCACCCAAATTTTAACTACTTGATTTATTTAGAATAACATATTAATGGCCTTCAGGAGTTTTATGTATATGTAAGTTTTTAGTATATGAGCATGGATTATAGAATTGAAATTCTAAATTTATAATTTGCTTATTTTGATCTAACAAAAGTTGGTCTTCAAAAATTTTGTTCAGTACTTGTGTTCATTAAAACTTTTGTGCATCATGAAATTTATTTGTCACAACTTTTATCTTCAACATCTTCAAGATTTTGGGTCTTCATAACTTGTGTTCATAATTTTTGATCACAAATTTTGTTTGAAAATTACATTAACAAATTTTATCCATGAGATTCATTATTAAAATTTTTTTCTTCACATTTTTTGCATTCGAGGCATCATGAAATTTTGGCTAGCTCATTTTAAAAAAAAGTTCTGACACTTGACTTCCAAAGGCGTGCCACATGACATAACTAATTTTGTGCAAAACTAGTGATATGGTGACACTTGTTCAAGGAATAAGGTGGAATTATGTTGAATGTATAAGAAATATACATGACATACCCACAAAATTAAGTTGAAAAGTTCAAATTAAATGAGTAAAAAAAGCTTAGAGACATTCAAAATTAATGGTGCATGAACTAGAATTAAAGTCTTATACTCAAATTTATATGAGTAAACTCTAAAGAGAGATAATGCCTATTGATAAATAAAAGGCTCAAGATAATTTGCATTACAAATATAACTTAAATCCCTATTTGTATATGATTAGTTATGAATTAATTCCAGTAAGAGAACATCCAGTTCAGTCCCTCTGACTACTACAAGTTCAATCATGCATGCCCCAACTTGGAGTAAACCTTAGTTTTCTTAGGTGGATTCATATGTATTTCTAATTTAAATTATAAAATGATACTAAAGTGTGAAATATTAAATTGAATAATTATGCAAACATGCACACATTGCATGATCTTGTAAGAACAAGTTTTATTTTGAAGACACAATTTTGACTTGCTTTAATTATACATGCAGAATTTACATCAATTAGAACTCTTGTTATGATTATTAGCATGTAATTTTAGAATTTACATAGATTTGGAGGATGAGGTGACCCCTACCCAAACCTATTTATATTTATAATCCTCTCATTTTCAAGAGGAGGTTGATTGGATTTTTTATCAATACAGGAATAAATCTCTTTTGGTTGTCATGTAACTATGTTGATGTATTTTTATTTCAATTCTATGTAATTAGTTATGTTTATTTTCCTGGTCAATTGATTATGTAATTCAAAGTGTGCAACATCTACATAGAATTATTTATTTTTATCAGTGGTGTATGTTGATATAAGATGTATAAGAACTATTGGATGATTAGCAGACATCATTTATTTTATGTAACTAGGTTGATTGTTTCATTTCTATGAGTGTGTAGAAGTGTTTCCCATGATATAGCTTTCTAGGAGTGAGCAATAACTACCTTATATACATTTTTGATCTAAGCTATAATGTTATACATAAGGGTGTGAAATAATTAATGTAAATAGGAGCAACCTTTAGATGGGATCTTAGAGTTTACTATATCATTTTCCCACATACTAGCTTACTACATGTGTATGTGTGTGAACAACATTTGCTAGCTGAAAGCATTGGTTTTGAGACACTTGTACACAAAGAGACCAACCTATAAGTAATCCCTTTTGAGATCATAGAGCCTTATTTTTGATCTACCTTTCCCCCTTTTGGATTTTTTTTGAGATATACCTAATTTAACATAAATTTCATCTATCCATCATAAATAAGATTCAATTTATTTTAGGTTTCACTCATCTACTCATACCCAGTTAACAACTTGCATGCTCAGCCTACTATTCCACCACCTAGCTATTCAAAATATACCTGAACTCATGTGCTAGAGTGGAGTTTATCTCTATTTATATCTTAAAACTTTAGATGTTACCTCATTATTTGTGGTGTGCTTAAAAATTGTATCAACAAAGTACTCACGATTTATCAAAATATGTAACCACTATTAAAATTGAATTATGGATTAAAATGGAAGGTAAGGAAGATAAAAGTATACATACTACATATAGATGCTCTAAACTTGGTAGATGATGGCTCATGATGGACTGTGAAGGCCCTTCTTTCTCGTAAGGGAAAGAGGGAAACAAATTAACATCTAAAAGATTCAAAGTTGGGTTTATACTATGAAAGAAATTAGTATGGATTATGTCTATGTTTGACCTTTGGTATTTGAATGTTTCTCACAACGAGTTAGGTCTCTTTAGTTTCCTCTAAAATTTAAGTGTTTTAAGGATTGCCTCTTGATATTTTACCCACTATTTATTTCAGCTTTATTGGTTCCTCTTTTTACCTGATGAGGGAACACTCAAACGCTCAATATATATCTAAAAAATAAAAATAAAATAAAATTAATGCATAATAATTATTTGTAGACACATGATCATTGATCTAGATAGTCATATACATGTATAGTCATTTTAGATAGTTATGAAAAAATAACGTACAATTATTCAATGAAATTGTTAGATATTTACTAATAGTATCGTAAATGGTTTTAATAGTCTATTTCTTGATCTAAACAATCAAAAAGTCTAAAAAAATTCCTATGGAAAACTTGGACACATGTAAAAGAAAAAAAATAAAAAAACTAACTAAATTCTTTATCTCCGTTATGTACTTGATCATTATTATGTTTAACAATTGAAATATCTATAGTTATTACATTTATATTTGTATGTGGAAGAGTATATATTATACAATAAGAATTTAAATAGTTTTATATATATTTAGATGTCTTAAATCCAAAATAATTTAAAATAAAGATTAAGTACAATGAGTTACATTCACATATTTATTGTTCTAGTATTGGAATCTAGCATTTTGTATGGGTCATTAACTATCTACATGGATAATGAAAAAACATGTGATAATTTTTGAGGGATGATATAAAATCTAAAAGGAGGATGCCAAGTTTCAAAGAGTATCAATGTTGTTTATCATGTTTTGTGTTCATAGTTTGAAATATAAAATTATTAATTGAATAGTTTCGTAATGTGCCTTTACACATTATGTGTTTCATATATATTGGAATCATGTTATCCTAAAATAGATTAAAGTATGAAAAATCAAACTAATTATATTACTTACATTTTATTTTAAGATCTTTGGTCTTAATTAAAGAATTCATATAAATAATTTAAAAATAGTTAGATTGATGTAATGAGGGTAAATCTCATGGCTCCAAATGGTTCAAACAACTTCAAATGACCCCTCCCACCCATCACAAATCCAAAATCTCTCTATAATGATTCCAAATGACTGGATGAACACATAGAGTTGAATCCTCTTGAGCTAATAAGATTTGAATGTGCCATATACCACCATGGTTATATCATTAAAGGAGGGATAAAAAACCCTACCCTTTCTATGATTTCCCTAGATACAATTATGGTGGCGCCTACTCAACCTGGCATGAAGGGAATGATTTACCTGTCCCTATCTGGTCTCCAATCCAATATTGGTGTGAATCCCCCATCCAATGATAACTTAAATGGTACTCTAATTGTAGAACCACACCTACTTGGGGTATTTTCCCCTTCCATGACCGAGTCTTTGGAACTACCTTCAACCCCAATCAACCATCATGGTTCTTCTCCAGTTGTGGGTGGAAAAATGAATCCTTCCAATCATACCCAGTCCAATTGGGATGTTATGGAAATGGAGGTAGAGGTCAAAATATAATGTAGACTTACCTCTTTCATCAATGTTGTCTCTCATCTATTTCCTAGATTGGATCCTAAACCTCTCATCCTAGCCTCTAAAGACCTAGTGGTAAATATTGGTGAAAAAGAAACCAAGGAGGTCCTCAAATTGGAGGAATATTTTTCCACTAGGGGTTTAATCTAAAGATTTATGGACTAATAGATAAAGCTTTAGGAGATTAATAGGTGGATTTCACAACATTGGAAACCCCTTCTCTCAGATAAACTTGATATTTACCCTTTTGCTAAAGGCTAATTTATAATTATTTTCCATAATATCAAGGATAAGGAAGAGATTAAGCATCAACCCTAGATATTGAATCACAACCCCTTGATTTTGAAATATTGGTCTCCCAATTTCAATCCTTTCAATGAACCTATGCATATTAAACCCATCTAGGTTCATCTACGCAATCTTCCACTCTAGTTCTAGACAGAATCTAGGCTGAGGGCTATTGCTAGATCTTTGGGTTAGTTTTTGCATATGCATCTAGATATCAACCAGTTTTCCCTCACTAATTTTGCTAAGATTTTAGTGACATTTATGCTTCCAAGATTTTTTAGAAAAAATCACCCTAAAGGTTGGAGATCACACCTAGTCTAAGGCCAATGACTATGAAGGCTTATCATTTCACTATTGTAGCTATTTTGGCATTGGACACTTGACCAAAAACTATAACCTCCTCAAGAAAAAGAAAGACTCTTCCTAGTGGAAATATTTCATCCCTAAAAACCACATGGTGTTGACCATAGATGAAGAGTGGGCCATTGATAATGAGGATTCTACCTCTTCTTCTGAAGCCCCTACGTCCCCTACTTCAAATAAGGGTATCAAAGGCTCATTATACTCTGAAGATGAATTGTTGGTTAATATTATTTATCTAAGGAAGTCTATGCCAATCCTAGCTTCCTCCTTGAAGGAAATCTCAGAATCAGACTCTCCCAGGGAAAATTTTATTCCACTAACAACAATGAAAGACAAATCCCAACCCTAAGACCCAACTGTGAATGTCTCTTTTGACATTCAGTCTAAAAACAAAGAAGTTTTGCTATATGTCTCTTCATTTAGGGGGACCTCGTGACAACTTGAACATCAGTGAAAAAGGGGTTAGGCTCCCTAGATAAGTTCAATGAAAACTTTTTGGAAAGTTTCCTGGTAAGTGTGAGTTTCAATTTGTTTTGTTTTGTTTTTGGTGAAAGTTCCTATTATGTGTGGATCTTACTACCCATTTTGCTACCACTGGTAGAGGCATCCCATTAGAGCTTTAATGATTGATTTTTCATTCTCTCCACTGTATATGGCTACAAGGCCTTTCAAAACCTATTTTTTAACCTACTGAATAGAAAAAAAAAAGATGTCTAGACACATTTCATTTTGAGATTAAGAATAAATTCATCCCCTATTCTTATTCTTATTATTTACAATGGTATCATGGTAGTTTAATCAATATTAAGTTTGAACATGACTTTATTAATATGAATTATTGAAAATATTAAACAAGAGATGATGCTCAAACATACTATAAATATCTAATTAAAAAAAAGGGTGAATATCATGTTTTTTATACACATTTTTAATTTACTTTATTCTTTAACATAATTTATTTGAATGTAAAAAATATCAATTTTTTTTGATTAAATAATAATGTGAAGGACCCTTATACATTTATAAGAAATCTAAAATCTTATAAAGAAACTAGCTAAACATAGTACCAAAAATAACAAGTTTGAGAGAACAAAAGATATAGAATAATTATCCAAAGTCGAACAAGATTACCAAAATAAGAACCATAACCCAACCAATTTTTTTTTTAATATACATTAAAATCTAAGGATATCGATATGAAAAAATAAATTTTCATTTAAACAATCATTGAAATAATAATTAGATGGAAGAAAGCTAAAGAGAAGGCCTGTGATATCTAATATCTCCATTTCATCCATATCATTTTATTTGATAATTATCAATACATTATCAACTTTAATATCACTATCCAATTTTTTCTTAATACTTAAAATAACAATTTATTTCAAAATGCATCATTTAAGAATATGACAATCAACCTTATATGCTAAACATTAGGTAGAAGGGCAATCAATAACCTCTAACATATCTGAGAAAATATTCCATATTTTATCAAGATAATATTTGAAATTATGATTAAATAAAACATATCCATTAATAAATATAATTATGAGATTTTTAAGATCATTTTTTACATTTTAACTTAATAATTTTTTAGGATAAAATTATCTTAACTAAATAATTTAAAACACATAATCAATCACTCTTACCTTAAGGTGGGTGAATTAAATGCATAATAGCTACAGAAGATAGATCAAAAGCTAAAATTAGGTCTCTCTCATCAAGGGGACCCTTAAGTAATAAAAAATGTATTCCAACATATAAGGGGTTGAAAACTAGTTATTGCCTCAACATGTGAACAAAGGTTGTATTATCAAGAATGGAAAAATATGTAGATAAATAAAGCTAATAAAAAATGTATTCTAACATATAAGGGCTTGAAAACTAGTTGTTGCCTCAACATGTAAACAAACACTGTGTTGTCAAGAATGGAAAAATATTTAGATAAATAAAGCTTACTCACATCACCCAAATAAATCACCCAGATATGAAGAGTGGATGGAATTAATGAGAATCATTTCCCTTGGAAATTAAATCATTTTTCGATAAGTTATCAATCCCTAGACATGAGTTGACATCATTATATCTAAGGATGTCTTCATTTTTTACTTTTTAAATACAAACATTAGTTAAAAAGTTAGATGGCTTGTTATTTCCCCTGTAGACATGACAAAATTATATCTCTTGGAATTATTTTGAAAGGGATAGAGAATCATTTAAAATACAACAAATATTTCAATTAGAGGAATATTTTTGAATAAATTTTATTCATAATGTTTATAAGAATTTGGAATTCTCCTTCCAATTATATACTATGAATAATGAGACACCATCTTGATACCTTATAAAGAGCACAAAATTTAATGATGTTACAAGTTTTTGAATGAATATTTTTTTACCAATGTATAAATCATTTATCCATTTTTTAAAATAATGGCTTGTCTTTATTACACTCGAATTACTGTTTGATGTTTTATTGAAATTAAATTTGAAGGAGCCTCTTTTCAAATCCTTCCATTTCAAAAAATTTATGTTAAGAGTAGAGATAACGATCAATTTTTTTTCCAATACATTCCATAAGATAAGGATGTATATTTATTATTCCTCTATTTTATTTTTTGAATAAAGATATTTTTGAAGAAATATCTCTTTAAAATTAAACTCTGATTAAAAAATCAAAAATTTCCAAATAAAATTTTTTTGTCTATTTTTTTGTATTTTTTTTTTTCAAATATTAGAAAAGATAATATTGGTGGACATATTCCAAATATATTTAACTTGTTTACCTTTCTCCTTGTCCCAAAACCTAAATGTATTATTTATACTCATAATAAAGATCCAGGTTATCTTCATTTAAAAAAAAAAAACATCCATACCCTCCACTATGAGTTATGGTGAATAATATGATGATTAAGATCTTCTTATATTGAATTAAAAATCCTCAAATAGAAGGGCATGAAAAAAAAAAATACTTAAAATTTTTCTTTAAGTGAGAATTTTATTCTTCAATATCAACCAAAGGAAAAAATTAGATGTATGGTTCTCTTCCTCCCTTAAAAATATTTCATATCCATATTTGAGTTATAAAATATCTATGGAATTACTATACCACTTAAAGGTATTATCCTCAAGTGGAGAGATTATATGGTAATATTAGAGAATATTGAAAAACGTCTCCATAACATTTCTTTGGAAAGTTGAATCGATCAGCCTTAGATCTTTCTACAAATGCTCCAATCCCCATTGAGACTAAAACTCTTGTTAATAGTTAACTAATTTTTTTCTCTGATAATCTTTGAAGAAATATTTTAACTCTTGAAGGTCTTGCTAAAAATAGAGAGGTCTACATAAGGTTTAAGATTCTCTCTAAAAGTTAGTATGTTTTTTAATATTTTACATCCCACCTTAAATTATTGGATATTAATGTCTTGTATTTTTTTATAAAATTCTAAATATAAGATCTTAAAATATAATAATCATTTATAAAAAATCCTCATGAGATCTTTTAAAGTGTTAAGGTAATTTTTTTTTTGATAACTCCACTCCAAAAACTCTCTCTTTCTTCAAAATTTATCCAACCTAATCTGGTCCCAAAAGATAGTTACAAAATGAATAGATATATGATCCCTAAATCTATTATATATTTCATTTAAAAAAAATTCTTGCCACTTCCTCAAAACTATTTTTATTTGATCACCTATACCATTCCATATTTTTTTTCATAATGCGAGTTAATAATTTATTAATTTACACTTTCTTGAGCTGAAGATATAGACACCATGTATATTAGAAAAGTTTGAAGAATTGCTTCAACAGATTAATTTATTCCAACCCATGAAAGCCATTTCCTAATCCATAAATTCAACATACTTTGGAAATAGTTAATCAAGGGTTCCCATATATCTTTCTTAGATATTCCATAAAAGAAGAGAATGCTTAGATAAATGTTCAGTATAAACCCTATTGTAATGTTTAAAATCTTCTTTATTTTGAGCTGAATTGTAATAAGAATGTTATTTGAGATTTTTTTAATTTTTAGTAATTAATAATTATTTTAATAATCTTAGATTCAATTGGTATCGGTATCGACTTGTTTCCTATAAATTTATCAATAAAAAATTTACCATGATTAAATTTACAACGCTCTATAATAATAATGCTAATAATAATATTTAGATCTCTAGCTTTTTGAAAGGTTATTCCCAATATTTCAACCAATATTATGAAAATATAAAGTGAATTCAACTAATATAATGAAAATATAAAGTGAATTAGACTTACCTTGGTACAAACATCTATATGATTTAAATAAACTAGTTGGAATCTCATTAAATAAAATATAAAACGTAAATGAAAAGTAGTTTTGAATTTAATTACCTCTTCTTTAGTAATATTTGATAATATTGAATTTCAAAGACCATAACAACCTGTGTAAAGAAGTGATTCATATATATATATATATATATGAGATTATAACAACCTTATTTTTAAAGCTTACCAAGGTAAGTATCTCATTCATTTAAAAAAACACCATCTAAAATCTAATTTCTAATTATGAATCCCTCTATTTTTAAAAATAAAGATATTGAAATAGTTTTAAAATCTATTTTTTACTACTTTGTGATGATTTTTTTAAATTGTATTACAAAGTGATATGGTGTGAAAATACTTGATGAACTTAAAACTAAAATGAAAGCTATAAAATTAAAATTATAATCACACTCATTTTTTCTTAACCTATGCGATTCATTCATCACCAAGCACATTTCTTAACCTATGCGATTTATTCATCAAAAAACACTAAAAATCATTGTTAGGTCTTCTTTATTTAATTGCATACTTTCTAGATAATTTTGAATTTTATTCTTTAATTTTTTTTTTAAAATCTTTTCATTTTATTCATCTATCAAAATAGAAATTAAATTAATAAACTCTTTTTACAAGAAGATTATTTTGAAGGGGATTTTGATTTAGAAGAGATTTAAAACAATTAAATACATCCTTTCTTATTATCTCAATCTGATTTAACTTCGATCTATAAATATGTTTAAGACATTTTATCTATTTACATTCTTTCTGGATATAATAAATTGATGAAAGAACTTAGTGTTTTTTCTCCTTGCTTTAATTAAGTTTTTCTAAAATTATCTGTAAAATATTTTTTTTTTTAAAGAATATCATTCATTTTTTAAAGAGTAAGTTATTATTTTGAAATATAATTCATGTCATAGACATGTTTTTGAATCTATTTTTCTATCTTTAATTTCTCCTTGAATATATTTCAAAAGACATTTTATTTCCAATTTTATAAGTGTGTGTTTACATTTTAAAATTTATAATTAATGAAATGCATTCTTGAAATACCCTAAAGATCAGGGTCCACAATTTGACACTTTAAAAATATTTGAGTCCACTTTCTAAAGTTTTTAGAGAAAATAAAAGGATAAAAAATGTATCTAGTCTTTTTGCTATATTAACAATAGTGTTTGTTTTTTTTGCCCAATTAAAATAACCCTCTTTTTAGGTTTAGAATCTCAAAGGTTGTTATTTTGAACAAAATGAAAAAATCCTTTTTAACTAAGTTTTTTTTTCCCACCTATTTTCATGTTATATTTTATAATTGATTTAAAATAATCTTTTAAAGTAACCTTTTCAGTGAAGTTATTTTGTATAAATTGATAAATTTTTTTGTTACATTTTTTTTAAGAAAAAAGTTATAAAGAATATAGACCTTTTTTTTGGATTAAAATTCTATTTTTTATATAGATTAGATGTATAAAATACTTTTTTAATTTAGTACTAAGAATTGAGAGGTATCCATTTTGCCAAATTCATTTGGGGTACGATCTCAACCTCATCTCTTTTTGTATCTCCTAGGATTTATATCTTAGTGGATGGCTAGGCAGTACCTTTTACATCATCATCCTCACCGTTGGATTACAAACCCACTTGATAAAATATAGACATTTTTTTCAAAGATAAAGGGAAGGGGTGGGGGGTTGAAACTAAGGACCCTAGACTCTAGAAGACAAACAAACAGATAGGGCCTAAAAAGCCCAACTATAATCTTAAGTCTGAAAATACAACAAAGTAAGCCAAAGGCCTACAACCAACCCAAAAACAAGCAGAAAACATCCAACTGAAGGATTTATCATACCCTCACAAAAGATTCCTGAAATGGTTCGCAGGAAGCCTTCCATACCCATAAAATACTCAAAACCAACGCATCATAGTAAAGTACTCAAAACCAATACAATAAAAACGACCTAAAAGTAGTGGCCAACCTTCTAGATAAAATAATAGAACTATTGTAATAAGTTATTTTGCCGAGAGTCTTTTTTTTTTTCAATTTTCTATTTGAACTCTGAGAAATATAATTAATGTATCTAGTTCCTTTTTACCTTTTTCTTTTTTCCCTTTCACTAACTTCCATCCATCTCCCTCCTCTAATTTTGGCAATATGAAAATGAATAGATCCAAAATAACAATTGATATTTAAGTCATTAGAAGATCTATTCAAACTTCTCCTAATAACGAAGTAATAACAGTAAAAAATTTGACACTTTTCTTTATGAAAATTTAAAAAACCACCACTACACTCTGATCAATAAACTATGAATAAATTTACAATTTATCTTAAGCCCTTGATGGAGACGACCATATAATTATTATTACCAATTATGATAATCCTATTTAGAGAGGATATATTAAAGACCACCCGAAGACGCAATCAAAATCTATAGTTGAATTATCAAATCTATTCCATTTCCTAGACATTGAATATTAAACTCAATTTTTGACATTGTTTCTTTAATTAGAATAATATTAGGATCCTCCATTTCAGAAAATATTCCATGAGAAGATATTTATTTCATTTTAATAGGAGGCTTCTTATGCTTGTTTAATCTTAATTCTTTTTCATCAAAATTCCTTTACATGATTAACCTCGTCCTTCCGTTTTTCTTTCTTTTTTAGATTTCCATTTTACGTTTGTTTTCACTATGTTTTGGATTTTCTTGAGAGTATCGTTTTATCTACAGAATTCTTGTTTGAGTTTTATTTATCTTTGAATAATAGACCATATTGATTATTATGCCCTTTGAGTTAGAAGTCTCCTCCTCCACCTCAAAAAGAATTTAATTGTTAGTTTTATTCTCTTGAATTTATAAAATAACTTTAAAGGGTCGAGTTTCCTTCACCAATTTTAATAGTTTTGAAAACTAAGTACTTGAATTTTTTAGCTCTTTTATGAAAGGAGTTCTAGAAAAAATCTTTGTCTTTTGAATTTCTATCTTGAAAAAATCATTATCAACATCCTTCTCTATATCCTTTATCTAAAATAATTTTTCTTTCATTCATTAAAACTTCATTAGTGAAATGTTCTTGATTCTTAATTATATCTTTCTTTATTTTATGATCTTCACCAAATCTAGAACAAGGGATTTTTCTTGTTGTTTAAATTTAACGTCATATTTATTTATTGAAATGTTTGAGTATAATTTTATTATACAAATAATAAAAGTACAGAAGATTGCATAATAACATAGTTTATTAGAATTCATGACTCAGACTCCATACTCGAGGATAAAACATTGACTCAAAACATGACACCAAAAAAATAGGATACACAACATTAAGTTAGATAGGACATGAAACTCAACACGACATTAATTTAGAAAATCAAATAAAAATTAATCATAGGCCACAACGTTCGATAGAAGAGGTAGAAGATCATCCTTAGGTGGCATAGTAGTCCAAATAAAAGGCTTTACCAAAGAAGGATTTGACACAACCCAGCAATCCAAAGGGTTTAAAGTCCCATTTATCACCCATCCATTAGTAGGTTGAGTATGAGTAATTGTGACAATAGGAGAACCCCTCCAGGAGGGAGTTATATGAAATTTTCCATGCAGTGGAAGTGACCTCCATTCCCTTGTTGGAAATGAGGGGATAAGTGATTGAAACAACAAGAATAAATTTCTTGCCTCTTGGGAGGTGGTGGTGGTGTACCTTAGGACATGCAATCATGAGGGATGTGGATCACTATGTAGGGATCACTCCCTTAGTGGTCTATAAGCTCCTATAGATGGTAGACCTCCATGACAACCTTTTTAGTTTGGACTTAAATATGTAAGTAGGTCAAAGATATTACAATAACATTATTATTTTTAGAAAAGAGACAAGAACATTCATTATTGTTAAATAAATCATTATTTATGGCCTTCCATAATTGGAAAAGAATTATAAATCTAAAAAAATTCATAAAAAAGTAATAGTAGTAGGCCAATTCGCTGAATCCCAAAGAAGGGATAGACGCCAAGAGAAAGGCTTAGGGTGATAAGGCTGAAAGGTTATGAATCTATTTCTAGGTAGAATGGGCTATAGGGAAAGACCAAAAGATATGTTTGAAGGACTCTAGTCACTTGTATGTGGGGAATTTGGGTTGAGGAATTCCAATATGGGAGAGACTCTCATCGAGTAAAAGACCCTGGTAGACCAAGCACCAAAAGAAGTTGTCCAACTTAAGTTCTAGATGAACCATCTATATTTGGTTGAGCCTAGAAAGCCACATGCTAGGGGATGAATTAAGAACCCATCACCTATTAATCTTTTCAAGAGTATAAGAGAAGGGAATCATAAATTTGTAGAGGAGTCTCATGGAGAAATATTTAACATGGGTATCACAATTCCATCTCTAATCCTTCCAACATGGGTATGGCAGTTGTAATCCCAATTTTTTAAACATAACAATTTGGCATTAGCTATTGAATGTGAAGAAAAGAAGGTAAGTCTAAATTATTCAAATGAAAATTTATTTTAAAATATGGCTAATTATTCCAATCTGTGGTAGAGACCAAATATTAAATGGTATCAATTCTTTTCCTGAAGATCCTTAACACTTTTGTCTAGGCAATTCTGCCAACGAAATATTAGTATTGGTTATAATGAGAGACCACCATATATTATGATCATTAAAAGATATACCTATAAAAAATAATCACCAATTTATTTCAGATGGGGCTTAGCATCTTTGAAAGTATTCCATATGATTTTTGCCATAAATGATCCTTTAATTTTTGACTAGAATTGACATAATTAAAAAGGCGTGGAAGTTTTTTCCAACTAAATTCGTTATAAAGAGATTTAAATTTCAAGATATTTCAATTTCACTAATTTTAGAAAATTTAGTAACTCATATATTTTATAATCAATGATTTAAGTCCAATCCTTTAAAAAAAAAAATTGTCTATTAAAAAATTTATAAAATGAAAAAGGATTATTTCATAATCAATGATATAAGTCCAAATTTAATCTTATAAAATTAATTTAATTTAAAAAATGAGTGGTTTTTAAAAATTCAATAGAACAAAAATCCTAACAAAAGATCCTTTGGATTTATTTAAAATTTATATGGCCATATTCAAAAGGCTTCCAAGATGTTCACCTATTTGTAAGAGGGTATACTCATTCTATAATTTTCCATTGGTAGGTTGTAGAGTTTCAACAAAATAGGAATAATAAAAGAATCTTCCTTAGATATATCTTTCGTAGAGGAGAAAATGACAATGAAGAATCTATTTTGGAGGAAAGTTAAGATGCAATGGTTGACCATAATCTAATTTTATATTACTTATTTTTAAAGATGATCTTTTTAATACCTAAAAATATATTGAATTTATTGATTGAAGATATTTATTTAAGATTTAGAATGTGATATTTAATTTTAAATTATTAAAATAAATATTTATTTTAAAATAATTTTTTTAAAGATAATTTTAAAACATAAGGTTGAAATGATTCCAAAAAGTTGAGGCGACTTGTTAGTGTTTAATTATTCATCGCTTATAAATGATTTGATCTTTTCATTTTTAATATTTTTACCAACTCTTCTTAAAACTAAGTAAGAATAATCATCATTCTCATCTACCTATTATGATACTTTCTCATGTTTTCTATGAGTTGCATAAAAAATCCTCCTTATTTCAAGTACCTTTATTTAATGAAAAAATATATTATATTACTATTATAATATTTTTTAATGCTTTTGAATTATTTTAATATAGTTTATTTAAACATATTTTTTTTTTCAAAATATTTCTAACATATACCACTTTTCAAAATATTTATAAACATATACCACTTTTTATTAAAATTTAAAGTAAACATTTACAATGTGTAGGCACACATTCATAATTTAAAAAAATAAAATAAAACATACATTTATTTAAAAAAAAAAGGTATTATATACATAGTTGAACAATGAATTTTAGAGTTGTAATTTTATTTTTTATTTATTTTATAAATTGTAATTTTTTTTTCAAAGATATAATAAATGCTTAGTTTAATAGATTATTAAATTATATGATGAAGTTATAGTTTTAATTGGAATGGTTGGGCACTTATTTTGCATAATTATTTTTGATATATAAATAATAGGGAAGATGTTTTAAAAATTATCTATTCAAATATATATTTTTTATTAATTATATAAAATTAATGAATGTTTTTTATGATGGTAAACCACTAATTTTATAAAATATGTAGAGATTTAAAATCTAAAAAGTTAAAATTTCAATATTTTTGAATTATTTTGATAGATGCAGTTTCTTCTTTTTGTAATATTTAAAATAATTTTTTGATATATGTATGTTTTTCAAAATAGTATCCTTACAATAATTTTTCAAAAAAGGCCACTTTTCCTTAAAATGTTTATTTTTTTCTCTTATAATGCCTTTGCAAGTAAAGATTTTTTTTAAATGAAATAATGAATTTTGGGTGAAAATTCAAATTAAAGGAAAGAAAGTGTTTCACTCAAAAAAAAAAAAAGCAAAAACATCTAGATGCTTAGATGAGTATCAACATTCTTTAACCATTGAAATGAGAAACCAAGCAATCAAATGTTAACAAAATCACCATAAAGATCACATAAATATATTGAAAACAATACAATGAAAAAAATGGGGACAAATATTTTCTTTAAAACATCTCTTCTTATTTTTATATCAACAAATTTTATTGGACATATGTTATTATAATATTTGCAACATATTCTAAAATAAAATAAATCAAATGTTACATTTGAATTGAATATTGTAATTTCCATTATGATATAAATATTCTTAATCATATAATTATATAACTGTTATTTTATTTATTTTGATTGTAATTTTTGATGCTACAAAAGTGTAATTGGTAAACATACGCTATATGACTATTATTTTAAATTGTATTATTTATTTCAACTCTAAATTTGAATGAAATTTAAGTATAACATATAAACATTAAAATTTTAATAAATAAAAGTGAAATTTTAAGTAATATATAAAAATATATTTCAAATTGTATTAACTAACATATTAATATTATATTTAAAATAATCACAATCATATAAATCTTTATATTATTATGGTTATAAAATTCTAAAAAAAAAAAAATTATAATTTTTATTAACTGATGTATCTTTATTATAATTGAAATAATTTCATATTCATATAAATCCCCATATTATTATTTACTTCTTCAAATAAACTATTTAGATGCCTTGTTAATAAGAAAAAAATGTTAAAAAAAAAAAAAATTGTTCAAATGAGCAACGAGTAAATTCAACTACAGGGCATTCTAGTCCTCATATTATCTATATAACAATGTAGACAATATTTTCAACAAACTACTCACATAACCTAAAGTTAAGGTGAGTCATTTTTTTTTTGGGAGCAAAAAACATTATTTATAACAAAGAGAAACATATGTTATAAACTTGCACAAAATTTGGAATGATGACCATTATTTATATTCTACATGTAAAGGTCTCTCCTCAATATTTGCATGATAAATAATTGGGATTTCACATCATGGATGGAAATTTTTGAATCATACAAGATTAATAAGTGATGATCATGTCATACATAGAAAAAAGATACATATTTTTAAACATTTTGTACAAATATTTTTGGAAAAACAATTGATCGTGAAATATATTATTAAAAGTTATATATTATTATATTTTTTTAAAGTATTATTGATAAAGTATAAAAATTGATACTTTTATATGTTTATTATACCTCAAAAATTATATTTTTTACATATTTATTATATAAAAAAGTATTTTTATACATATTAATGATAAAGTCTCAAATATTATGTTTTTAAATGTTTATTATAAATAAAAAGTTGTGTAGATAAATTTATTATGTAAATTCGAATATGTTCTTATATGTTATAGTCTTTTTTTTTTTTTTTGATTTGATTCCATTTAAAATGATAATATGTTATTAAATAATATTTCTCATTTTCTTTTATTTAATACATTTAATAATATTTTTTAATTATTTAATTTTATTTATAATCTCAATTTATATACATTTACTTATGTTTATTATCAAAATTTGTTATTAAAAAATTATTTCATTTAATTTATAATTATTTAATTTTAATTATTATAAAAATATGTAATGGAAAAAATCATTTATTATAATTACATATAATACCAACAAATCAATCTATTCCATTCACATTTTAATTATTAAAATCTATTTATTATTAAAAATGTAATTTAAAAAATATTTCATTCAATTTATAATTATAAATTAAATTGAATTTATACCATTACATTTTTTATTAATAAATGAGGGTGTTCCTCACCATTATCGTTAATATCATAAATTTATATTAAAAAATCTTTTCAATAAAATAAATCCAAATTTAATTAAGAAAAAGAGATATCTAAAAAACAACCTTCTATTAAAGTAAACAATTGATTTGTTTTTAAATCACAACAATAAAATATACAAAATTTTTAAAAGACATTTTAAAAAAACTTATAAAAAATTATGTTGATTTGATGAAAAAAAAAAGAAAAACAAATTATTTATACTTGAAAATGACTTTCGTAACATAGGAAACTTTCAAGAAGGGGACATTCTCTTGAAATTATTCAACCTTTTAACATTGAAATGAAAAAAATATGAAAATTAACCCTATTTCTTAGCTCCTTGGTAAAGACTTGGACATAGGATATTCATCAACCAAAAAAAATTTCTAATAAAATTGCTAGTTCTAAAAAGAATATTTTATACTTCTAGTTTGAAGTCTTATGATTTATAAAATAATTAATAATAATCAAGGGTAAATGATTGGAGTGCATTTGTCAAGGAACTACATCTATCTTCAAGGGTATATCAATAAATGGTCATTCCAATCTTAATTCATTTTAGTAGCACAATGGTCTTAGATTTATTGTTTATGGCTATGGGTAGAAAAAATATCCCCACCCAAAAATAGTTCTTAAGGGGAAATGTATCAAGAAAATTTCACCAACATTAAGAAGATTAATGCTATGATTCTCTTTCATTTTATAGATTTTAATTTAATTTAAAAAAATTAAATTAGAGTCTGCGTACATGTAAATATTTCGAGGAGAAATAATGTAGTAATGTCAATATATGTGGATTTGATTCACTATAATTTACACTCAATATTGAGGGTATAAGATTTCAAAGGTTATGCATAAAGGATACGGGACTTAATTAATTCTCAAAATTATATCAATGATATAAAGAAAGAGCTATAAGATAGGTATTAAAAATATAATAAAAATACATGTTAAGGTATCGTAGATCAAATAAATAAATAAAGTTATAAATTCCAAGCAGTTGGTTGTAGCTAAAGTGTAGGAAAATGGGGTCTAGATGAGGACCTAAATGATAGATGTATCTATAGGGATAAGTATCCTATAATATTATAATACTAAGCATAACCGTAAAATAGGTGAGGAAAGATACAAAAATATACATACCAATCTAAAAAAAAAGTAGAACATGTCTATTTAATAAATAAATAAAATAAAAGAAGTTAGGGATAAATATGCTTACCTTAGGTTGATTTTTTTAGCCTGCCAATCTCCCCCTTGGTTTTAGATCTACTTTGTAAGATAATTTCATAAGCAAAGACATAAAATTGAAAGGATGAACACCTAATTTTCTTTAACTAAGAACTCCAAAAACTAAGGAAACCTCTTTAGTTCAAATTCCTCCTATTGAGTTGTGATGACCTTGAACAAGACTTATCTCCATAAGATTGATATTTTATCCATTAATTTATCCCACTACTTAAGGGTACAAATGTGAGATTAGGTAAAGTATATGAGTGTTCTGCATGTTGGAAATAATATTCATGACCCATATACAAATCTAAATAATAAATAAACTGTTAATCCAAGTTGATTATAGCGATTTGGATCAAAATATTATAACTATATTAGTTGACACCATATTATGTCACCAGTGATGATACATTAAAAAAGGTTAGAATTATATCTATAGTCCTAATACAATACAAGAATCAAAATTAAAGAAACAACCATATCATAAATGACAATACAATAAAAAATAAAGGGAGGCTCCAAAACTGAACATAATGAGATGGAGTATAAACATATAATAAAGTCTCAAAGGAGGCTAAGATGATAGTGATGTAGTTATGAATGTATAGTGTGTGAACATCTTTCATAATGTACCATAAGATGACCCCACCCCTTTCTTGGTGCACACTTTAAGATGTACACTGACAAAGAATGATGTACAGACAATTCCTATAGAAGATACCATGAGTAAAAGTTACAGATGAAAAATACCAATGTATACATATGCCTAAGTAAAGATCATCATAGGTCATACTAATGTAATTTGGGATGGTGATTTGGGAAATATATATAACACAAAATAATAAAGAAGATTTTTAAATAAATTTCATTAAATGAAAAACTAAAATAACATATGTGTACCTTGACTTACCTTTCCACATAAAAGATGAATGTGAATGTCATAGTTTTGGTCATGGAAAAAATTGTATATGACCACTATAATGACACAAGGCTAAACATGGAATAAAATCAATGCACCCATATGCAGGATATTCAATAAATGGAATGAAATTAAAATTTCTCAAAAAATGTTTGTAAAACTTGAAAAAATTAGCACGATGATAATGATATGAATACATTAGAACTAAAATTTATAAGGAAGAAGATAACAACAAAGGAAAATTGGCAATAAAAAATGTTAAAGTTAATATTATAATTGAATAATTGAAGGAAAATATATCTAAGTGATATGAAGTAAAGCATGAAATGTATAAATGGATTAGATGGTCCATAAAAAGGTGAAACATGAAAGCATGAGAGGGATAAATGGGAACAAATGGACCAAAAAAATAAAATAGAAACTCAAGGTCCTAAACATAACTAAGATAAATACTTTAAAGATAAGATAATATGAAGAGAGCACCTTGTAATAATTCAAAAATGTATATTTTATTAAAAAATATAAAGTTCAAATATGAACCTCTAAATGCTAATGTTATGATAATGCTAAGATTCCTGAAAGAAGTGAAGAATAGGAAATATAAAAGATGGGAACAATTTAGAAAAATAAATACTTGTTAAGATAAAGTAATAGAAGGAGGGAAAAGAGGGCATCACTAAGCTAAAAACATAGTATTTCATAGAAAAAACACTTTAATTAGTTTAGAAAGACTATGATTTTTTTCAATATCATTCATGTTAGATTCCCCAACTGCAGAAGAATAAAGCTCAAGTTGATTAGTGGAGTATAACTATCATTACATAAAGGATAATATGAATGAAAAATTAAAGGATGCTACTTTCCCACAATGTTCTCCCCCTTCCTCAATACCCCTTATTGAGTTGTCTCTCTACTGTTATGATTGATTACTTACGTGAGAAAGCAGGTGTGTGTGTTTTTATATATATATATATATATATATATATATATATATATATATATATATATATATATATATATATATATATATATATATATAGACAAACACACACACTAAAATATCCTACCTCATTCTTCTATTATGCCACAATGGACCTTGGCAAAATCATGAGTCTAATTATTATAGTTTGAGTTTTGACTAGGATAGAGGACGTGCCAATTATATTGTCACATATTTTTATCTGATTTGAGTTTTGATAGTTTATTTATTTTCATTTTAATTATTTTTATTCATACAAATTTGGATGGCTGAAAAAGGGTGTTAAAGATGACTAACATGAGAGCTTACACCTAAATGTTAAATACATGAACCTAGAGAACAAGACACTTAGATACTCCTATACTTGTACCTTTGAAATGAATGCAGTATTGAAATTGAACTTGGTGTGCCTAAAAAATGTGGGAAGTAGAAGGAAATATATATGTAAGCATTATATATATATATATATATATATATATATATATATATATATGTATGTATGTATGTATGTATGTATGTATGTATGTATATATGTATGTATATATATGTATATATGTATATATATGTATATATGTATATATATGTATATATATGTATATATATATATATATTTATATATATGTGTGTGTGTGTGTGTGTGTGTGTGTGTGTGTGTGTGTTTCTACTCATTTTTGCTTTTTACATTCAGAAGAAGGAAGAAACTAAAGATAAATGGTCAGGGGTTAAGTTGCGCACTATATCCAGATGTTGTAGGAGCTCCTCTTTGGCTGTGGAGGAAGACACCTGTAAGAAAAGAATAAGACTCAAAGACAGAAAATGTAAGAGAGATATATGGTGGACTGCCAAGCGATATGCTCAGTCTCAGAAGCGTAAAGACTTCCTGGAGGGATGACAGTCCACTCTTTTATAAAAGAGTGTCGGATAAAGAGAAATGTGAAAGACTAAGAAAGAAAAATAAAGATAATGCATACCTATATTCTATTGTTGGTCTTAAACATTCGCCGACGTCGGTAGTACTACCGGCGTTGGTTGGTCAAGGTTGCCGACGTCAGTTAGTCTGCCAATGTCGATAGGGGAAATGGTCCTTGGATGGGTCTCAAGTTTTTGTCTATGGTCGATAGAAGAGTCTGGAAGGAGTCTGGGAGTTTAATGGTTTATGCAGGGTTACAGGATAGTGAATATGATCTGGGAAAAGGCCAAAGTAGGGGATAGGTATGAGAAGAGGGTAAGAATGAGAGGAAGGCCTCTCAGCCTCTCGGGAAGGAAGTCTGGTCTGGGTGATAATATTTAGAAATAGTAAATAGAATCTAATTACTAATGTATTCTAAATAATTGAAATGAAATAGAAGAAGAATACTTAGCTCTACTTGGTGGAGAACCAGAGGTGTGAACGCTTGTTCTTGTTGTTTCTGTAGCCAGGGAAGCGTTAATCAAAGTCTGATGCTTGGTCTCAAAGAGTGCCTATTGATGTCAAAAAGTCCAAGAGGAAGAGAGAGAGAGGTAGATCAGAGTCCCAAAGAGCATCCAAGAGTCCAAGCACTATCGAAGAGAGCATCTGAGAGTTAATGAGAGCGTCTGGGGAGAATCTGGGGCTGTAACTCAACGTTAGACGTTGGTTTATGTAATCGATGTCAGCTATCCCACTGACATCGGCCAATAGATGACTGACGTCGATGACTGAAGAATGAGTAAAAGGGTTAAGAAGCCTGTTCTCCATCTGCCAAGTGCATTTGCCATTAGAGAACGGTCAAAAGGTGGGTTTATTACGCACAAGAGTTAGTTAGGAGGTTAGGAAGGAGTGAGAATAGGTCTTGGATGACTCATAGGGTGGGAAATGGTCTAAGGGTGAGGTGTCCAAGGTGAGGTGTCTAGGGTGATGACTCATAGGGTGAGAAATTGTCTAAGGGCAAGGTGTCCAAGGTGAGGTGTCGAGGGGATGTCATTAATTTAAAATAAGTAATTTATTTTAAATTAATAATGTGTGTAAGTGACCAAGGGGAGTCGACATAATTTTGGTGTCTAGTTGACACAATTTTGGTGTCTACATTTGCCCCTTTTTGTCTTGTTGGTTGTTCTTGACAAACTGTAAGACAAAAATAGGAGTAGGTGGCCCCAGGTATGGGATAAGGTGTAAGTTGCCCCAAGTATGATGATGATGTATCCCCCCTCAAAGCGGGAGTCAAGGGAAGGTAACCTAATATCGAGTGCTGATTTGATAGGTAGTGGATGAGTATGGTGAAGTTGGAGTGTGAACGTTGTAATAGTTGAGATTGCACGTATACCACTTCACGTGATATTCAGGTCAAATTATCACAGGCAAGGTTGAGGAGTGTTAAAAGTGAAGTAACTGGTCCACAGCATTTAGTCATAGCTGATTGGGTTAAATGATCAAAGCTGTAGCTCCAATGGTCATCGTGTTCCAAGTATCCTGAGCTTGGGAAGTGCTCCTGGAAAACATGAAAATGTCACAAGTAGTGGGGATCAACTTGGGTGCGATCCAATACTTATGAGGGTCGTAATGTGATGTGCAGATAATTTTTCTAATCATTCGTGAGGTAGCATACATGCAATCAAAACAACTAAGATAGAATTATCTCAAAAATGGTCGTGGTCTGAGGAGATAGTCACGATCTCCAAGGTCAATGGTCGAGTCGAGTTGAGATATAAGTGATCTCAAGTGGTTGTTTGATGTGGTCAGGGAGATGGCTGTGATCTCCAATGTGCCCCATGAGAAGTCAAAGGTGACTTCTACAATGTTAGGGCTGGTTGTTTGGTTATGATTTTGGATTAGATTAAGTCATGGTTAAAGGTTATATGGTTGATCCATCAGATAGATGAACGAATGAATGGCCAACGTCATTAGGGAGATGAATGGGCGAATGGCTGAGCTAATCTCAAAAGACTAAGTGCTGCCTACATAGCCCCTATTTTAAGGGCCTCAAGCCAATGTAGTTCTCGCCAAAAGGGAAGAAGAGGGTAGGTTATGGATTGGTTTTGACTAGGTTAGGTCATGGTTAAAGGTTATATGGTTGGTCCATCAAATAGATGAATGAATGAATGGCTGATGTCATTAGGGAGACGAACAGGTGAATGGCTAAGCTAACCTCAAAAGACAGAGTGCTGCCTACATAGCCCCTATTTTAAGGGCCTCAAGCCAATGTAGTTCTCGCCAAAAGGGAAGAAGAGTCAAAGAGGTTGTTGGTTGGTTTGGTTATGTTTGAAATGATGAATGTATGATGATGTTACAGCCTTTTCCATATTGTGTGATAGTGTATTCTGTAACATTGGTGATATGGTTTTTCATCCCTAACAGTTTTCCATATTAGTGATGGTGTATGCTAAAAATGAAATGAATAATGATGTTATAGCCTTTTCCATATTGTGTGATGGTGTATTCTATAACATTGGTTATGTAGTTTTTCATTCCTAACAATTTTCCATATTGGTGATGGTGTATGCTAAAAATGAAATGAGTATATTTATGCTTCAGCAAGTGTCCATATTGGTGATGTTGTATGCTTGACATAAATTGTTTAGGTTGATAGTTTCTATGTGTATTGTTGTCCATAGAAACTAGTGTGAATGGGCTGTGTCATGTTAGTGGTCTGAAAATGTTTGGTTTGGTTTGGTTGGTTTTGGTTAGAATGTTGGTTTTGGGTTGGTTGTATGTGACGAAGGTGTATAAGAAGTGAAAGACATGTTGCTCTTTCATTGACAAGGACCATAATGATAGCATAGATAGGGTTTTTGCAAACAAAAACCCCATTCAGGCATTACATCGTTGAGCATTGGTTTTTGTTAAAGAAGTACCCGAATCACTTGACATTAAGTGAACTCAAATCCATTGGGTATGTTGGGGTAATAGGTTTGATTTTGTCAGAGGTGAGGGTACGTAACCCAAATGAGCAAGGATAACTTTTCCCATTTTATAGGTGACCCTGAGAATGACTATAGGCAAGTCCATGACTTTATAGTTTGTCAGTCTCTTTTATTTATTTTTGGTAGATAGATCAATGCGGGAAGTCCACTTGGGGATGTTGTGTTGTTTTATGGTTAGGTTGTGTTGTGTATGTAGCAAAATTTAGGCATAGCCATCCTTCAAGGGAGTGGTCTATATTCTGCTTTGTATGTGTTTATGTCGTTGAATAGCTATCCTTCAAGGGAGCAGTCTATTTATTACAGTAATGATGCAGCTGTCCTTCAAGGGAGAAGTCTACATTTATAGTTTATGACCTTTGGTTAGGCATCCCCAATCTTATATTTTTTGGTTTTTGACTGAACTTTTGGTCATGGACTATACTATAGAGGTTTAGGGGTTCCATTTTACTAGGACAAAGCATTCATGCTTGACAAAAGGGTTAACTATTGTTTGTAGGGAAAAGGGTTGAAAGAAATAGGAATGAGGATGATGGGGGTTACTCAAGGGATGATCTCAAGTTAAACGTTAAGTGAATGATTACTTGATTAATAATAAAATGGTCGAAGATGTAAGGCATTAAGGGGCTCAAGTTTTGGCTGGTCTTTGATAGAAGATAGATGATAAGTACCTGATCCATGCTTGTGTTATGATGTAAGGTCCGAGTCAATTAGGAGCAAACTTGCCCTGTTTGCTTCTTTCCATATTGGTCACATGTTGGTTTTCTGTAAGAACGAGATCTCTAATTTTGAAATTTTGATCTTTCAAATTTTGGTTATGGGTGTGTATTGGTCGATGTTGGACGTGGAATCGGTTGGTTTGGTATTTGGTACAACACCGAACATAGTCATTGCAGTCTTGGTTAAGGGTGGGCCAATAATAGCCCAAGTGGAAGATGCGCTTGGCAAGTGAGTTACCACTGAAATGTCTCCCACAAATCCCATCATGGACTTGTTTGATGACATGAGATGTTTCAGTGGTAGTTAAGCATTGGATAAGGAGGCCGTCGAGATCTCATTTGTAGAGAAGTCCCCCTAGCATGGTGTATTGAGCTATACTTTTGATAAAAGTCTGTCATCCATTGCTAGAGAGGTTAGGAGGCATGATAGAATATGTTAGGTAGTCAACAAGTCACTTATACCAAACATCATGTAGACTAGAGAGGTTAGGAGGAATTTCCCCCAGAGATGTTGGTTGACATGTGCCCAAGATAGAAATCTTGGGTTTTGGTGGTTGAGAGGGCTTGGCAAATGGATATGTCCAAGGTGTAGAAGCCCAGTATTTTCCTTTATTCATTAAGGTTTGGGACCTATTGTCAACATCAATAGTGTTGATTTCAAATAAAGGAGGAGAAGGTGGTTGAGGGACTATAGTCTTGTGTTGGAATTTCGATTTAGGTGAAGATGTTTGTGAGGCATGAGATGGTGTCGGTGGTTTGTTGAAAGGCTGATGAGGAGAATCCTCCATGTGATGGGTGACCTTTTTTAGGTGTTGGTGAATAACAACCTTAAGGGCACAACAACGCTTAGTATCATGTCTAGGTGTGTGATGATACTAGCAGATGTTAGTGTCGTCAAACCAAGATGGTTTTGGTCTGAGAGGTTGATATGGTTTAATGGGTGGGAGAGCAATGCTAGGGGACTGCAATAATCGGCATAACATCAAAGCATAAGACCCCCTTAATGGGTCTGTGCTCCTTGTTGTAGTAGATGTTGACAACTTCTATTTAGGAGTTGTTGAGGGAGTTTGTCATGTCCTCTTTTTAGTCAGTGGTATGGTCACACGTGTAGATGGCACTTGCTTGGTGAGAGGTACTAAATCTTTTAGAGGAAGTATATGTTTGATAGGTGAAGAGAATAATGGAGGCAATTTGCGTCTGTGAGGTGTTTAAATAGGGAACACTCCTTTTAAAGTGGAATGATGTGGACCCAAAATAGATGGTAAGGGTGAAGGTGGAGGAGTTTTCCGATGTAGTTTAGTAGCCTTCTTTAGTTTAGTGCAAGGACTACTATTGTGAGGGGCAAGGTTCAAATCTACCTTCACCAGATCTTCTTTGACCAAAGTGAGTGAGGTGGTAAGTTCCTCTCTCGGTGGAGAAGGGATTAGCAAATGTGGCTCTTCGAGAGGATAGAGCGCAGGGATGATCATGGTTTTGATGTGTGGTCTAGGAGTGGGGGAAGTATGATCCCCCATTGATGATAAGGAGGATGAGGGTGAAGGCATCGGTGTTGGTGTCATCAAAGAATCCTCCAATATGGGAGAGGTTGGAGTTAACTCTCCTACATGTGAAAGAGGCGTTGATGGAAGACTATCCTCCATTGGTGGAGGAAAAATAGGAGAAGAAGGCTCTTCTACCTGTGGTGGACAAATAGGAGAAGAAGGCTCTTCTACCTATGGTGGATAAATAGGAGAAGAAGGCTCTTCTACATGTGGTGGAGAAATAAGTTGATTAACCTCTTTAGACTATGGGAGAGGTTGGTTAGAAACCATGTCGATCGTGTGTATATTACGCTCGTGAAGGTCATCGGCTATGGTCTGAATGTTATTCTGACTAGAAGGATGGTTAGGAAATGATTGTCTAAAGACATCCATGTTTTGGTTAGCCAACACATTTGGGTTATCCAAAACAAGATCCCCCTTGTCTAGCATGTCTTGGACAATGTTTTTGAAGGTTTTACAATTGTCCGTGTCATGACCGTTGACACGGTGATAGTTACAAAACTCATGTTCCCTATACCATGCAGGAATGGCTTTTGAGGGGTCAAATTGGGGTGTTCAAATTTGAGGGAGATTGAGGACCCCCTATTTGACTTGTTTATCCAACATGGAAGCGTATGATTCTCCTATTGGAGTGTATTGATGCTGTACATATCGTTGTTGGAATTGTCTTGTGATGTATTCTGATGTAGAACGTTGAGATCAGTTGGTTGTGGTAGAGGATGATGATCTAACAACCACAGCATTTGTTGACCCCTTGGTCTTAGAGTTGGAAGAAGGTTTGGAAGAAGAGGGGTCATTAGATTTTGCGTTGGTATCTTTACTATGCAGTTTGACCTTGTCTTCTTCAACTGCACAGAGTTCAAGCTTTCGGGCCATGGTGAAAGCTTCATCAAATGTGTAGACTGTTTGAACCCACAAAGTGGATGAGATGTGCTTGGCACATGCTCTTGAAAAGATATAAATGAGCTCAGGTTGAGGTAATAAAAAGGAGAGTTGGTTGATCAAACCTCTCTAACGGGTGACAAAGTCAGCTATTGACTCATCGTCAAATTGTCTAATAGAATATAGGTCTGTGATGGAGACCTTTTTAGTGATGTTGATTGAAAAGTGGTCAAGAAATAATTGGGCAAGTTGAGTGAAGGTAAAGAGAGAATGACTGGTAATAGAACTATACCAATCAAGGACGGCACCAGAAAGTGACATGGGACATGTGCAAAGTAATAATGCATCATCGTGTGCTATAAGGTAACAAGCATGTCTAAAGGCTCCTAGATGTTGTTGTGGGTCCTCTTTACTCTGAAAATGAGTAAATTTAGGGAGTTACCACTGGCTAAGATATGGTCAAATAGGCACCGAAGGGTGGATGGGTTCGTTGCATATTTGTGCATATTGGAACTAGAAATGGATGTCTCAAGGTTGGACATCTTATCCATCAACATCTTAATTAGATCAGCTGACAGATTGGCAGGTGGGGCACCCCCTAGGTTATAAGGTACTTGGAAGGCATTAGGAGGGGTGTATGATGTACTTGGTTGTGTTTGTGTAGGTGCAACATATTGGTAGTTCATCATAGGGACTGATGTTGAGGCTAGAGGGGCTTGTGACGTGAAGTTAGAGGGCACAAGTTGACTAGATGTCACCAAGGGTGGTTGAATAGTGGTGACACTAGTAAAAGGGTAGATAGTCACTCTTGTGTTTATGGGCACAAGAGTGTGTGGGGTAGAGATAATCAAGTTTTGAAAAGGCGTCGAACTTGGTTAAATTGTTTGTGGTTGAGGGGGTACGAAAACCCCGATGGATGTAGGTCCAAAAATAGATGGGGAGGCCAAATCTTGAGCATTGGCCATGGTCAGGTTAATAGTCGAGGCAATGTCCTGAGTGACCATGGGTTGAGTAATAGAGGCTATTGATATATTTGCCATTTTAACTAATGAAGTTGGCATCCCAAGAACAAGATTACCTGAATGATCTCGCGTTTGGCTTCTCGCGAGATAGTGTTGGAGACCCTTGATGTTAAGGTCAAGGATTCTCTCGAAGTCTTGATCCCTTGTGGGAACAATAAGTGGGTGATTTGAGGTAGGAGTACGCTCAATATCTGAAGGATACTCCATTAGAGGACTTGTTATGGAGGGCGAAGGTGGAAGTGGTTGTTGCCTTGCATGGTCAACAAGAGTTTTGGCTTGACTACATGTCAAAACCATTCAAGGCAAAATGTGTTCAGGTCCTAAAAACTATATATTTTAGTCTCAAAATTCTAGAATGTGTGTTTGACAACTTAAAAGTCAGGTTTTGAGCTTGCTATTTTGAAAGAAATATTTTTGACAGTGACCGGCATCGGTTAAGTAACTGATGTCGGTTATGAATAGTTGCCGAGATCAGTGGTTTAACTGATGTCAGTGTCTGTGTATTTCCAGAAACTCAAAAAATAAAAAAATTTTGGAAGAAAAAGAAAGTTCTGAGTTGTTTTTGGAGCTCAGAATAATGCATCCTTACCAGCTCAAAAAACCAGATAAAAATAGAAAAATAGATGATGGCAAGCAACCTCTAAATGTTAAATTCCTAAGAATAAATTTTAGAGTCATGGTGGCTTATGCCTTAGAAGAATATGTTTGGGAATTGGGCTTTTAGAATGGGTCCTAAAGAGGCAGTCTATGGTTGGTTTCGGGTTATGTTTTGGTGCTCAAAAATTTGTATTAGATTTTTTACGTGGCCTAGTGCTAGGGACTTGCTCCCTTCACTTCACGAGCCCAGAGCCGAGCTGGGCTGCTTAGCCAATATATACTTCGCCTATAGTTTATACTCTGCCAGAAAACATAGTGGGTCCTCCTCTTGGTGGTGAAATCCAAGTAGGATCGCCAAGAAGGGTAAGGTATCCGCTAGGTGATGAAATCCTAGATGGGCCTTGTCTCAAGTATGTTTAGATGTTTGATTGTGAATGTGGTCTGGTTGTGTAACATATGTGCACTACGCTTTATTCATAATGCATTTTTAATTACTAGATGAGATAAAAATGCATTCAAGAAGGAATGAAATGCAATACATTTTTAACCCAAATTGAAATGTTTTGTTCAGATGCAAACAAGTGAGGAAAAAGTTAAGAGTATGAATTTCACTACTCTAAAATGCAAGAAAGAGGTGACAAGAAGAAAAAGAAAGATATTCTTTTTAACTTGTGCTTATGATTTCTTTTCAAAATAAAAAGAAAGAAGAGGAAGGATGCAAGAAGAAATCTTTTTCCTAATGCAACTATATGAAAGTTTACTTTTTAAAAGAAATGAACCCAAGGAAAACTCTAGGGTCCCACCGGGTGTGCCATAATGTTTCTACTTGTTTTTGACTTTTACATTCAGAAGAAAGAAGAAACTAAAGATAAATGGTCAGGGGTTAAGTTGCACACCATATCCAGACGTTGTAGGAGCTCCTCTTTAGCTGTGGAGGAAGACACCTGTAAGAAAAGAATAAGACTCAAACACAGAAAATGTTAGAGAGATATATGGTGGACTGCCAATTGATATGCTCAGTCCCAGAAGCATAAAGTCTTCCTAGAGGGATGAAAGTCCACTCATTTATAAAAGAGTGTCGGATAAAGAGAAATGGTGAAAGACTAAGAAAGAGAAATAAAGATAATGCATACCTATATTCTGCTGTTGGTCTTCCATAGTCACTGATGTCGGTAGTACTGTCGGTGTCGGTTGGTCAAGGTTGCCAATGTTGGTTAGTCTACCGACGTCAGTAGGGGCAATGGTCCTTGGATGGGTCTCGGGTTTTTGTCTGTGGTCGACATAAGAGTCTGGAAGGAGTCTGGGAGTTTAATGGTTTAGCAGGGTTACATGATAGTGAATATGGTCCGAGAAAAGGCCAAAGTAGGGGATAGGTATGAGAAGAGGGTAAGAATGAGAGGAAGGCCTCTCAGCCTCTCAGGAAGGAATTCTGGTCTGGGTGATAATATTTAGAAATAGTAAATAGAATCTAATTAATAATGTATTCTAAATAATTGTAATGAAATAGAAGAAGAATACTTAGCTCTGCTTGGTGGAGAACCAGAGGTGTGAATGCTTGTTCTTGTTGTTTCTATAGCCAGGGAAGTGTTAATTGAAGTCTGATGCTTGGTCTCAGAGAGTGCCTGTTGATGTCAAAAAGTTT